>CM060890.1:13085000-13685000 GCA_030762935.1 Hymenopus coronatus
CGGTAAACCCTGTACAGCAATGAAGATGAATTAAATGGTGCTTTATAACGTGATCTTACATTTTCATGTTGTAAGGGTTTTTATTCCCTACGTTTTACCATTTACAAAGTCATTCATGATGAAGAGAACTTCAAATGCTGTTCCCAGAAAACTCAAGGTACATTTTTTATTCATCATATAAATACCTTTAATATACGTATTTAAATCATAATCGTTTTAACCATCTTTGAGAAAATCGAACATTTAGAAAATATTCCGTGCAAAGTGTAATTTGGTGTGAGGGTATCTTCTTTAAAATCCTCACGTCGCGAGTTGAAAGACACTTAAAGATTGGTATTTAATGAACCATTTGTCTTTGAGTTATACTACCCACTGCCCACAGAAGCAGCTATACAAATCTACCCACCCCACGCACAAAGACAGGCTTATGCACGGACGTTTTCTAAAATTGATTTTTTATTATTCAGGGACTTCAAAACATGTACATACTTCCGATCAAATCTCGGTGTCAAATTTTTGGATGGTGTACAATACCTTCTCTATCTGCCATGTTCTTACATACATACATACATACATACATACTTACATACATACATACATACATACATACATACATACACACACACTTACATACATACATACATACATACATACATACATACATACATACATGCATACATACATACATACATAGTACTCCGTGGAGAAGGTTAAAAAGAGAGAGAGAATCTGATGTGTTCCATTCTCTACCCGCTCTGCGAACAAACTATTTTTACAGAGGATTCTTTTAACTCGATTATGCTAACCCAGTTATTCTTATTACTCACTATCCTCTATGCAGAAGGGATATAAGGGAATACGCTACGCTAAAGCGATAGCCAAATCTTTTAAAAGCTGTCGCTATGTGAACGGCTGAAGTTCAGTCTCTTTGCAGGGTCAGGAGTAAAACAAAAGAGAGATGAAACATAAGGTGGCTTAATAAAACTTTAGAGTAGCTTAAAATTGAAATCAATAATGAGGAATATCTCGGAACCGTCAACTCTATAAAATCAATATAAACGACATTGGTTACAGATAGGTGCCGTTTTTTAAAACAATTAGTTGTGCTTTCAACCAACCTATTTACCTCTGCCAATGCACCCAAGACACGGCTATGTGCCACAGTAGTTAATTTAGTTCATACATTCATCACAAGATGGAAGCTCTGATAAGTTGATCACTTGTTTACCCAGAAATCTGCTAAGTGATTTCAAACATGGAGGGAAACAGTTCAGGAGCTTGTGTCATTTGGACTCCTTGACATCATTGAACAAAGTTGCTAGTACCCGGCCACAGCTACTTACCGCGCGATAGGGAGTGAGAAGTGGCAAGGCATTTATTTGTACCTGAAGACCTACTTGAGGTTGTAAGATCTGCTCCAAATACAACATTTGAAGTCGTTGCTGTAACTCAACAAAATGTGTTGAGTATTCAGTCTACTGCTGATTCCGTGACGACAGCGAAATTTTTGAAGATCTCAGTGGTATCGATGTTGCGCTTCTCAGCAAGGAATTATTCCGGAGTCATAGAAGTGAAATATACCTTAAGCGAGTTGGAAACCTGGAACAGTGTTATATTCTGAAAAGGGAGTGAAGGTTTCTGACATCAAAAATGCAATATTGCACGGAATCGAAAGGCAAAGGGTACTTATCAAAGTAAAAAAAAATCGATGTGTTCCATTCACATGACTTTCTCTGCATCTTTGTAACAAATTATTGTTAGAAAGCTTATCCTTCTATTTACTTCATGTTAGTCACGAAGAAATTAGCAGATATTCCTTGTTACTGGTTTCAGCTTTAAGATGCTTAAAACTTTTCCATACAGGGACTTGTCAACTCCATGCCACACAAAAAATGGATTTCAATCCCATAGCAACCACATTTTAAAACATTTGACTGTCGATTTAGCCTAGAGTGTTCTCTTGTTTCCCCTCTACTTATAAGGAGCTTAGTAATCTAATTTGCGCTGGCAAACTCATACTGAATATGTTACTAAGGAAGTAACCAATCAATGGCTTATTCATGTTAAAAGTATTAAAAAATAATATCACTACTGAATTATTAATAACTACAGCTTATTAGGTTTTGATTCACAGTCATCTTAAATACGGTGTTTTACTTTGGGGTAACCATACATCTGCTTTTAGAGTGTTTATATTGCAAAAGAAAGCATTGAGATTAACTTATGGAGTTAATTCTAAGTTCGTTGTAAACCACTTTTTTACTTTCTCTACACGTACTATGTGCATGGTGTATAGAGAAGGTATTGCACTCCACCCAAAAATTCGATACAGAGATTTCACCGGAAATATATGCTTCAGGTTCCTTATATCCAAAAGAAGCATTTTCACAAAAAGGTCCGTGTGTGTATGTGTGTGTGTGTGTCCGTGTGTCAGTGTTTCCGTGTGTCGGTGTGCGTGTGAGCACGATAGCTCAAAAACGAAAAGTCGGTAAGATACCAAACTTGGTATTTAAGTTTAGCATCTTCCAGAGATGCGACACGAACATTTTGAGAAACTACCCTTTACATGGAACTTTTTTCGAAAATTTTGATTTTCTCAAAAATGGCTCTAACGATTTTGATTAAAATAGCATATATTAAAAATATTTACCTGACTAATAAAATGAATATCTTGACTTTACTGGGAATAGCCTCTGAAGATTACTTTATTGTGGATGAAGTTTCCGGAATTTTGCATAACTGCTAAATCGTAAGAGATGCACAAAAACTTAACACACAAAAAATGTAGGGCAGTTTAAAGTATACAATTTATGCTATATACATTTTTTCGTGCATTTGATCGTTTTTTGTTTTTAAATATTCATTGTTTTTTGTTTCAGCTCTAAAAAATTATACTTTCCTCATACAGGAATTTTTCAACTCCTGCCCATGCAAACAAAGGAACTTCAGTCACATAGTAACCAGCTTTTGACTATCACCATACTACTCCCTTATTTCGCTTCTACTTACAAGGAAGCAAATAATAAGACTTTCATCTAACTTTTTCTCGATTAACATAAAATAAATAGAAGCATAGGCTTTCTAACAATAATTTGTTGCAGAGATGTACAGATGGATGTGAATGGCGCATATCAGATTTTTGATTAAACAAGTATAGGCACTTATCTGTGTTTAGTGTTTCTGACTTTAACAATCTGACAGTATTTATGTGACATGTATACTATTAATTATACATTGCAGTCTAGTTACAATTGTTCTTCTATTTAGTGTACACTATATTAAATAGCAAACTTTAAAATGAAAACTCATGTAATACGTTTTTTCATTATATCTTAAACAACGTGGTGGCATTAACAGGTTTTTGGGTTACACCTTTCATTAGTGTGTTTTAACGAAATGTAAATGATTTTGTATAGAAAGGTTTGGATCATTTAAATGCATAATACATAAGAAATATTTAATTATTTGGAATGAATTTAGTACTGAGTGAAATTATAACTCAGTTAAATTAATTTAAGTAAAAAATTCAAGACCTACATTTTATTTTTACTTTCACTAGCCCCAAGAGTACAATACACATAAGGATAGAGAAGTATTGTATTCCACCCAAAAATTCGATGGTGAGATTTCACCGGAAATACATGTTTTAGGATCCCCAGAATCCAAAAAAAGCATTTTCAGAAACAGGTCGTGTGTGTCTGTGTGTGTGTGTCTGTCGGTCTGTGTGTGTCTGTGGACAGCATAGCTGAAAAACGGAAAGACGGTTAAATACCAACCTGGGTATTTAAGTTTGGCATCTTCCAAGGATGCGACAGGAAAATTTTCAAGAAAATGCCCCCACCACAACTACCCTTTACATGGAAACATTTTCGAAAATTGTGTTTTACTTAAAAATGGCCCTAACGATTTTGATTAAGATACCTCATGTGAAAGCCAGTTCTATCACAAATAAAATGTATATCTTGAATTATCTGGGAATAGCTTCTAAAGACCAGTCTATTATGGATGAATTTTGCTTAATTTGGGATAACTAGTAAACCGTAAGGGATAAACAAAAACGTATAAAGCAAAAATGTTGATCCTGTTAAAATACAATAGTTATGCAATATACATTTTTTTTCGTGGAGCTTACGGTTTTCGAGGTATTCCTCGTTATTGGTTGCAATTGTTAAATATTTATACTTTTCTCAAAGCAAAGTGTCGTTTTTCTTTTGTTCTACTCCTGGCCAAGCAAAGAAGCGATTTGAAATGACAATTGCATAACGGCAGCTGTTAAAATATTTGACAGTCACTTTAGCATAGTGCATTCCTTTAGTTCCCTTCTACTTACAAAGAACTAAGAAATAAGAAAATTCTGCTAATGTTTATCTAAATTAGCATTGTGTAAAAAGAAGAATACTCCTTTTTAAGAAGTTTGTTGGTAGAGTACCTAGAGAAAGTCATGTGAGTATAACACATAAGATTTTTCATATAATTTTAATCAAAATTGCTAGAACCATTTTGAAAGAAATCAACATTTTCAAAAAGTTTTCCATGTGGGAACATTGGAAGTCGCATTATTGGAAGATGCTGAACTTAAATATCAATTTTGGTATTTAACAGACTTTTCGTTTGAGTTATCGCATTCACAGACACAAACACACACACACACACAAGGACCGTCTTCTAAATTGTCTTGTTTAGATCCAGGGGTTCCAAAACAGCATTTCCAGTGATATCTCGGTGAAGTTTTGGGTGGAATGTAATATCTTTTCTACCTATGTATTATGTACGAAGTAGAAGTTAAAAAATCAAAGAGAGAGAGAGAGAGAGAGAGAGAGAGAGAGAGAGAACTGCTACTATTACTTCCATTTAAAAGCTTAGATCAAAAGAACCTGCATTCCCGAGGCTTATATTGGCAATGTTAATCACTCTTATGTTCACTGAGGCCCGCGGATGCTAATGATGGCAGTCCCCAATGCCGTGTGTTCTTCGTATGATCTTTCTATTGCTTTGGCAGTTATCTATTCATCCCCTAAGATTAAATATCCTAATATATAAAATTTTGTCTGAAATAAAATGTATATCTCGAACTTTTTGGGAATAGCCTCTGAAGACGTCTTTATTCTGGATGAGTTTTGCTGAATTTTGCTTAACTGCTAAACCGTAAGAGATAGAAAAAAATGTACTACACAAAAAATGTTCCCCATGACAAAACACACAGTTTTTGTCCTTTACGTTTTTGTTGTGGAGCTAACCGTTTTCGAGATATTCCTTCTTATTGGTTTCAATTGTGAAGTACTCTTCTCAAACAGGAAGTGTATGTTTTTCTTTTGTTCTACTCCTGGCCAAGCAAAGAAGTGATTTGCAATGACAATCGCATAACGATAGCTTTTAAAACATTTGATAATCACTTTAGCATAGTGCATTCCCTTATTCCCTTCAACTTGTAAGGAACTAAGTAATAACATTCTGCTAATATGTATCTTGATTAGCATTGTGTACAAAGAACAATAATCCTTTATAGGAGTTTTGTAGAGCAGCTAGAGAAAGTCATGTGAGTGTAACATATCAGATATTTTATTAAAATACCGAATATTAAAGATATTTACATTACAAATAAAATGCATAATTTGAATTTTCTGAAAATAGCCTCTGAAGATTTCTTTCTTCTGAATGAGTTTTGCAGAATTTTTAATAACGGTTAAACGTAAGAGGTAGACAAAAATAAAATACACAAAAATGTAGATCCCGTTAAAACATATAATTTATGTCATGTAACCTTTACTTTTAGAACTGACCGTTTTGAGATACACTTTGTTATTGGTTTCAGTTTTAAATTACCTAACTTTTCTCAAAATGGACCATGCAAAGCGAACCAAACCTCAATTGTTTCACATAGACTAGCTTTTAAAAACATTTACTATCCTTTAGCATAATTTAGTCCGTTATTTCCCTTATACTTACAATGAAGCAAGTAATAAGACCACTTCTGCTAATGTTTATCTCGGTTAGCATGTTTTAAATAAAAGAATACTCTTTTGTAAGAACAGTTTGTATTCGGAACAGATGGAAAAGTTGTGTGAATGGAACATATTAGATGTTTACTTTCTCTACATGTACTATGTACGCAGTGTATAGAGAAAGTATTGTAATACACCCAAAAATTCTATACCGAGATTTCACCGGAAATACATGTATTGGGTCCCCCTGAATCCCCCCCCCAAAAAAAAACATTTTCAGAAAAAGGTCAGTGTGTGTGCGCGTCTGTGTGTGTGTGTGTGTGTCTGTCTGTCTGTCTGTCTGTGTGTCTGTGGACAGCATAGCTCAAAAACGAAAAGACCGTTGAATACCAAACTTAGTATTTAAGTTTTCTATCTTCCAAGGATGTGACACGAAGATTTTTATTAAATCTCCCCACTCCAAACTACTCTTTACGTTGAACATTTTTTCGAAAATATTGATTTGCTTAAAAATGGCTCTAACGATTTTTATTAAAATACCGTATATTAAATATATTTACCTTACAAATAAAAGTATATCTTGAATTTTATGGGAGTAGCCTCTGCAGACTACTTTATTCTGGATGAATGTTACGGAATTTTGCATAACTACTAAACTGTAAGAGATGGACAAGAACTTACCACAGAAAAAATGTAGATCACGTTAAAACACACAATTTATGTAATATAAATTTTTTCGTGGAGTTGATCGTTGTTTAGATATTCCTTGTTTTTCGTTTCAGCTTTGAAAAACTTAACCTTTTCTCATTCAGGAATTTGTCAATATAAACAAAGGAACTTCAGTCACATAGCAACCAGCTTTTGACTATCACTTTAACCTATGGCACTTGCTTATTTCGCTTCTACTTACAAGGAGGGAAGTAATAAGACTATTTCTGCTAATTTTTTCTCGATTAGCATGAAGTAAATAGAAGCATAAGCTTCTTAACAATAATCTGTTTCAGAGATGTAGAGATCACATATTTTCAAAGTGTTTACTGAAAGTATTATTCACAACATTATTTGCAAGGTGAGTTAAGGAAGACACTCTGGTTCTCATCAGTAGGGTTCTGTACAACCTGCCTAAAAGTACCTAAAATATCCTAAAATACTTAATTACTACAACGAAATACCGTAGAAAAATATTTTTAATTATTTTAGCTGTAATCCTATTATCATTACATCAATATTATTTAAAGGGAATATATGTCATTTTCCTCCAAAATTGCATTATTTATAATTTCTTGTTGCACATATAGTGGTGAGACTGATGCACTTTATTTATTGCGCAATACTCACTGTTTTGTTTGAAATAGTTTTATATGTTTTTGCTTAAAACATATAACCTGCTGCTATGTAACTTAGGTGCGAAACACAGATGTATTTCCTCATTAAATCATATTTCTTAAGACTCTGTTAATGTGGTAAAATTAAATTTAAGAAGAGCAGTAAAATGTAGTCGAAAGCAGTTTAAAACAAAAGCTAAAAAGAACTAACAAATCCATAAAATCAAAAAAGGAACAAATATATAGTCAGTTAAACCGTTTGGCCTCATTTTTCTTTAACACCCACAATGCATATGTAAGTAATCCGTATTTACGCATGAGATTGCTGTTCTCTGGTTAACCAAGATATATAAATTATGCTCAAAAGACTTGTGTTATTTATGCTATCTGCATTTTTTATACATAGGTACATTGACGAAGCAAGTTAATCAATATTTTAATCGAAATTCATGTGAAACGAAAGAATGGGCACACAACTTCTGTTCGGAAAAATGTAAAAACAAATCAACGACATTTTGGAAACGCTAAATATAGAATAGTTGACAAAGGCTCTATCAGGTGTTTAAAATGGTAATTTTTCAAGAAGGAAGAACAACGTTCTGTTTGGGAACCCTAGAGCATCAAGTTTTGAGTACGCTGGGATGTCTAATTTGACTGGATTCCTTTGGCAACTGATGGGGCACTTCACACATATAGAAACACGTTTACCAATCTACATTCAAACTCTTACAAGCATTCTCTGGTTCTTGACAATGCACACCATCGAATTTGATGGTGGCTTCAGTGCTATACTCACAGAATCAAAACAAAATGTTTCATCTTCTTGTAGAAGAGGCAAACAAGACGTATAAACCAAAAAATCTGATGTGTTCCATTCACATGACTTTCTCTACATCTCTGCAAGAAAGTATTGTTAAGAAGCTTATGCTTCTATTTACTTCATGCTAATCGAGAAAAAATTAGCCAAAATAGTCTTATCACTGCTTCCTTGTAAATAGAAGCGAAATAAGGGAGTGCCATAGTTTTAAGTGATAGTCAAAAGCTGGTTGTTATGTGACTGAAGTTCCTTTGTTTGTATGGATACGAGATGACAAATTACTGTATGAGAAAAGTAAGTTTTTCAAGGCTGAAACTAAAAAAATGAATATTTTAAAAACGATCAACTCCACGAAAAAAAAGTACCTATATAACATAAATTGGGTGTTTTAATGTGCTCTACATTTTCTGTGTGGTAAGCTTTTGTCCATCTCTTACGGTTTAGCAGATGCGCAAAAATACCTTAAAGTGGTCTTCAGAGGCTATTCCTAGAAAATCAAGATATACATTTTATTTGTCAAGTAAGTATCCTAAATATACGAGATTTTCATCAAAATCTTTAGAGCCATTTTTAAGAAAATAACATTTTTCAAAATTCTTTCCATGTAAAGGGTAGTTTTGGGTGGGGGATTTTCATGAAAATCTTCATATCGCAGCCTTGGAAGATACGCAACTTAAATACCAGGTTTGGTTCTTAACAGTCCTTTCATTTTTGAGCTATGCTGCCCACAGACACACTCACATACACACACTCATACGACAGACACACACACGGACATTTTTCTAAAAATACTTTTTTGGGATTCAGGGGGTCTCAAAACATGTATTTCCGGTGAAATCTCGGTATCGAATTTTTGGGTGCAATGCAATAACTTCTCTATACATTATGTACATAATACGTGTAGAGAAAGTAAACACCCGCATTGCAGCTGCACTGCATTGTATAGTCGTGAGACAACTAGATTAAGGGAGTGAGCCGAACCTGCAATAAGCAAAATGAGTTTTTGGTCCTTGAATCTTGCCTGAAAACTTAAATAACACCAGACACGTTGACGCGTCATGTATGACTGATCTGTACAGTTTTCAAGTTTCAGTCCATGTAGTTATCAAACCTGCTTCAGAAAGCTTTCTCCTGTGTGACCTGCATTTTATGAAGCACAAGAATCTTTCAAGTGAGAGCCCAGCATCAGTTCGTATCTAAGGGATATTATAGGATATATTTGGTATAAAATCTACTGTAACTGAAAAAGATTTAGATGATTTAATGCCATTATTTATTTTCTTGGTTACTGACCTTCTCATAACACGTATTAAATCTTGTATGCAGTAAATACTTTCGTAGGATACCAACTCTTGCAACATGAACAGTTAGTTCGAGAATTTTCATTAAATTTGCATTTTTATAGAGGCTCTTTGTCTCCACAAAATGCTAGAAGTTAGCTTCTCAACTACAGAAAAATTCTTTTAGCATGTTTGTCCAACACGTAATATCATATCATGCTGGGTGAGCAATTGCGAATTCTATTCATTTCATTTCCTCTTTTTCAGTTTTAACAAGCAGATGTCGAATTTTCTGCAAAATTGCTGATATCCGTCAGCGAATTGCCTTGAGAACAGAAAAAATTAACATTTTGGTTTTTATTAACACCAGGGGCATTGCTTTAGAGGACGCTAGTACGCTGAGGGTTCCCCCTATTTTGTATGTTTTATTGTTTTATATTCATTTTGTTTTCAATCAGGAGGACAATTATAGTATGCAATCAATTAGTAATTTTTTTTTTTTTTTTCGCAGATCATACTGTTGAGCAGCTGTAATAAGCATAACTAGCAAACACAAGATTTGCAAGTCAATCCGTTCCGTTCGAAAACAGCAGCGTACGCTGAGACGGATCAGCGTTTCTCTGCCTGTATGTTATAGCAGGACCTCCCCGCAAATCTCTGACCGTGCACCAACCTTCCCCTCTCGCTTCCGCCAACCCCTCACATGCCAATCGTGCTCACGCTAGCGTTCAGCCGTGTGCCCTGGCGTGTTTCTGTATCCGGAGTGCTGTTGAGGTAATGTTAATTGTGTTTCTTTGTGAATAAAATTGTAGTAATATTCTGCATTCATTGGTTAGTATAAATGCTTGCTATAATGAAATATAACTCGCCTTTGCAAATTTACAAAACCTAAGAATACAAGGCTTTCATTGAAGAGTGTGTCCAAAATGGTATCCAGTAGAATAGAAATGTAAGGTTCATTAACTCTGAAAAGGCTGACATATGAAATCATTGCTTGCCAAGTTCTTTAAACGAAATTCATAGTTGAAGATTTTCCATAGCTTGAGTTTGTGGAATTACTGAATGGAAAAAAAAAAAATCATGGAGCATAAAAAATAATTTCCTCAGACAAAAATTTCTAAAATAATAAAGCAGTATCCTGGTTACTTTAATTCAGACCAGCATGAAAATGAGCTCTTCAATATTTGTGCAGATGATCAAAAGCACCTATCACCACAAAATGTACTGAAGCATTTGGTTAAAAATGGAGGTGTATAAGGAGGTGACTAAGCTATTGCGTTTAGCTGTAACATATCCTGCTACAAGTAGTGAGAGACCAATGAGTACACTCACGAGGATTAAAAATGGAGGTGTATAAGGAGGTGACTAAGCTATTGCGTTTAGCTGTAACATATCCTGCTGCAACAAGTAGTGAGAGACCAATGAGTACACTCACGAGGATTAAAACAGACTAAAGAAACTCAATGACCAATCACCGTTTGTGCAACGTAAGCATTTTAGCTGTAGAAAAAATGTTGTTGGGAGAACTATTCTGATGCCGCCTTTATTGACAAGGTAATTGACACGTTCGCAACAAAGAAGAACTGACAGATGGATTTGTTGTACAAGTTAGGTGAGGTTATTGTTTTCAATATAACCACTATATTAACATTGTTATTTGTTGTTTTCAATGTCAATCTCAAACCTAATTTATAGGTACAATATTCGATAAAATGTGCAACTACCCACCCCCACTTTTTATTTCTAGCAGTAGGGCGTTTAAACTATAGCGTACCCATTTTTTTATTTCACGTTACGCCACTGATTAACACCATTCTTAACAAAGTAACTCAGTGTCTGGTGAGTAATTCTCAAGAAGTGGGTCATTAGTGAAAAGAGACAAATCCTCTGCTTCAGAGGGCGTAGATTCTTAACAAAGTTGGAACTTCCGGATTGTGCTCACCATTTTGCCTGCACTTTCTAAGCTGTGCTGCTCATTGTTACTTTTTGAAACACGACTTAACCTCAATATTCAGAGCTACACGGTTCAATTTTACATTTTCCACTAAAATACGAGTCCAGTCGATGTATTTACTGTAAAAGTTTGCTATTCTTCTGTCTTTTTTCTTTAGCTTTCTTTCGATATGGACGTAAATGTCCATTCATACCGCTACGGTGAACTGATATAATAATAATAATAATAATAATAATAATAATAATAAATATTAATAATAATAATGTGCGATATAGAGCATTGGAAACGGAACACACTTTCATTAAACCACTTATATACATTAATTTAAATATGAAAATCACGTGGAACGATGAACTCAATCAATTGTATGAAGCCAACATAACCATCAATGGACGAAGAATTGAAGAACCTGCTCCGCCCAAGATTTCGTTGGCTATACGATTACATCTCATACCGTAGCCGACGAGCTTAATGCGCTCGTACATGCAACGTGTTACCAGGTGGACTAACTGCAAACGACTTTACTGTCACGTATATTTGTTTATCAGCACTTTTTACTTTATCTATCCGCACTATGTACATAGTGTATAGAGCAGGTATTGCACTCCACCAAAAAATTCGATACCGAGATTTCACCGGAAATATATGTTTTAGGGTCCCCAATATCCAAAAAAATCATTTTCACAAAAGGTCCGTGTGTGTGTGTGTGTGTCCGTGTGTCAGTGTGTCCGTGTGTCTGTGAACACCTTAACTCAAAAACGAAAAGTAGCTAAAATACCAAACTTGGTATTTAAGTTTAGTATCTTCCACGGATGCGACACGAAGATTTTGAGAAGAATCCTCCCACCCCCAACTACCCTTTACATGGAACTTTTTTTCGAAAATTTTGATTTTCTCAAAAATGGCTCTAACGATTTTGATTAAAATTTCAAGTTAAACATATTTACCTGACAAATACAATGTATATCTTGAATTTTCTAGGAATAGTCTCTGAAGAGTTGTTTATTCTGGTTGAATTTTACGGAATTTTGAATAAATGCTAAACCGTAAGAGATGGACAAAAACTTACTACACAAAAAATGTAGATCAGGTTAAAACATACAATTTATGTTATATACATTTTTTTTTCGTGGAGTTCGTCGTCTTTTAGTCATTTCTTATTTTTGGTTTCTGGTACGAAAAACTTATATTTTGCTCATACAGGAACTTGTCAACTCCGATTCATACAGACAAAGGAACTTCATTGACATAGCAATCAGCTTTTGACTATCACTTTAACCTAGGGTAGTCCCTTATTTCGTTTCTACTTACAAGGAAGCAAGTAATAAGATATTTCTGCTAATTTCTTCTGATTAGCATAAAGTAAATAGAAGTATAAGCTTTTCGAGAATAATTTGTTGCAGGGATATGGAGAAAGTCATGTCAATGGTACACATCAGATTTTTGAATATGTGATTGATTCTGGTCACTTGGTACTTGACAGATATTTGTTTTTGAGTCAGGCTGGTCGCAGTCGGACACACACACACACACACATATATATATATATATATATATATATATATACACACACAGACACACACACAGACACACAAACACATACGGACATACCTGTGTACATTTTTCTTTCTTTTTCTACAGGGAGTCTAATACACGTATTTCCGGTGAAATTTCCATACCTTTTCTCTTTATTATAAGTGGTAGAGAAATTCAAGATAATATAAATAAACTCAGAATACACTTATTTTGCTGCATATTGAATTCTGAGGGGGAAAATTGCTCAAATCAGATCGATTTACAAAGATTTGTAAGAAGGAGTTTCATACTGTATACCGAAAACCCTTAACTGGAAGCAGCACTGACATTTCTTAACTTAAAATAATATTCAAAACTATAGCCTCAAAACTTATTCTCAGATTTTATATTTTGGTTCTTTACCCTAATATGCAACAGTGCAACAAACTATAATTAAGAATATTTTCTCAGCGGTTTTGCTATGTAAAAAGAATTTATGTTTAATAATTCTGAAAATTATGGCTATATAATTAATACTGTCCTATATTTACTTTCTGTAGCACGTATGTACAAAGAATATAGTAGAAGAGAAGTTTTTCTATTCCACCCACAAATTCGATACCAAGATTTCACCGTAAGTACATGTTCCGAGACCCCCTGAATTCAAAATGTCCGCGCGCGCGCGTGTGAGTGAGTGTAATGTGTGTGTGAGTGTGTGCGTGTGTGAGTGTAGTGTGTGTGTGCGTGTGAGTGTAGTGTGTGTATGAGTGTAGTGTGTGTGTGAGTGTGTGCGTGTGAGTGTAGTGTGTGTGTGTGAGTGTAGTGAGTGTGAGTGTAGTGTGTGTGAGTGTGTGCGTGAGTGTAGTGTCTGTGTGCGTGTGAGTGTAGTGTGTGTGAGTGTAGTGTGTGTGAGTGTAGTGTGTGTGTGAGTGTGTGTGTGAGTGTGTGTGTGAGTGTAGTGTGTGGGTGTGTGTGAGTGTAGTGTGTGAGTGTAGGGTGTGTGAGTGTGTGTGAGTGTGCGTGTGAGTGAATGTAGTGTGTGTATGAGTGTGTGTGTGAGTGTGCGTGTGTGTGAGTGTGAGTGTGTGAGTGTGAGTGTGTGAGTGTGCGTGTGTGTGAGTGTAATGTGTGTGAGTGTAGTGTGTGTGTGAGTGTAGTGTGTGAGTGTAGTGTGTGTGAGTGTAGTGTGTGAGTGCAGTGTGTGTGTGAGTGTAGTGTGTGTGAGTGTACTATGTGTGAGTGTAGTGTGTGAGTGTGAGTGTAGTGTGTGTGTGTGAGTGTAGTGTGGGAGTGTAGTGTGTGTGAGTGTAGTGTGTGTGAGTGTAGTGTGTGAGTGTAGTGTGTGTGTGAGTGTAGTGTGTGTGAGTGTAGTGTGTGTGAATGTAGTGTGTGTGAGTGTAGTGTGTGTGAGTGTAGTGTGTGCGTGTGTGTAGTGTGTGTGAGTGTAGTGTGTGTGTGAGTGTGTGTGTGAGTGTGTGTGCGTGCATGTGAGTGTGCGTGTGTGTGCGTGTGTGTGGGTGTGAGTGTGTGTGAGTGTGCGTGTGAGTGTGTATGAGTGTGCGTGTGAGTGAGTGTAGTGTGAGTGTGCGTGTGTGTGAGTGTGCGTGTGTGTGAGCGTAGTGTGTGTGTGAGTGTGTGCGTGTGTGTGAGTGTAGTGTGTGTGCGTGTGAGTGTAGTGTGTGTGAGTGTAGTGTGTGTGTGTGAGTGTGTGCGTGTGTGTGACTGCAGTGTGTGTGTGCGTGTGAGTGTAGTGTGTGTGAGTGAGTGAGTGTAGTGTGTGTGTGAGTGTAGTGTGTGAGTGTAGTGTGTGTGAGTGTAGTATGTGTGTGTGAGTGTAGTGTGTGTGTGAGTGTAGTGTGTGTGTGAGTGTAGTGTGTGTGTGCGTGAGTGTAGTGTGTGTGTGTGAGTGTAGTGTGTGTGTGAGTGTAGTGTGTGTGAGTGTGTGTGAGTGTAGTGTGTGTGAGTGTAGTGTGTGTGTAGTGTGTTTGAGAGTAGTGTGTGTGTGAGTGTAGTGTGGGTATGTGTTTGAGTGTAGTGTGTGTGAGTGTAGTGTGTGTGTGAGTGTAGTGTGTGTATGTGTGAGTGTAGTGTGTGTGAGTGTAGTGTGTGTGAGTGAGTGTAGTGTGTGTGAGTGTAGTTTATGTGTGTGTGGACAGCATAATACGGAAACGACGAAAGTTGGTTATATTCCAAAATTGGCATTTAATTTCAGTATCTTCCAAGGATGCGACACAAAGCTTTTCAAGAAAATCGCTCCATCCCCATCCAACCTTTACATGGAATATTTTTTGAATATTTTGATGTTCTCAAAAATAAAACTAACGATTTTTAAGCCCAGTGTTTTAGATATTTTCTGGACAAAGAAATGTGTATTTTGTATTTTCTGTGAATAACTTCTGGACATCTCTTCACTCTGAATGACAACTGTATAGCTTTAGTATAGCTGGTAAACGTAGGAGATAGAAATAAATACCAAATAAAAATATAAATATCTTAAAATACACAATTTGTGACATATACTTTTTCGTAGAAATACTTGTTTGCGAGATATTCTGAGTTATTGGTTTTAAGATACTTGAAACTTTTCTCAACGGGAAGGTATCTTCCTTTTCGTCCCTATCTTCTTTACTCCTAGCAAGCTAACAAAAGCGAATTTCAATTTTTTCACATAGCGACCAGCTTTTAAAATGTTTCACTGTCGCTTTAGCCTGTGCATTCCCTTATTTTCCTCCTACTTACAAAGAAGCAAGCAACCAAATAGTTATACTAACTTTTATGATTATGGAGGTAAAAGAAATATCTTTTGTAAGAAAAGTTTGGCTGCAGAACAGCAGAGAAAGTCATACGAATGGAACAGATCAGTTTTTTATATGCTTTTGTATGTTTTGAGTAATAGAGTTTTAAGGCACAGAAATTGCGAATAGAAAATTGCTGACGAGTTTGCGCGTTATGAACAAATCATTGGCAGGGTTGTTTTTATAAATGTTTAGTTTTTAAATTTAATGGTGTGGAAGATTTTAAAAAAAAAAATGTTATTTCGCGCAAACCGCTATATATAGCATGGAAACATTTTTAATATCTCTTATTTTGTCAAAATGGTTAACAATTTTGAATAAAATACCATTTGCTTTTGATATTTACATGAAAAATAAAATGCATCTCGTGCATTAACTGGGAATAGTCCCTGAGATGCTGCTCATTTTGACACAGCTCTTATTACACAGAAAACCTACGTCTCGTTAATACGCACAACTTTTGTGTAACAACATTTTCACTTTCCCTACACAGTACATGGTTCTTAGATAGAGAAGGTATTGCACTCCACCCAAAAATTTGATAATAAGATTTCACTGAAAATTTTAGTGGCCCCTGTATTAAAAAAAATTAGAAAAAGCTCCGTGTTTCAAAAATGAAAAGTTGGTAAAATACCAAACATGGTATAAAAGTTAAGTCTCTTCCAAGGAGCTTTCACTAGGTTTTTGAGCAAAACCCGAACATCCCAAGCATGGACAAAGGGTAACATTTTTGGTTTTCTCTAAAATGACTCTAACTATTTTGATAAAACTATCGCATACTAATGATATTTACATAAAAAACAAAATTTATTTCTTTAATTTTCTGGGAATAGCCAATGACGACCTCTTTAATCTGGATGAATATCGCTGAATTTTGCATAACTGGTAAACCGTAAAAGATAGACCAAAGCTTACTACACAAAAAATGTACATCTCGTTAAAACACACCATTTATGTAGTATACAATTTTCATGGATTTAAGGATTTGGGGATGTTCCTTGTTATTGGTTTCAGTTTTAGAATACCTAAAATTTTCTCATACAAGAATCTGTCAACTCCTGGCCATACAAAGACCACACCAGCGTAGTGTGTTCGCTTATTTCCCTTCTACTTTCCAGAAAGCAAGTGATAAGAATATTTTTGCTAATGTTTATCTTGATTAACATGGAGTAGGTAGAAAAACAATCTGATGTGTTCAATTCACATGACTTTATGTACATCTCTGCAACAAATTATTGTTAAAAAGCTAATGCTTCTATTTACATCATGCTAATTGAGAAAACATTAGCAGAACTAGTCTTATTACTTGCCTCCTTGTAAGTAGAAGCGAAATAAGGGAGTACCATAGGTTAAAGTGATAGTCAAAAGCTGTTGCTATGTGACTGAAGTTCTTTTGTTTGTATGGACAGGAGTTGAAAAATTCCTGTATGAGAAAAATATAAGTTTTTCAAAGCTGAAAACTAAAAACAAGAAATATCTAAAAAAAACGCTAAAGTCCGCGAAAAAATGTATACAACATAATTGTGTGTTTTAATGTGCTCTACATTTTCTGTGTGGTAAGTTTTTGTCCATCTCTTACTGTTTAGCAGTTATAGAAAATCCGTAAAATTCATCCGGAAGGGTACTTTGTGGTTGGGGATTTTCTTGAAAATTTGGAAGACAACAAACTTAAATAGCAAGTTTGGTTTTTTAACGGTCTTTTCATTTTTGAGCTATGCTGCCCACAGACACACACACATACTCACACACAGACAGACTGACAGACAGACTCAACACGGACATTTTTCTAAAAATGCTTTTTTGTATTAAGGGGGTCTCAATACACGTATTTCCGGTGAAATCTCGGTTTGGAATTTTGGGTGCAATACAATACCTTCTCTATACTCTATGTACATATTACGTATAGAGAAAGTAATAAGCTTTATAACAATAATTTGTTAGCGAGATGTAGAGATCACCATGTGAATGAAACACATCAGATTGTAGTATTAACGTTTCCTATATATTCCTTTTTTGGTGGTTTGAATATTCTAATATTTCGTATTTTTCTCAAAACTAAATTACTCATTTTACTTTCTCTACACTTATTATGTAAATAGTGTATTGTAATGCACCCAAAAATTCATACCGAGATCTGTCGGTCTGTGTGTCTTTGAACAACAAAACTCAAAAAAGAAAAGACCGTTGAATACCAAATTTGTATTTTAATTTGGTAACTTCCAAGGATGCGACACGAAACTATCCTTTACTTGGAACTTTTTGCAATATTTTGATTTTCTGAAAAATAGCTCTCACGATTTAGCTTAAAATATCGTATATTACAGATATTTACCTGACAAATAAAATATATATCATGAATTTTTTGGAAATAGTCTCGAAAAACCTCTTTATTCTGGATGATTCTTATTGAATTGTAGGTCACGATAAAACATAGAATTTATGTCATATACTTTTTTTTCGTGTAGTTGATCGTTTTTGAGATATTCCATGTTGTTGGTTTCAGGTTTGAAAAACTTATACTTTACAGGAATTTTCAACTCATATCCATACAAACAAAGGAGCTTAAGTCACATAGCAACCAGCTTTCGACTATCACTTTTAATCTATGGTACTCCCTTATTTCGCTTCTACTTACAAGGCGGCAAGTAATCAAACTATTTATACTAATGTTTTCTCATTTAGCGTGAAGTAGATAGAAGCATAAGCTTCTTAATAATAATTTGAATTGAGGAGAACGTCATGTGAATGGAACACATCAGATTTGTTTTTACTTTATCTTCTGCGTACTTACAGTAAAGTGTTTCGCCCAAAAATTCAGTAGTGGATTTTACCGTAAATATGTTTGTGTCCAGCGATCGTGCATGTCTATGTGTGTGGTCTATGAACAACTCAACAATAAAAAGTTGGTTAAACACTGAACTTGGTCCATTATTACACAGCCATTGTAAATTCTATATGTTCAGAAAATATGCATATAGTATACTAAACTTACGGCAAGTGCAAATCTTAAATTTCTTCACTGAACAGATAGTAAACTAAAATCAAAGAACTATCTTTTTCTACATTTGTTTCTGGTTGTGTAAAACAAGTTGCAATGTTTTATTAAATAATACATTATAACAGTTTTTGTAACGTCAGCCAGCGTTTCTCACTGTGGAAGCAGGACTTTTGTTTTGCAGCACTATTATGGCTAAAGAGTTGCTTTGGATTTCACCCTGGACGGCAGACTCCGGGATTTTCATTTGCATTCGATCTGCTCCGTATATTCTTGACTCAAGAAACATTTTTAATATAGAGAATAATTTTATCACAATGGGAAATCCTGATGGTAGTAGTGGTGATGGTGATGGTGGTGCTGGTGAATGTGGTGGTGGTAGAGATTGTGGTACTGGTGAAAGTGGTGATAGTGCTGCTGGTGATATGGTGGGACGATGGTGGTGATGGTGGTGCTGGTGAATGTGGTGTTGGTGAAAGTGGTGGTGGTAGAGATTGTGGTACTGGTGAAAGTGGTGATAGTGCTGCTGGTGATATGGTGGTACGGTGGTGGTGATGGTGGTGCTGGTGAAGGTGGTGCTGGTGAAAGTGGTGGTGCTGGTGAATGTGGTGCTGGTGAATGTGGTGCTGGTGAAAGTGGTGGTGCTAGAGATTGTGGTACTGGTGAAAGTGGTGATAGTGCTGCTGGTGATATGGTGGTACGGTGATGGTGGTGCTGGTGAAGTTGGTGCTGGTGAAAGTGGTGGTGGTGATGGTGGTGGAGATGGTGGTGGTAGCGGTGGTGGTGATGGTGGTGCTGGTGAAAGTGGTGGTGGTGATGGTGGTGGCAGTGGTGGTGGTGCTGGTGGTGGTGATGGTGGTGCTAGTGAATGTGGTGGTGATGGTAGAGACTGTGGTGCAGGTGAAGGTGGTGGCAGTGGTAGTGGTGGTGGTAGCGGTGGTGGTGAAGGTGGTGGCAGTGGTGGTGGTAATGGTGGTGGTGATGGTGAAAGTGGTGCTGGTGAAAATGGTGGTGGTGGCAGTGCTGGTGATGGTGAAAGTGGTGGTGATGGTGAAAATGGTGGTGGTGGTGGCAGTGGTGGTGGTGGTGGTGATGATGGTGAAAGTGGTGGTGGTGGTGGCAGTGGTGGTGATGGTGATAGTGGTGGTGGTGATGGTTGTGATGGTGGTGATGGTGATGGTGGTGGTGGTAGTGGTGGTGATAGTGGTGGTGATGGTGGTGATGGTGGTGGTAGCGGTAGAGGTGATGGGGGTGGTGGTGGTAGTGGTGGTGGTGGCAGTGGTGGTAGCGGTGGTGGTGCTGGTGATGGTGGTGCTGGTAATAGTGGTGGTGGTAGTGGTGGTGGTGATGGTGGTAGTAGTGGTGCTGGTGAAAGTGGTGCTGGTGAAAGTGTTGGTGGTGGTAGCAGTGGTGGTGAAGGTGGTGGTAGTGGTGGTGGTGATGGTGAAAGTGGTGCTCGTGAAAGTGGTGGTGGTGGCAGTGTTGGTGATGGTGAAAGTGGTGGTGGTAGTGGTGGTGATGGTGAAAGTGGTGGTGGCAGTGGTGGTGGTGATGGTGAAAGTGGTGGTGGTGGCAGTGGTGGTGATGGTGATAGTGGTGGTGGTGATGGTTATGATGGTGGTGATGGTGGTGGTGGTAGTGGTGGTGATGGTGATAGTGGTGGTGGTGATGGTGGTGGTAGCGGTAGTGGTGATGGTAGTGGTGGTGGTGGCAGTGGTGGTGGTGATGGTGGTGGTAGCGGTGGTGGTGATGGTGGTGCTGGTGATAGTGGTGGTGGTAGTGGTGGTGGTGATAGTGGTGGTGGCGGTAGTTGCGATGGTGGTGCTGGTGAAAATGGTGTAGGTGGTAGTCATGGTGGTGCTGCTGAAAGCGGCGGTAATGGTGCTGGTGATGGTGGTGGTGGTGATGGTGTTGGTAGTGGTGGTGGTGATGGTGGTGGTGGTAGTGGTGATGGTTGTGGTGATGATAATGGTGGTGAAGGGGGTGGTGATGGTGATGGTGGTGATGGTGGTGGTGGTAGTGGTGATAGTTGTGGTGATAATGGTGGTGAAGGGGGTTATGATGGTGGTGGTGATAGTGGTGGTGATGGTGGCGGCGGTGGTAGTGGTGGTGATGGTGGTATGGTGGAGGTGATGGTGGTGGTGGTAGTGGTGGTGATGGTGGTGGTGGTAGTGGTGGCGAAAGTGGTGGTGATGGTGGTGGTGGTCATAGTGGTGGTGATGGTGTTGGTGGTGACGGTGGTAGTGGTGGTGACGATGGTGGTGGTGGTGACAGTGGTGATGGTGATGGTGGTGGTAGTGGTGGTGGTAATGGTGGTAGGCTAGTGGTGGTGGTGGTGGTGGTGGTGATGGTGGTGATGGTGTTGGTAGTATTGGTGGTAGTCGTGGTCTGTGGTGGTGGTAGAAGCGAAATAAGGGAGTACCATAGGTTAAAGTGAAAGTCAAACGTTGCTTGATATGTGACTGAAGTTTCTGTGTTTGTATGGACAGCAGTTGACAAATTCCTATATGAGAAAAGTATGTTTTTCAAAGCAGATACAAAAAACAAGCAATATCTCAAAAACGATGAACTCCTCGAAAAAATGTATGTAACATAAATTGTGTGTTTTAACGTGCTCTACATTTTTCGTGCAGTAAGTTTTTGTCCATCTCTTATGGTTTAGCACTTATTCAAAATTCCGTGAAATTCATCCAAATTAAAGTTCTCTACAGAGGCTATTCCCAGAAAATTCAAGATATACATTTTATTTGTCAGGTAAATTTATTTGTCGTTAGAGCCAGTTTTGAGAAAATCAGAATTTTCGAAAAACGTTCCCTGTAAAGGGTAGTTGGTGGTGGGGGGATTTTTCTGAAAATCTTTGTGTCGCATCTCTGTAAGATAGTAAGTAAACTTAAATACCAAGTTTGGTATTTTACCGACTTTTAGTTTTTGAGTTATCTGTTCACAGACTCACGGACACATGGACACACACACGAACCTTTTTCTGAAAATACTTTTCTTTGGATACAGGGGACCCTAAAACATATATTTCCAGTGAAATCTGGGCATCGAACTTTTTGGTGGAGTGTAATACCTTCTCTATACACTATGCACATAGCACGTGTAGAGAAAGTAAAAATTATTAATAAAACTTATCAGAGATAACGAGGAGCAGATTAGACCCTACCAGCTAATTCACATTACTTTCGCTATCCGTTATCGTTTATTAACGGTATAAAACTATCTTGCGTACGCTGATTTTTTCTATCCATTATTTCTGAAATGTCTACATTTCATATTTTCTTATAATGCAAAGAGAATAGATATAGTGAAGAGTATAAAAACTGAATGTTCACTGTACTTAAATGTTTGTATTCTTTATATGCAATTGCCAGAAATGTCGAAAAGAACTTTAAAATAATTATATGGTATTGAGTAATTGAAAGTATTAATAATGTATATCTGGGAAATGAGTTATGCCCCAATAAATTATTTGAAATTATGAGTTTTAAAGACATCTTATCTTCAGTTTTTGTGCAGAGCTTTTTGATCTGTCTTTTAATGTTTATCAGTTATACAAGATTATACACATTTCTTTTCGAATGAGGAGCAGCACACATCTTACTGCCCAAAAATTCAAAATATACTTTTTTACTGAATAACTTAAATATACGGCATTTAATAAAATTTGTTATGGGGCATTTTTGAGATTATGAAAAGTTTAAAAAATATGCCGTGTAAAATGTGGCTCGCATTATGGGGATTCTGCTGAAAAATCTGCCTGTTACATCTTTGGATAATACTCAAACACAATATTTTTAAAAATGTGTTTTTTTTCATCCATTATTGAAAACATATATTTCGAGTGAAATCTAATCTCTATTTATTACATCTAGTAGAAAAAGAGAAAACGAAGCTTATAGTGTTAGGAGTATAAAATACCATAATATGTATGTATAAAACTTCCTTTATGTTATTAACAATCTTAAGGACTTTGAATGCAACGTCATTACATATGTATTTGGATGCGAAATGGTTGACTGTTTTCTGTAGTTGTTTGATCACATAGCTGATCACTTTACATACCATAATATGCAGAAGGTTATGACAAAATTGAAGTATCTGTTAAGCAATCTTACTTTATTTTCTAAAGAATTTTCAATGTCGCTCTCTGCAACCTAGCTGTTTTACATTCAAATAATAATATTGATTTATTGAATTTATTCACCCATTTACATAAATACGTTACGAAGCAAGGGTGGTTGTACTGTCTTTGTTTCAGCCCAACCGGGTAGATATTATATCTTAAAGGCCTACAGCCTCTGTGTTCACTTCATTATTCTATTATTCAACAAGTTTAAAGTACTAACAATCACTATAACATGCTTTGAGTAATAATTCGTTTTGACTTGAATTAATACAGACATATTTTACAGTGTGAATTCAAAAGCGAAATCTTCCTTCGGCAATGCTCATAAACCTTGTCATTTGTTTTCTGTGAAATTTTATGAAACTATAATTTACAGATTCTTGCTAATTCGTTCATTTCTACTTGAAGATATAATTTAGAACAACACTGGGTATAGAATTTGTGTTACGACAAAAATGTTGACTACCTGAACATGCATGACTCCACCCGTACGTGTGCTGTGTCTGATAAAGGAAGAGCTCTCTTCTGTGTACGCCACGCACAGTCACTCGAGAGAGTGGACACTAGCAAGTATAGCACGCTGTATAGTCTTTAGCTGGTATGTAGCCCAGAAAATGACATATATAATACATTTACTCTGCTGGGACTTTAAATTTTATAATGAGCGTCTCAGGTGTTTAAATAACAACGCAGCCAGTGGGATGTCTTTGAACAGCAGCCTCGTTGCTCTTATCACACTCACCTAAACCTCTTGGGGAAGAAGGAAGACATTATACAAAGGGTAGGATGAGCGTTATTGACCAGACGCTGGTCCAAAGATCCTACAATCATTTACAGATGGAATTGTGGTCAGGTTGCAAAGTGCTCCGTACACTTTGTTGCCAGCTGGGTAGCTCATGCCCACTGGCACATAAGTATGGTTATTTTGTGGTTATGCTTACTTTAAGAGCAATTCAATTTATTTTTACTTACTCCAGTGGTTAGCCATAGTAAGTAACGGAAGATAGAAATACAGGTTTTAAGATTCCCTGAAACCAAAAAAATTAAAAAGAGTCATGTGTGTGTGTGTGTGTGTGTGTGTGTGTGTGTGTGTGTCATGGGACATCGTGTGTCTGTAACTCAAAAACGAAAAGTCTGTAAAACACAAAACCTGCTATTTAATTTCAGGATGTTTCATGTTTGCGGCACGAATATTCCTAATAAATTCCGTCATACAAGTTCCTTTAAATGAAACAGTTTTCGAAAACTTTGATTTTCTCTAAACTGATTAAAGAGTTTGATTAAAATACTGCATGTTAAAGATGTTTCATGGAAAACCAAGTGCATATATCAAATTTACTGGGAAGAGCCTCTGAAGTCCTCTTCGTGGTGAAATCCTTTTGTATACCTGGTAAACCGTAAATAATCTCACTGGAGAAAAATATTGATAGCGTTAAAACACACTTTCTGAAATAACATTTTTTTGTTACTCAACCGTCTCCGAAATATTCCTTATTATTAGTATTATACTACGCTTTTCTCAAAAATGTTTATTCACTTCTTTTCTTTCTTTCTCTCTTAGGCATGCAAATTTCAACGCCATTACATAACGACCCGCTCTGAAAATGATTTAACTATAGCTAAAAGCACAATCTATTCCCATAATACCCTTCTGCCTATAAGCAAATATTCAATAATAACTTTCGACTATTTTTGTGGCCATTACTATGAATTATACAGTAGAAGAAGCATTTTTAAGAATAGTTTTACGCAGTGGCTGCAGAATATTATTTGAATGGAAAACGAAAGTTAGAGCCTGTTGGAGCAGGAACCACAGTTGATGCAAAATAGACATTAATAATCAAACAACATAATATGTGAGTAATTTTAATTATTTAGGGTGTGTTTCTTATGGACAGGAAGAAACTTAAATATTAAAATAACTTTAATAGAATTTGTGGAATAAGGAGCCGAAGATTGTAATATAAGGTAAGGTGACACCCGTTTTGACACATTCCTGTGAAAACTGGACATGAACCGACCAGGGAAAGGAAAATTTTAGGGGCAGAGATAAGAGTGACCCTTATGGACATAGAGACGTAGATAGAATACATGACGGTTTGAACACATAAAAATTCACTTTAAACACTGTCGTCTATTTTAGTAAACTATAAACCAACGGGGTTCAGAAATATAGGAAGACATAGCCAGATTGGATCGACGTCCCTTAGTTGGAAACAGGTCTATTAGCCTAAGTCCATGAAACAAAAGAAGAACTATACATTTACAAGAGTCAGTAGAGAAAGTCTTGTGAGTGCAAATCAACAAATATTTTTTAGGATATATTGCAGACATGCTTCTCAGAAAGAGCTAGAAATTTGAGGAATACAAAGTCAATTTTGTTCCTTTTACTTTCTCTACACGTACTATATACATAGTGTATAAAATTCGATTCCGAGATTTCACCGAAAATACATGTTTTGGGTCCCCCTGAATAAAAAAGAGCATTTTTAGAAAAATGTCCGTGTGTATGTGTGTCTATCTGTCTGTCTGTGCGTGTGTTTATGTGTATGTGTGTGTGTGTGTGTGCGCGCGCGTGTACGTGTGTGTGTGTGCAGCATAGCTAAAAAAGGAAAAGACCGTTAGGCACCAAACTTGGTATTTAAGGTTGGTATCTTCCAAGGATACAACACGAAATTTTTCCAGAAAATTCCCTCACCCCCAACTACCCTTTACATGGAACTTTTTTTAAACATGTAGATTTCCTGAAAAATGGGTCTAATGATTTTGATTTAAATACCGTATATTTAAGATGTGACAAATAAAGTGTATATGTTGAATCTTCTGTGAATAGCCTCTGAATAATATTTTATTCTGGATGATTTTTACGGAATTTTGCAAAACTGCTAAATCGTAAGAGATGAACCAAAACTTACCACACAAAAAGTAGAGCACGTTAAAACACACAATTTATGTTATTACATTTTTTCGTGGAGTTGATCGTTTTTTTTTTTTTTTTTTTTTTTTTTTTTGTAGATATTCCTTGCTTTTGGTTTCAGCTTTGAAAAACGCATACTCTTCTCATACAGGAATTTGTCAAGTCCTGTCCATACAAACGAAGGAACTTCAGTCACATAGCAACCAGCTTTTGACTATCACTTTAATCTATGGTACTGCCTTATTTCGCTTCTAGTTACAAGGAAGCAAGTAATAAGACTATTTCTGCTAATTTTTTCTCTGAATTGGAATACGGTAAATAGAAGCATAAACCTTTTAACGATAATTTGTTGCAGAAATGTAGAGAAATTAGTGTGAATGGAACACATCAGATTTTTCTATTGTAGATATGATCCGTTGATCTTTTTTATACAACTTAGAATTTTAATTTTGTATCTTGCTCCCTAATTCCTTTCTCTCCTAGCAGAGTTTCATTAGTAACTTCAAGGAAACTCAGAGCTGCAGAACAGAATCATTCGTTGCTGATATAGGTTAAACGGAAAAATTGATATTAATTCAAATATAAATGACATAGAAACGATAATACCATCCTCCGTTATAAAAGAATGGGTCAATGTCAATAGTAGTGCATTTAAAATTCTACGACCTATAGACACCAGAGACTACCCTTCCGTCTTTTATGTTTATAGGCGTCTAGCTTCTAGCTTTGGGTTGAGACATCAGTACTCTTCAAGAAATTGATTCCAAATTCATGTAATGACTTATTAAACATAAATTTAACTAAAGGTTCATAAATTCGTAAAATGTTGGTATACGCCATTATAGCTTTACTACAGATCTGCACTTATCAATTATTTTAAACAATGAAAACTCTCTTTTCAAAATCATAATTAGTCAACATATTCTATACTAACTAGTG
Source organism: Hymenopus coronatus (assembly GCA_030762935.1). NCBI lineage: Eukaryota > Metazoa > Arthropoda > Insecta > Mantodea > Hymenopodidae > Hymenopus > Hymenopus coronatus. The sequence goes on from CM060890.1 coordinate 13,111,609, forward strand.
CCATCATTGGAAAAGTGTTGACAATGACGCTTAATTTATGTACAATTTTATGATTCGTCTAATTCATAGCATCACAAAAGGCCAGCAAAGTCAGTTTAAAGACTGTAGACAAAATCATTTTCTTCGAAGCGTTACCGTCCACAAAGAAGATGGTTAATGTAAAATAAAATTATTAGTTAACTCAATTTCTAATGCTAAATTTTCAAGTTATGTATTTTGATTGCTAAAGAACTGCTATAAATCTTCTTTCAGCACACTATAACTGCAGAGTGTTAGGACTTTATCCAACCTTAACTCAGACCATAATAATACCCAGAAGAGATTCTTCTAAGTTTGCTGCAAGTGCTTATAGGGCTATAAAGATAAAGTAGAATACGGTGATAACAAAATAAAGAAATAAAACTTTTAATTGTTTATTAATTTAGTTTTTATTACGGCAGATCTGCAATTGAAACATGTATATTTTTACTGCTGTTTGTAACTAAAACTAGAATAGAATTACAATTGAAAGTAACAGACCTTCTTCCTAAAATGTAGTGGCCAACCAACCATGCCTTTTTATTGCTTCATATAATGTGTATGGTCATATCGTTTTTTTTTTGTTTTTTTTTGTTTTTGTTTTTGTTTTTGTTTTCTTTGTTCTTAAATCTCCTTGACTGTAGTTTCTTTAACGTTGGTTTTAGTCTTATCTTTTCCTACACATACACTCTTCTAGACTCTGTGTACCTAGGGAATGATTCTGGTTAAAGAAATTCCCCCACCCCAACCGAGAATCGAATCCGGGCTCCTTGACCACGGAGGCAGTCAATGTGTCTTTTATACACAACATATTCAGAGTTGTTATGTACGTGCAATGCTCATGTATACTGATATCTTTAAATCTTTTGATAGCATTGAGAATAAATAATTTACACTTACCGAAATCTAACCCAGAATTTAGCCCCGCCAAACATACCCACGAGTTGCCCTCCCCTAATAGACCTCACTCATGATTAATCAGTAGTTGTGATTGTTTGGCTGCTTGATTGTTATCCCCACCAGGTCCACACCACAGTCAAAATCTTCTCAAGAGAGAACAAATCCTAACTTTCCCGCGGATGGGCAGCACTAGTATAAGTGAATGATGTGCGGTAGAAGACATCAGACATACAATATGTTTTTAATTATTATGTATCGTGGCCAGTGACATCACTCGCTGATTACTGTAGACAGAACCATAGCAAGAGGTGAAAATGTTTCAGTCATAACTGACTATATAAGGCAATGCCAATATTCCTAAATCACAAAGCATTTCTACAAACTTTACCACTTCCTTATGTGAAATCTCCTCCCTTCTACCAAGCTCGCCTTATTCGTCGGTAATATCTGCACTACATTTCTTTTCCTGAAAACAAAGCATAAAGAACTCTGAAGTAACATTTCTGTTTAAATAAGAGTCGCGGCCCGTATACGTCGCATGAGCTGCAGAGCGCCTCTGTGTTTAGTGGCCTCCCGGTTTTTGTGTTCTTTGTATATATTGTGCTGGCAGACACAGAAGGCAGTACGTAAAAATACCATAAAAGTGCAGTTTATTAAGAGTGTGCAACGGCCTACGGCTTTTGAAATACACGAATGTACATTGGAACTCCTTCCATAACCGGTACATAGAATACAATTGGTAGGTAAAGAAAATAATGTTTATATAAAGTTCCACCAGTGCAGTGTTTATGAAGACATCTTACGTAAGCACGTGGGAGTCTTTCGGTTTTCTCTAATGTTCGGTGAAGTGACAAATGGTCAAATTACGGCAGCAGACAAAGAGTGTCCTTGGTTCGCGTCTGCAGTGTACCACCGGAAATTAGTAATGACAGGGTTACATACGAGCTTCAACAATATGGCAAAATTCTGAACATCAATACTGACGGTTGGTCTAGTTGTTATAGATTTCCAGTTTACACTGTAATACGCCTGCTAATATCCAGCTTAGGAAACCGATTCCTTCAGTATTAAATATTGTAGGTTTTGAGGCTTACATCACTTACAGTGGACAGGAACAAGTTTGCTTCATTTGTAAGGATAACACGCATCTGAAAGCAGATTATCCTCAATGCTGGTTACGAGCACCTGTTACTTCTCAGTCCCGTCTTCAGTGGAGGCTTCTGAGTGATCTGTTCAAACCAGTGACCGCCACTGGCGGTGTGACAAGTGATGAAGTGTCTACTACAGAAGACGCGCAACAGGATTTGTCCGAGTTTACTACTGTTCCATCTTCCAATTTGGATATTGCAGAACCGACATCGGCAATCTCGAAAAATGCCAATATTGACATCGCGGCGACTCCTTCTACCTCCTCCGATGGTGCTGCCTCAGATTCCTTACACAGCAGTCGTCCGGAAGGAGAACCAGACTCCAAGAAGCTAAAAGGGGACAACTTCCAGTCACCGCGGGTTGAATCTTACATCGGAAAGTGCCACCAGAGAAAGAACTGCAGCCGCGGGATCCCAGACTTCGTAGAATGGAACCCTTGCCTTGCACCTCGAAGGCGACAAAGATGTCCCCCCCCCGGTCAGAGGAATTATTTCGTTCCTTGCCGTTGGTGGTTCAACGTATGGATTCTTCCGACGTGTCTCTGTTAACCGCAATAACCCCGGATGATGATTATGACATGACTGATCAGCAAACAGATAGCGTTTCGCAACAACACAGAGTGCGTTCGTATGCATTACCGACGGCTCCACGGAACCATTTAAACTTTTTCCGGTCTGCTGATACATAGTCTTGCTTCCTTCTATGTATTCTCCCTTCTGCACATTCTCCCTTCTACACATATTTCAGAATTCTCCCTTCTTCACGTATTTCCGAATGACAGCTCTTCAGTCCTTGTCACTATTAATATTAATGGTATTCGAAATCCAGTGACTCAGAGTGGGATGTTTGCAAGAAATTAATGTGCCTACTCTTGATTTTCTGTATAATTATGAGAACATTTTGAATCTTGGCCCAGATGGCCGCGAAACGGCGTTGATTTATAGAAAGGGGATGCGCATAGCTAATATCGATCTCCACCCTTCATGACGCCTTATATCCTTCAAGACCGATATAGTCTTGGTGAACTTATACGTACATTCTGGATCTCAACGTAGATGTGAATCTTTCTTCAAAACTGCTCCTCTTACGGCCCTTTCTAAGGGTTCAAAAGTTCCCATCGGAAGAGATTTTAACTGCGCTGTTGGAGCCAAAGATCAACGTGGGATACCCAATATTATTCCTATGCTCCGGCAGATTACTGCGCAATTTAATCTTGTATATGCTTGGGAGTCCAAATATGGTTTTCGTGTGGACTTTACCTTCTTCCGCGGTTTCTTGGCTTCTAGAATTGTTAGATCCTATTTTTTTCGTGTTTCTGTTTCCACTGTCCATCATGTGCGCGTTCTCTCTCTCTCTCTCTCTCTCTCTCTCTCTCTCTTGCTTTTAGTGACCATCATGCAGTTGTAGTTTCAATCAAACGAGTTGAGCATATTCCCACTCCTAGGAGAGGTTAATGGAGGATTTCTTTGTCTGTTATCTTGGAGGAGCAGTGTTGATGAGATCTTGGTTTGTCTTGGGGGGGGAGTTACAACCCTCCTTTATTGCCTCCCACAACAAACTCTCTTGGTGGCTTTATAAGGCTAAGCCAGCGAGTATTTCCTTCTTCAAACAGATAGTTTTCCAACAGGCTAGAGATCGCCGTGAACTGCTCGACTTCTATTATACTGTTTTAAAGGATCTCGCCAATCTGCAAACGGCCGGTCACGACGTATCTCATCAGCTTCATTCCATCAAGGAACAAATCTCCCTCAAACAATTAGAAATGCTTTGCCTTTGTGATGTGTCCCATCGTCACCAAATGGCTGTAGAAGAAAAATTCTCACTCTTCCAGCTACCTACAGAATTTTTTTCCATAAAAATTATAATATATACCAATGAATATAAAATTTCCTAAAAAGAAAGAAACTTAAATATGGATCTTCTTTATTTATAGCTTTGAAGGATATTAGTTATTTTAACTTAAATTCTTTTGCTGGCGACTTCAAGCAATGCAATCAACACTTTATACCAGAACTTTGTTACAATGGGCGTGTGCTTTCTGGGACCTCTGCTTCCTGAACTGTTTTCATGATTATTTTAGGGACTCCTTTTCCAAACGCGTTGACAGCAATACCGTTACGTCTCAACTCCACTGTCTTTTCGGGTATCTTCGCAACTCTTGTCTTCCCTTTTGTGCTCTCTTATCACCGAGGAACTTTCTGCAAGTCTGAAAAGCGTAAAACAGAACACTGTTCTTGGGCCAGATGGTATTCCCTATGCTTTCTGTTCTGCATGCTGGGATGTTATTGCTGCAGAACTAACCGTAGTGTTTGATGAAGAGCGCCAAACTGCGTGATTCCAGAGAAATTTGTTGAAGGTGTTCTGCTCCCAAAGCATCGATTTTCTAGAACCGTTGCCGAGTTTAGGCCGATCACCCTGCTGAACTGTGATTATAAATTGCTGACTAAAACGTTATTTTCAAGGCTCAATTTGGTTTATTAGGCAATCTTCTAAAGTCCAGACTGCCGTTCCGAGTGGCAGGAAGATCATACAGAATGTTGGCTTGTTGGGAAATATAATTTCTCATACTGAAACAGAGAAGCTTCTATCGCCTTTGGTTAATCTCGATTTTGAAAATGCTTTTGATAATGTCAGCTATTGTTATCTCTGAACTATTCTGCGAAATTTGGGGATTCCGGGACGATTTGTGGTCTTCTTACAAAACCTCTACGCTGCTGCAACTTTCAGGATACTCTGCAATGGTCATCTTTCTCCGAGCCTCCACATAGGGCGGTAAGTCCCACAGGATTGTCCCTTGTCAATGGGTATGTTCGCTTTGAGCCTCGATCCCCTTCTGCGACAACTGCAGTCATCCTTGGGCGGTCTGGAACTCTATGGTCACAGGTTCTAGCTTACGGCATATGCTGATGATGTGACGTTATTCTTGGCCAGTAACGTTGATATGCAAACCATACATCGGTGTCTTCGAGAATAAAACGCCATTTCTGGGGCCAGATTGAATCTTAACATATCGGAAGCTCTACAGTTTGGTCATTGGCAAAAGTCCCTTAATCTTTTAGATATGAGGGGTGTCAAACAAAAGAAGATCTTGGCCGTTGCTTGCATGAGACTATGACGCTCAATTGGACTGCAAAATTGATGAAGTTGCGGGTTCTCTCAGTGTTTGGCATGTACACACTTATGTACTCAGTAGGATTTGGTGCATTGCCCAGGTGTTACCCCTGTCTAAGCAGTTTTCCCATATCGGATTGCAAGGGAGCACCTGTGTCTTCCCACTACTAAAGGTGGTTTAAGCTTGATGACAGTGGCTGCGAAATGTTTGGTACTTCTTGGGAAGTCACTACTGCCTGTTTTGGATAGTGAAGACTTTCCGTTTCAGCAAGCACTTTAGACAGCACATCTACGTCACCCAGATAAGTGTCTCAGCGCATTTCGACGTTTGTGGCAGACTTTTGCAACACTACCGCAAACAGATCCTCAACGGCTACTCTTTAAACTGTCAGCTTACTTTTATAGACACCTTATAGCTTCAACTCGTGTTCTACCCCGGGTGCAACCGAACCATCCGCGGCGTTCGTGGAGTATCATATATATATATATATATATATATATATTGTGGCGGCATGGCAAATAAACTTCTAATCTCTGCTCCCACTGTAACGAGGTGGAGACACTGCACCATAAACTAGTGGATTGCATTATTATACGCTCGATTTTGGACTGGTTATATGCCAGAATATGTGTCTTCTGCGGTGGGGCACAAGAAAATCGTGAACTCTACTTAACCTTGCAATTCAAACAGGCAAATAGGCACCTTGACTTGGATCATATTTGCCACATACTATTGGATTCTGCTGGTTGAAGACGCGGCACAACTAACAGACTTCTAGATTTTTATCCGGAAAGAGCGCTGGGAATTGGAAAAATGGACCCTTCTGTCGTTGGATCTTCGACATTTACAGACTCTAGGTTCCGGATTGTGACAGAGGCAACTATAAAAAAAATACTAGGCTACACACCCACTTTAGTTATTCTGAACTACAAGTTACAATTACCACATTGAGTAATGTAACTGTTCTTTGATGTTATTGTGTATAATATGAAATGTTAATAAAATAAGGAATAAAAATAAAAAACAAACAAATATAAGTGGAAAAAATAACAAAATCCATAGACGAGTATAATAAATTGATAATACTTTTCTGTTTGAATCAAATAAATTAGCATAAAAGTATTTTTGAAAAGTATGTAGCAGAGAAATTCATAGCTTCCACATTTGTTGCTTAACATTTTAATTGTTTGGTGCAATAACCTCTTACTATTGATACGGGCACCCTAAAGTTTTACTGGTATCACTTTAATAATTCTTTGCATTAATGTATATGACACCTTTTATTTGTGTGCTTACGCTTCTAAAGTAGAAGCTACAGACTTGAAAAAAGTGTACATCCTCTTTAAAACAATGTTTAACTCGTTGAATAATAATCAAACATGAAAGGGAAAAGAAATAGATTTGTAAATACTTATCTTTTACTACCTATTTACCGTACTTAGTTTTTTAATTCTTAAAATTATTTTTAAATGTTAAAAGGAAAGAAAGAAAAACTGAACAAAACAGTGTAATATTACACTAGCTAAACTTAAAATTGTATTCAATTAAATCGGCATAGGCGAAAAATCAAGAATTTGTCTTGCCACCATCATAGTACTGCCCTTCCACGCATTCTTTGTGTCTACGTACAAATTTTATATCAATGGGATGTTCAGCTTCTTAAAGTAACCAAACCTATAAGATCCTTTTTATTATTTTTTAAAATTTTTATTTTACAGTGTTTAACGCCCACTTTTTCTGTTTATGGCACCACAGACGATGACACATGTAATGAAGATGGAGTACCGATGAAATGTGATGGAGGGGGAAACCGCAGAATAACCCCCCTGCGCCGCTTTGTCTACCACAAATTCCACATGTGGTCGCTTGGGTCGGCCGTGGCGCGGCATATAAAGTTTTATGCACTATATGCCATTTGTTGAAGAAAATTTACATTTGGCATAATTGCGTTTAGGATAACTGGGTTCCTAAATGTTCAGTATTAGAAAATAGCAATCGTTAACTTCATGTATAAAAAGATTTTCAACTCACATGTGGGTGTGTATATGTGTGTGTGTGTGTGTGTGTGTTTGTGTATACATATATACACATACTATCAAACAGATTTTAAGATAATTAGTTTTGAGAATTAATGATAAGAATTTCTTTCCTTTGGTGTCTTAAAAGTAAAATTTAGTATTGATTTACAAGACCAAAGTTTTATTTATTCAACAGCTAACATTCCATTGATTAAAATGCATAAAGGAATAAGCGATCTGCGAGTACTGGTCAATTAAAAACGGAAAATTATGACTGAAAAAAGTTTGAAATTTACCGCCTATGTACAAGAAAATTAAGATTATACCACATATATAAAATATCAATTCGATTTGCTAAACTAAAACGTCAAAGGATTCACTGTCAACATACTGCGTACCTGTTGTCCTGGTTTTTAGTGGTTTTAGAGCCCTAATCCTTTGAATTGACCTGATTAGATTAAGTTCATGCAAATAATAATAATGATTATAATATCATGCAATTTGCTCCCACACTTTAGACTTAGTTGTACCGGAAAATATAAGAACTGAGCTGAGCGGAACGAAATTATTTCTAAGTTCTGAATCTTAAATCATTTCATTGTTACACATTCGTTAACATAATCTATTGGAAGTTTATTAATGTTCAAACTGCACGATCAATATCAATACATATATATATATATATATATATATATATATATACTTAAACTCATATAATGTACTAGCCAAAAACACTAGAACACTTATAAAGTAATTATGATTCCTAAACATTGAATTGTGACCTTAGCACTTAGCTAAATCCATAGTGTAGTGTTATTCTATTATCGCTGCGCTCTTAAAACCCAACCTAACAAAATGTAATATTAACATACTTTTTATAAAAATACATTGGAGATCGAAAGAAATATTTTCCTTTTAATGTAGATTTGATACAATTAGATATTCACTCTTATCTTTCTCATACGATTTTTTTATTGGGAATCATTTTCTAATACATTAACTATTCCACGTTACGCGAAAACAACAAATAGAGCCTCCACTCGCGCAAATATCTGTGAGCCTTAAGAAGTACAAATGCTAACCAAACTTAGTGTAAAATGTTTGATTAATATGAAATAGTAAATCCTATAAATAGTAAAACTGAAGAAAGATGTATTTGATTCTGCTTGACGTCGCTCACTTCTCTTTTGCACTCATGAAAATCAGTCAGTAAGGCGACAAATATGACTGCTTCTAAAAGTACATTTGCTTGGTGACTTGCAATAAAGTTTAAATAGTGGAGCATTCTATTCGAATTGCGTTGAATAGTTTTAAGAACCTAATGCAGTGGAAACCAACTCTAGTTTTGAATAAATGCCCGTAAAGGGAGGAGTTTACTCCTTCAGCTGCTTTTGTGTGAACCCCGCGAAGCTCTAGCATTTATTGTATTTCTAACATTACAGAAGAAGGTGAAGGTTTGACATCCCAAAATCGTAAGGGAGAGGGTTCCCACCATGATGCGGGCTCTAAGACCTGTGGTACTTCTGACATTATTAAAAGCACGCTGGGTCGAGATAGCTGTTCGAATTGGGTTGAACTCGGCATGGCAGCTCGTGATACCCATGGGAGATTCGGCACTTCTGGATGGTAAAGCCTAGGCAGGGTTGTGAAACACCTCACTGGTACTAACCTGGAGTATTTAGTGGACAGAAATTGGATATCTGTCAATCCAGCCCAGGTTGTTTTGTTGTATTTTTTTCGAAGTTCTTCCATGCAAAAGTAGAAGGCTGTGGTTAATTGGATAATGGGTAAATTCCTGGGTAGAAGTATGGAACTTAAATTTTCAGATGGACTGCTCCATCTGGTTATTTCTTTGTGAATAACATTAGTAAACCTACGTTTTATTACAGTATTAAACTGCAATTTGTATATAAGGTTTAAAATTTCCTAATGAAAGGTGGTTGAGATTTTATTATTTTTGTGTAGTTAATGTGTGTGGACCGTTGTATGTGTGCATGCGTATTGTGTGTGTGTGTGTGTGTATGCAGAACATTGCGAACATCAAGGAAGAAAAGAAACAATCCGAAGCAAAACCTGGGCACATCAAATGAATGTTTACAAAAGTTCTATTCGTAGAAAGGTGCAATTTATTTACTAACGACATTTCCAGCGTTAGACAGAATCTTCAGTTCTGTCAACAATGATTTTATTTTGCCCTCTATTAAATAATCCAGATTTCATGATGTTTTATTAATACTATTAATACTTTATTAGTCAGAGAAAAGGCGGAACATTTATCATTCCATGTTTTAAGGAGCTTTTAGAAGCTGTGCCAAGCCCTAAAACAAAATAATTCCACGCAGAAATGTAGAAAATAATTTTTATAAAAATAATGTACCCAAAGAGGATCAATCAGTCAATTAATTATTCCATTAATCACACTTGCGCTTCAAATAGGGCATTTATATGATTTGTTCAGTTGGTTTGTGTTATTTTAATTCAAATTTTGATGCTTTAAGTGAGATCCATGTAGTGCTGGAGTGTTTTAATACACATAATTTTTCCCTGGAAAGTAATAAACACAGAAATTCTGTTTTATGATATCAATGGCCATGGAAAAACCGATATTGGCATTTATACTGCTACTCTTATATCCATTGTGTCTTATGAGGATAGTTGTCTAATAGTTATGAATTATTTTTCACACCTTAGTTTGCAGTCATAAACGAAAATGCAGCGTTTAGTTAGACAGCGTGTTTTGTTGTGAAAACTATCGAGAGGCATTTTAATTGATTTAAACTTAATGGGCATTTCGAAGACAATTCACGTACGCAATGTTCCAAGAAGGTTACCAATTTAATCGATGACAACCGAAGGCATCTGTCTCTCTTTTCAGTGAGTCTGAAAGAGACAAAGACTTGCAAAGGGTCAAGTTTGTGTTGATGAGGTTTGAAAATGCTTAGTGATCTCGCCAGCTGAGCCAGAAGAGACGCTGTTATACCTATTGCAATGTATCACAAAGCAAAGGTCCGCAAAAAAGCGGGGCTGCGAAAATAAATAATGCGTGTGGTGCAGGATTTCAAAGCATCAGTTGCGGAAAAGCTGACCTGCTTGCCAATAGCTTAAAAATCCCTTATTCAAGCCCCAAACTTTCTCTCAATAACCTTGCTTATGGTTGAAGCATGGTTTCATCTCTCGGGATACATTACATGCAAAAGTGCAGATATGCGGCTGCTGAGATCCCAAATATGTATTATCCACGAAGATCCATTACATTCTGAAAAGTTGTCATCTAGGATTGTTGATCCGGTTTTCTGTTACAGTGCAGTTTAGGGGCACATCTTCAATGCATTCTTGGAGCAACTGGAGGACATTAAATTGACAGAAGGCTACTTCTAGAAGATTGTACCATTAGTCAAACGTTAATGATTCCATGAGCCTTACAGGCAGTTATTTCGGTGATTGTTTTATTTCAAGAAACCCGTAACTTTCCAGATACATATCTCTGGATTTTTTCTTGTGGAACTATCATAAGGATATAGTGAATAAGAATAGACCTTGGTGTTTTACTAACGCTTGAGGCAATCGGGAATGAAATCAGAAACATTACGAGAATGCACTTCGACGGTGCGATGAATAACTGTCATGGGGAATGGATACACATTTATTGTGAAAAACCTTCTAAAGGTATTCTGTATTCAGAACATATAGCAATGTTTTTGTTATTATTGCTTAAGAAGATATAGTTAATATTTTAACGTGTTCAGTACTCTATAGATCGTTAAGTGTCATATTATTTAATTCAGTTGCTGAATGGTCTGCGCTTAATGTGCCTTTATTTGAATACTTAAATGTATTAATGCCAATTATGGAATGTTTTAACTTCAATGAGTTTATTCTGTCACAAACTTTACATGAAGGACATCAGTGTTCACAATAATAATTGTAGTTCCTCTTATCAGCAGATTATAGTTTGCAGATATTTTGTGCTTGTTCAACATTAAAAATTGTGCTGTAAGTTGAAGCTAATGTAGAGCAGTTAATCCAGTTGCCGGTTGTACATAACAAAACAAGCCATTTCACTTCCCACACTGAAAGCTAACGATGAGTGGTGGCAACTGGGGTCATTGCTCCTAGATGGTAATTCACTTACACTCTATTATAAGAAGATGTGGGACCTCCCAAAACAGGTAAGCTAGGTAAGCTGGGCGGTGGGCCCACTGTGATCCCTTCATTTCCGCACGTACATGAACAGATAACAGATCAGTTATATAACTTTATGTTAATAAAGCCCTGCAGCTATAGCTCCAAATTAATTTTTATTTTATTTAAATCTAAAACATCGAAGATTTTCATGAATGTACCAGGATATATTTTGTTTGTTCGTATATGCATTTAAGCACACTAAACTCATTCATTCTGCGGTGGAAGCGGTTTATGAGCATTCAGCCAAACATATGAAATTTAATTAGTTTAGATCTTAATAATTGGGACATTGGGACATTTTTATTATAGACATATTTACATAATAAACTTTATAGTATCAATTATGTCCCTAGGAATATTTATCCAATAGGAACACAAGTTTGTGTATATACTAACTAAACAACAATGCAAAACCAGTGCACTTTTCACTAGAATCGATACAAACACGTGAAATTTCGTAAAGTATATCCCAAGTACATGTCCCTTAAATTGCTTGTAAAATATGGTATTAATAATATGTATCCAGACTTATTTTCCCAGTAACTACCTTTCATTCATATCTGTAATCATAAAATAATATGGAAAATGAACAAATGAGTGAAGGCACAGTCTTTAGCGGAGTTTTGTAACAAGACAAGGATATCAATGTGAACTTAGCATTTGCACAATCTGTCGCTATGTTCGCGAATGCACTGCGAAAGCAAGCGACGAGGAACCTACTAAGCTACCTTATATTACTTCCAGTAGCGGGTCAGCCGAGCGGCTTTGTTCCCGATAATTAATTCATGCCTGATGCTTGCTGATTCTGAGCCGTTTTGTTCATTACTTCTCTGGTGCTGAAAACTATATTTTGGTATCACTTAGAACCTGAGCAGCAATATTCGTTTGGTGTCGTTTTGAAAGACCCCTAAAGGTTTCTTTTTCTGGCGTTGGCAATTATAATTGTGTCTTTCATTTGATATATAAAGTTTTTATAACTTTGTATTCAACATACTTTCTTTCAGAACATTATGAACTGTGTCCGTGCAGAGGAAATCGGAGTGATTTGAAATGTGAGAAATAACAATAATAATAATAATAATATTATTATTATTATTATTATTATTATTATCATCATCGTAATCTGAATCATGGTGGTGATGGTGGCGGTGGCGGCGGCGACGGGGTTATTCTGAGCAAGCGTTGTTCCTAGTTAATATGATGGGATAAATCAACATGCACGACGAATTTCTCCATTTCTCATTTTTTATCAAAGGTATTATTGTCAATTCTTTTTTTCGATTTCAGGGTTGTAGGATTGGACACTGCGGAAGTATATGCAAGTATGATATTCATTGTATTTTAAATTAAATTGCTACGTCTATAATTGTTAAGGTTATCAGAGACCCATTCTTAATTGGGCGTTAAATACCGCTTAATTTTGCTCAGAGGCCTTTTAAAAGGCATGATGATCTCTTACGAGCGTAAAATTTCAACACTGGAGAACGGATTTACACCCAGAAAAAAATGCATCAACTTTGGGAACCGGAGGTTAGGACATTACTCCTAGATAAAGACGACATACAATGATTGTGCTCTAGGCTTCTTCTGCCTATATCCGATTCTGATAATGGGCCCTGTGTAGGGACGTTTGGAAAAGCTCGTTCCTGGCGGCCATCACTAAATATTCCGACTCACAATTTCCTACCTGGTGTAACGTATGAGCAATGGGGCAAATTATTAGTCGCCATGCTAAAATCTTCCCCAATCTCAAATGTAACCTTTATATACGGTTATGTAGGTACCTGAGTTTTATTTCTTTCCACCTCCTCAAAAGGTGTGATACCGTGCTTTCCTTTTGATGGGGAGGTGGTAATCCTCTCTTGCAAACAATTCAGCAAAGATGCAATTGAACTAAATTATAAGTATTCTCGATGATCAAAGTGAATGATCCCTTTCTGAAGAATCACTTCTTCAGTCTAGTTGCTACTGCTGCTGCTATTTCTTCTTTTTCTTCATTTGTTTCTACAGATGAAAATTCTTAATGCTCTCTGTTGTTCCAATGTTCTAATTCGGCTCATTTTTGCCTGTCCTGTTAATATTTCTTGACATCGAGTTTATTTTGAATTTGTATTATAAAATGATCCGAATATAGGACTCTCAGATCGCGTTTTCTGCAGCCAAATACTGAACCAGATGGTTATCACTTGGTTTTTTAAAATATCAATGTCGGCTTCACACAGCATTGTTTATTTTTGTGACTGGTGTTAAATCCAAGTAAACATATCTGGCATCCTAGTAAATCCCTTTTAGATGAAAACATGTTTATATTGCTATTTTGTTACTGATCACCTGAATCAAATACGGGAGAGTTCTAGCATGAGAGTGGCATAGAGTGCAAAAATGAAGTTCCATCTTATGTTGCAGAAGGTTTAGGGTCGATTTTCATATATTTAAATATTTATAGATCCTGTACCAAATACGAATTCATATTAACATCAAAGCTTAGATTTTTTTATTGTAAATTGCAGAGGTGATATCACTACCAAAGGATGTGCGTAAGAAGGTATGTTGCCCAGAACTGAACGAATTGACCGGATCGCCCCTTAATCAATGGCGTGAATGCTTAAACGGGCACCTGTAATCTGCGAAGGAGATCCGGACTTGAGGGAAATAGTTTGAACAAATACATACTATTTGAAATAAGAAGAAATAGAGTTCGACAAGGGTGCGGTGTATCATTCACTCTATCTAGTTTATACAGGCTGTTTCAAAAATACGGGGCATAATTTCAGGTATGTGTTTCCCACATGAAGACAATCAAAATAGTTCATTATAACATGTGTCCGGAAATGCTTCATTTCTGAGTTGTGGCCTTTACAACATTGAAAGTCCCACCTGTAGACAATCAAAATAGTTCGTGTCCGTAAATGCTTCGTTTCCGAGTTATGGCCTTCACAACATTGGAATTCACTGGAATGTTTTTCTTTCCGCAGGTCTTTGCCGTCAAAGGATACATTAGGAGGGCGCTCTGATAGTTCATTCTGAAGAAGGTTACATTCAGTGTTCTTTAGGCGTTAAGACTGTGCGACATGTATTCAAATCAAGAGCTGGCAGAGATACACTTCATGTACGGTAAGACGGACGGCAATGCTGCGCTGGCTCGTCGTTTGTACCAGGAGAGGTACCCACAGCGACAATGTCCAGATCGGAAGACATTTGTACGTCTGCATTCCCGTCTGTGCGAGTATGGAACATTCACCTCTCCTGGTTTAGGAAGGGGACGACCAAGATCTACAACTCCAGAAGTGCAGGTGGAGATTCTGGAGGCTGTGGACAGGACTCCTTCTATCAGCACATGACGGTTAGCGTTGCAAGTCAATGTTCCTCATACGACTGTCTGGAGACTGTTGAACGAGTATCAATTGTATCCTTATCATTTGCAACGTGTACAGGCCCTGTCACCAGCAGATTACCCTACACGAGTTAGGTTCTGTCAGTGGTTCTTGCAGCAGTGTGGTGTAAATCCGAACTTTTCTGCCGTCGTATTATTTACAGATGAAGCACAGTTGACAAGAGATGGCATAACAAATTTCCACAATCAGCATGTATGGTCGCATGAAAACCCACGTGCAACTGTTGTATCTCATCACCAGGTGCGGTGTTCCGTCAACATGTGGGCCGGTATCATTGGTGATCGATTAGTTGGACCCCATGTACTTGTAAACAGACTTACAGGGCAGGCGTACACAAACTTCCTGGAAAACACCATACCTGACGTTTTCGAAGACACTCCACTGATCAATCATCAACACATTCACTTCTTGCATGATGGCGCTCCTGCAAACTTCAGTCTTCCAGCTCGCCGGTACTTGGATCGAAGGTTTCCTGATCGATGGATAGGTAGGGGTGGCCCAATTGCTTGGCCTCCACGCTCACCTGATCTAAACCCTCTCGATTTCTACTTGTAGGGCCATTTAAAATCATTGGTTTATTCGTCTCCGGTGCCGGATTTGGAATCCCTTCGGAATCGAATTGTGGCAAGCTGTGAGGACATACGCAATACTCCTGGATAACTCGGAATTGAAGCATTTCCGGACACATGCTATAATGAACTAATTGATTGTCTACATGTGGGAAACACATACCTGAAATTATGCCCCGTATTTTTGAAACATCCTGTATTTTGAGGATATAGTTACGAAGTGGAAGGTGAAATACAATTTGTAATTAAAATAGGAACTAGGATATCTATAAATACTCCATTATATGCTGATGACCAGATGGATTATACAGGAAACAGAAGATAAATTACAAAGAGTAGTTCAGATTGAGCCAAAACGCAATACACTGCAATTTAACTATATCTACAAATAAGACAAAGATAATGGAAGAATCTAGCCAGATTGAAATTAATAATAAATGATAACATTTTTAAATTAAATATGACATACATATTGAGAAGAAAGTTCATAGATGACAAGATATCTTTGAAACAATTGGAAGAACTTTGGGAAAAATAACAAGAAACGAAACACAATTGAACTTATATAAGGCTATGACTATATCTACTTCCAAACGAATGCAACAAATTGAACTATTCTTTTTTGTTTTTTGTTGTGTTCGTTTTGGCCATAACAAGTTTTGTGCAAAAGAAAAAATTTAAAAAAAAAGTACGGCTAAGCTTATAAAATCTTATAATATGAATAAAAACAGTGCAAAGGGAGTAGTTAATATAGAGCGTATCTGGGCCAGGGACTAATGCGCATACATGGAAGAGATAGGGAATTTCAGGAGGAGGGAGTCTCTAGCGAGAGATCAGGACTAGGGCTAATGCGCATGCATGGTGGAGCTGGGAATTCAGGGTGCTCACCTAGGCTCAAAGTATTAGATATATTCCTCAGTCATTTAGAGTCCCTTTCACGGTCGTTTGCTGCGTTTATCAATTATTTTATGGTTTTTCCTAGGTTTTGTCGTGTTTAAAGCTTTTTTCGATTGGGGGGATGTTGTCAGAAGACTTTTTGTTTCTTTTTTTTTCTTTTTTTTTCAGTGCTTTTCTCTCGTTTTTTGAGTTGTAGAGAACATTTATAAGTCCTTTCAACGTTTTTTGAGTACAAGTACAGCTCTTTAGAATGCTTTTAATGACAGTTAATGTCATTTGGAAGGAGTTTAGGTCTCTAGGTCAGCTAATTTCAAGGCCCAGAACCGCTCTATATTAACTACTAAAGGGAACACATTTCGGTTCATAGCTGCCAGATGAAGTGGTACCACGGTTATTGGTCGTAGTGCTGCGATATTTTCCCTCCTCATTGAATGTTAAGGTAACATACCAGTTTATCGAGACAATGACACAACGCAGCATTGAAATTCAAATACATTTTAACGTATTGATTGTCCTTTCTTTACTCCTATCGTGTAAAATAAAGAAGCAAAGAAGCTTTCCTGGTGACGAACATCTAGAGTAGGTACTTATTTTTTTCTGCTAGATGGCCGTAGTAGTATTTTCCTTCCCATCCAATAATAAGGTAGCGCAACAGTTTATCGAGATAATGACACAACGCGGCAGCGAAATTCAAGTACGTTTTTATGTCTTTCCTTACTCCTTATAAAGAATAAAGAAGCTTTCCTGCTCTATTGTTCTTCCCCATTCAATGCTAAGGGAATGCACCCGATTATGGAAACAATGACGCAAGATAACCGTGAAAATTAAATATATTTATGTTTTGATTATCGTTCCCTTGGACACATTTTTTAAATAAAAAATAAGTGTATTTTTGCTGTAGTTCTTCAAAATGAACAGGTTTTAAACTATGCACATAACCATTAACCCTTCTTGAAGTCTGAAAAGGGTGGAGAAATGTCGGGATCCGTTTTAGGTTAACCTCCTCTTGCAGATGTTGGTTATCTGACGTTATGTGATACATGAGCTAGCTAAAGAACATGAAGTTGCCCACGTCACATCACAGTAAAATTGCGGTGTTCTTAATACATTTGATCAAGTAATATTTTGGGTTAAATGGAGAAATTTAATACACAAAGCTAACATCAAATAAAATATAATCAATTACCCAACCACTCTTTAGTTATGTCGTTGTTAGCCTTAAAATGGTTGTTTTGATATAACAGAAAATAAAGAAAGAGGCGGAAAACATTAGGAGGAAAGGAAAGAAAGAGATTCGGAAGAAGCATGAATGTTACTTTGTGACTTTCTCCTCAATTCTCCTGTTTCAGCGTTTACCCGCCACACGGTGGAAGCGCTGCCATTATTGTTATTATGCCAACGGCGTCCTTGCTTACCCACACATACGCCATCCTTTCCATGACAGCTTATCGGTGCGCTAACTTCGTCCTTTTCCGCAATACCAACTATATATGTTACATTGCGCTTTTCGGATGCAAAGACATTATTAGACATTGACAATGGCAAATTCCTATTGACACTTTTACTGGCCTCATTTCGTTTCCATAATTTTTTTTTCCATTTGCTATACCAGCCAATGCTGAGGCGGGTAATGTACACACAAAAAAGAATACGCACAAGGACAGCAAAATAAAACGAAAATGGAAAGAGCATGCTGACAGAATGGTAGAAAACAAATTATTATTATTAATTATAATAATAAATATTAAATAAAGTATAACATTTATTAATAATTTTAACAATAATAATAAATTGTCGGCCTATTGGAAAGAGATACTTGGGTAGACCTTGCAAGAGAAGGACGAATGGTAAGAGATCCGAACAGGTGAATATAACACATAATCCCTGAAAGGAGAAGAAAAAAAAAAATACTTGTTAAACTCAACTCAAGATAATAGATTTTATTCTACAGGAGACCATTTCAAGACCAATGACGTTGTTTATGTTTAAATTTACGAAGCCAGGTGTGCCTATTAATTTTTAACTAACCAATATTTTGAAACACACATAATAACATAACGATTATTGTTACTGCTAGAGACTGGAGCAATAACGCTTGGAAAATATGCTATTCACATCCCCCATCGCCAATATAGCAAAGTCTTTTATGACAGCAAGTTCATTTTTCATCCCCGCGCATGCGTACTTCTTCTTGAATTTGAATGCTACATTGCATATGGTTAGTTACCCTGGCTTGCAATCTTCCCAGTTATTCGAAATACGAATTTTGTAACTGAAAAGTAATACTCCATAGTGTAGTTATAAATTATAAGAGCATTTTATAACATAAACAATTTCATAAACAATGAATTAAGAGATGGCAAACACGGGCTCTGCTTTAAATCTAGCAAATTATTATGAGGATATCTAACGTGTTTTGCATCATTAGTGACTCAGAGAAGAAAATAATTTTCACCAAGCTGAATTAAATCGTCATTCAAAGGTTAAAAGACCACTCGTGAAAAATATTGAACAATCAACCACGGACTATATTACATATGTGTTTGCTTATATATGCACATAATTCCGCTAATAATATAATTATAATACTATTATATTATAGTAATATAGTATGATTATTATAATAATAATAATTATAATAAAAATAGTATTTAAAATTTCTGACAAAAATTATTTAATTATTGCTTAATTATTTATGAAGTTATGCGAAATGGAAAACATATTAATTTAATTGAAGAAATTACTTTATTATTTCAGTTTATTCTCCTTCTGCTCCTTTTGATGTCGGCCGGGTAGGCCCGAACTCAAAGGTACAGCCTTGAACTACAGCATCATGACACGCTAAACTTACATGAGGCATCAGAGGTACAGCCTTGAATTGGAGCTTCATGATGTAACAGGTAGAGCCTTGAATTGGAGCATCCTGATGCAGCGGAGGTACAGACTTGAATTGGAGCACCATATTGCAGCGGAGGTACAGACTTGAATTGGAGCACCATGAGGAAACAGAGGTACAGCCTTGAATTGGAGCACCATGATGCAGCAGAAGTGCGGCCTTGAATTGGATCACCATGATGCAACAGAGGTACAGCCTTGAAATCGAGCAATATGATGCAACAGAGGTACAGCCTTGAATTGGAGCGCTATGATGCAACATAGGTACAGCCTTGAATTGGAGCACTATAATGCAACAGAGGTACAGCCTTGAATTGGAGCACTATGATGCAACAGAGGTACAGCCTTGAATTGGAGCATCATGGTGTAACAGAGGAACAGCCTTGAATGGGAGCATCATGGTGTAACAGAGGTACAGCCTTGAATTGGAGCATCATGGTGTAACAGAGGTACAGCCTTGAATTGGAGCATCATGATGTAACAGAGGTAGAGCCTTGAATTGGAGCATCATGATGTAACAGAATTACAGCCTTGAATTGGAGCACCATGACACGCTAAACTTACATGATGCAACAGAGGTACAGCCTTGAATTGGAGCTTTATGATGTAACAGAGGTAGAGCCTTGAATTGGAGCACCATGAGGCAGCAGAGGTACAGCCTTGAATTGGAGCACCATGATGCAGCAGAAGTGCGGCCTTGAATTGGAGCACCATGATGCAACAGAGGTGCAGCCTTGAAATCGAGCACTATGATGCAGCAGAGGTCCAGCCTTGAATTGGAGCACCATGATGCAACAGAAGTAGAGGCTTGAATTGGAGCACAATGATGCAATAGAGGTACAGACTTGAATTCGAGCACTATGATGACAAGAGTTATAGCCTTGAATTGGAGCACCATTTTGCAGCAGAGGTACAGCCTTGAATTGGAGCACCATGGTGCAACAGATGTACAGCCTTGAATTGGAGCACTATGATGTAACAGCGGTACAGCCTTGAATTGGAGCACCATGATGCAACAGAGGTACAGCCTTGAATTGGAGCATCATTATTCAGCAGAGGTACAGCTTTGAATTGGAGCACCATGATGTAACAGAGGCACAGCCTTGAATTGGAGAACTATGATGCAACAGAGGCATAGCCGTGAATTGGAGCACCATAATGCAACAGAGGCCGAGCCTTGAATTGGAGCTCCATGGTGCAACATAGGCAGAGCCTTGAATTGGAGTACCGCGATGCAACAGAGATAGAGCCTTGAATTGGAGCATCATGATGCAACAGTGGTACATCCTTGAATTGGAGCACTATGATGTAACAGCGGTACAGCCTTTAATTGGAGCATCATGATTTAACAGAGGTATAGCCTTGAATTGGAGCACCATAATGCAACAGAGGTACAGCCTTGAAGTGGAGCACCATGTTGCTACACAGGTACATCCTTGAATTGGAGTACCATGATGCAACAGATGTACAGCCTGGAAGTGAAGCATCATGATGCAGCGGAGGTATAGCCTTGAATTGGAGCATCATGATGCAGCAGAGGTACAGCTTTGAATTAGAGCACCATGATGCAACAGAGGTACATCCTTCAATTTGAGCACCATGATGTAACAGAAGGACAGCCTTGCATTGGAGCACCATGACACGCTAAACTCTCATGATGCAACAGAGGTACAGCTTTGAATTGGAGCATCATGATGTAACAGAGGTACAGCCTTGAATTGGAGGATCATAATGTAACAGAGGTACAGCCTTGAATTGGAACATCATTTTGTAACAGAGGTAGAGCCTTGAATTGGAGCATCATGGTGTAACAGAGAAACAGCCTTGAATTGGAGCACAATGATGTAACAGAGGTACAGCCTTGAATTGGAGCATCATGATGTAACAAAGGACAATGATGTAACAGAGGTAAAGCCTTGAATTGGGGCATCATTATGCAGCAGAGGTACAGACTGGAATTGGAGCACCATGATGCAGCAGAGGTACAGCCATGAATTGGAGCACCATGATGCAACAGAGGTACAGCCTTGAATTGGGGCATCATGATTCAGCAGAGGTACAGCCTTGAATTGGAACACCATGATGTAACAGATAAACAGCCTTGAATTGGGGCATCATGATTCAGCAGAGGTACAGCCTTGAATTGGAGCACCATGATATAACAGAGGCACAGCCTTGAATTGGGGCTTCAAGATGCAGCAGAGGTACAGACTTGAATTGGAGCACCATGATGCTACAGAGGTACAGCCTTGAATTGAAGCACCATGATTCAGCAGAGGTACAGCCTTGAATTGGAGCATCATGATGTAAGAGAGGACCATGATGCAACAGAGGTACAGCCTTGAATTGGGGCATCATGATGCAGCAGAGGTACAGACTTGAATTGGAGCACCATGAGGCAGCAGAGGTACAGCCTTGAATTGGAGCACCATGATGCAGCAGAGGTGCGGCCTTGAATTGGAGTACTATGTTGCAAAAAGTACAGCCTTGAATTGCAGCACTAAGATGCAACAGATGTTCAGCCTTGAATTAGAGCACCATGATGCAACAGAGGTACAGCCTTGAATTGGAGATCATTGTAACAGAGAACCATTAATGTAACAGAGGTACAGCCTTGAATTGGTGCATCATGATGCAGCAGAAGTACAGACTTGAATTGGAGCACCATGATGCAGCAGAGGTACAGCCTTGAATTGGAGCACCATGATTCAGCAGAGGTACAGCCCTGAATTGGAGCATCATGATGTAACAGAGGACCATGATGTAACAGAGGACCATGATGTAACAGAGGTACAGCCTTGAATTGGGGCATCATGATGTAACAGAGGACGATGATATAACAGAGGTACAGACTTGAATTGGAGCACCAAGAGGCAGCAGAGGTACAGCCTTGAATTGGAGCACAATGATGCAACAGAGGTACAGCCTTGAATTGGGGCACTATGATGCAACAGAGGTACAACCTTGAATTGGAGTACCATGATGCAACAGAGGTACAGCCTTGAATTGGAGCATCATGATGTAACAGAGGAACATGATGTAACAGAGCACCATGATGTAACAGAGGTACAGCCTTGAATTGGGGCATCATGATGCAGCTGAGGTACAGACTTGAATTGGAGCACCATGATGCAGCAGAGGTACAGCCTTGAATTAGAGCACCATGATTCAGCAGAGGCACAGCCTTGATTTGGAGCATCATGATGTAACAGAGGACCATGATGTAACAGAGGTACAGCCTTGAATTGGAGCATCATGATATAACAGAAGACCATGATGTAACAGAGGTACAGCCTTGAATTGGGGCGTCATGATGAAGCAGAGGTACAGATTTGAATTGGAGCACCATGAGGCAGCAGAAGTACAGCCTTGAATTGGAGCACCTAGATGCAACAGAGGTACAGCCTTGAATTGGAGCACTATGATGTAACAGCGGTACAGCCTTGAATTGGAGCACCATGATGCAACAGAGGTACAGCCTTGAATTGGAGCATCATTATTCAGCAGAGGTACAGCTTTGAATTGGAGCACCATGATGTAACAGAGGCACAGCCTTGAATTGGAGAACTATGATGCAACAGAGGCATAGCCGTGAATTGGAGCACCATAATGCAACAGAGGCCGAGCCTTGAATTGGAGCTCCATGGTGCAACATAGGCAGAGCCTTGAATTGGAGTACCGCGATGCAACAGAGATAGAGCCTTGAATTGGAGCATCATGATGCAACAGTGGTACATCCTTGAATTGGAGTTCCATGATGCAACAGAGGTACAGCCTTGATGTGGAGCATCATGATGTAACAGAGGTACTGCCTTGAATTGGAGTACCATGATACAACAGAGGTACAGCCTTGAAGTGAAGCATCGTGATGTAACAGAGGTACAGCCTTGATTTGGAGTACCATGATGTAAAAGAGGTACAGCCTTGAATTGGAGTACCATGATGTAACATAGGTACAGCCTTGAATTGGAGTACCATGATACAACAGAGGTACAGCCTTGAAGTGGAGCATCATGATGTAACAGATGTACAGCCTTGAAGAGGAGCATCATGATGCAACAGAGGTACAGCCTTGAATTGGAGCACCATGATGTAACAGAGGTACAGCCTTGAATTGGAGTGCCATGATGCAATAGAGGTACAGCCTTGAAGAGGAGCACCATCATGTAACAGAGGTACAGCCTTGAATTGGAACACCATAATGTAACAGAGGTACAGCCTTGAATTGGAGCACCATGATTTAATAGAGGTACAGCCTTGAAGAGGAGCACCATGATGCAACAGAGGTACAGCCTTTAATTGGAGCACCATGATGTAACAGAGGTACAGCCTTGAATTGGAGCAACATGATGTAACAGATGTACAGCCTTTAATTGGAGCACCATGATGTAACAGAGGTACAGCCTTTAATTGGAGCACCACGATGTAACAGAGGTACATCCTTTAATTGGGGTACCATGATGTAACAGAGGTACAGCCTTGAATTGGAGCACCATGATGTAACAGAGGTACAGCCTTGTATTGGACACCATGATGTAACAGAGGTATAGCCTTGAATTGGAGCGCCATAATGTAACAGAGGTATAGCCTTGAATTGGAGCACATTAATGCAACAGAGGTACAGCCTTGAAGTGGAGCATCATGTTGTAACAGAGGTACAGCCTTGAATTGGAGCACCATGATGTAACGGAGGTACAGCCTTTAATTGGAGCATCATGATGTAACAGAGGTATAGCCTTGAATTGGAGCAACATAATGCAACAGAGGTACAGCCTTGAAGTGGAGCCCCATGTTGCAACAGAGGTACAGCCTTGAATTGGAGCACTATGAAGCAATAGACGTACATCCTTGAAGTGAAGCATCATGTTGTAACAGAGGTACAGCCTTGAATTGCAGCACCATGATGTAACAGAGGTACAGCCTTTAATTGGAGCATCATGATGTAACAGAGGTATAGCCTTGAATTGGAGCACCATAATGCAACAGAGGTACAGCCTTGAAGTGGAGCACCATGTTGCTACACAGGTACATCCTTGAATTGGAGTACCATGATGCAACAGATGTACAGCCTGGAAGTGAAGCATCATGATGCAGCGGAGGTATAGCCTTGAATTGGAGCATCATGATGCAGCAGAGGTACAGCTTTGAATTAGAGCACCATGATGCAACAGAGGTACATCCTTCAATTTGAGCACCATGATGTAACAGAAGGACAGCCTTGCATTGGAGCACCATGACACGCTAAACTCTCATGATGCAACAGAGGTACAGCTTTGAATTGGAGCATCATGATGTAACAGAGGTACAGCCTTGAATTGGAGGATCATAATGTAACAGAGGTACAGCCTTGAATTGGAACATCATTTTGTAACAGAGGTAGAGCCTTGAATTGGAGCATCATGGTGTAACAGAGAAACAGCCTTGAATTGGAGCACAATGATGTAACAGAGGTACAGCCTTGAATTGGAGCATCATGATGTAACAAAGGACAATGATGTAACAGAGGTAAAGCCTTGAATTGGGGCATCATTATGCAGCAGAGGTACAGACTGGAATTGGAGCACCATGATGCAGCAGAGGTACAGCCATGAATTGGAGCACCATGATGCAACAGAGGTACAGCCTTGAATTGGGGCATCATGATTCAGCAGAGGTACAGCCTTGAATTGGAACACCATGATGTAACAGATAAACAGGCTTGAATTGGGGCATCATGATTCAGCAGAGGTACAGCCTTGAATTGGAGCACCATGATATAACAGAGGCACAGCCTTGAATTGGGGCTTCAAGATGCAGCAGAGGTACAGACTTGAATTGGAGCACCATGATGCTACAGAGGTACAGCCTTGAATTGAAGCACCATGATTCAGCAGAGGTACAGCCTTGAATTGGAGCATCATGATGTAAGAGAGGACCATGATGCAACAGAGGTACAGCCTTGAATTGGGGCATCATGATGCAGCAGAGGTACAGACTTGAATTGGAGCACCATGAGGCAGCAGAGGTACAGCCTTGAATTGGAGCACCATGATGCAGCAGAGGTGCGGCCTTGAATTGGAGTACTATGTTGCAAAAAGTACAGCCTTGAATTGCAGCACTAAGATGCAACAGATGTTCAGCCTTGAATTAGAGCACCATGATGCAACAGAGGTACAGCCTTGAATTGGAGATCATTGTAACAGAGAGCCATTATTGTAACAGAGGTACAGCCTTGAATTGGTGCATCATGATGCAGCAGAAGTACAGACTTGAATTGGAGCACCATGATGCAGCAGAGGTACAGCCTTGAATTGGAGCACCATGATTCAGCAGAGGTACAGCCCTGAATTGGAGCATCATGATGTAACAGAGGACCATGATGTAACAGAGGACCATGATGTAACAGAGGTACAGCCTTGAATTGGGGCATCATGATGTAACAGAGGACGATGATATAACAGAGGTACAGACTTGAATTGGAGCACCAAGAGGCAGCAGAGGTACAGCCTTGAATTGGAGCACAATGATGCAACAGAGGTACAGCCTTGAATTGGGGCACTATGATGCAACAGAGGTACAACCTTGAATTGGAGTACCATGATGCAACAGAGGTACAGCCTTGAATTGGAGCATCATGATGTAACAGAGGAACATGATGTAACAGAGCACCATGATGTAACAGAGGTACAGCCTTGAATTGGGGCATCATGATGCAGCTGAGGTACAGACTTGAATTGGAGCACCATGATGCAGCAGAGGTACAGCCTTGAATTAGAGCACCATGATTCAGCAGAGGCACAGCCTTGATTTGGAGCATCATGATGTAACAGAGGACCATGATGTAACAGAGGTACAGCCTTGAATTGGAGCATCATGATATAACAGAAGACCATGATGTAACAGAGGTACAGCCTTGAATTGGGGCGTCATGATGAAGCAGAGGTACAGATTTGAATTGGAGCACCATGAGGCAGCAGAAGTACAGCCTTGAATTGGAGCACCTAGATGCAACAGAGGTACAGCCTTGAATTGGAGCACTATGATGTAACAGCGGTACAGCCTTGAATTGGAGCACCATGATGCAACAGAGGTACAGCCTTGAATTGGAGCATCATTATTCAGCAGAGGTACAGCTTTGAATTGGAGCACCATGATGTAACAGAGGCACAGCCTTGAATTGGAGAACTATGATGCAACAGAGGCATAGCCGTGAATTGGAGCACCATAATGCAACAGAGGCCGAGCCTTGAATTGGAGCTCCATGGTGCAACATAGGCAGAGCCTTGAATTGGAGTACCGCGATGCAACAGAGATAGAGCCTTGAATTGGAGCATCATGATGCAACAGTGGTACATCCTTGAATTGGAGTTCCATGATGCAACAGAGGTACAGCCTTGATGTGGAGCATCATGATGTAACAGAGGTACTGCCTTGAATTGGAGTACCATGATACAACAGAGGTACAGCCTTGAAGTGGAGCATCATGATGTAACAGATGTACAGCCTTGAAGAGGAGCATCATGATGCAACAGAGGTACAGCCTTGAATTGGAGCACCATGATGTAACAGAGGTACAGCCTTGAATTGGAGTGCCATGATGCAATAGAGGTACAGCCTTGAAGAGGAGCACCATCATGTAACAGAGGTACAGCCTTGAATTGGAACACCATAATGTAACAGAGGTACAGCCTTGAATTGGAGCACCATGATTTAATAGAGGTACAGCCTTGAAGAGGAGCACCATGATGCAACAGAGGTACAGCCTTTAATTGGAGCACCATGATGTAACAGAGGTACAGCCTTGAATTGGAGCAACATGATGTAACAGATGTACAGCCTTTAATTGGAGCACCATGATGTAACAGAGGTACAGCCTTTAATTGGAGCACCACGATGTAACAGAGGTACATCCTTTAATTGGGGTACCATGATGTAACAGAGGTACAGCCTTGAATTGGAGCACCATGATGTAACAGAGGTACAGCCTTGTATTGGACACCATGATGTAACAGAGGTATAGCCTTGAATTGGAGCGCCATAATGTAACAGAGGTATAGCCTTGAATTGGAGCACATTAATGCAACAGAGGTACAGCCTTGAAGTGGAGCATCATGTTGTAACAGAGGTACAGCCTTGAATTGGAGCACCATGATGTAACAGAGGTACAGCCTTGAATTGGAGCATCATTATTCAGCAGAGGTACAGCTTTGAATTGGAGCACCATGATGTAACAGAGGCACAGCCTTGAATTGGAGAACTATGATGCAACAGAGGCATAGCCGTGAATTGGAGCACCATATTGCAACAGAGGCCGAGCCTTGAATTGGATCTCCATGGTGCAACATAGGCAGAGCCTTGAATTGGAGTACCGCGATGCAACAGAGATAGAGCCTTGAATTGGAGCATCATGATGCAACAGTGGTACATCCTTGAATTGGAGCACTATGATGTAACAGCGGTACAGCCTTTAATTGGAGCATCATGATTTAACAGAGGTATAGCCTTGAATTGGAGCACCATAATGCAACAGAGGTACAGCCTTGAAGTGGAGCACCATGTTGCTACACAGGTACATCCTTGAATTGGAGTACCATGATGCAACAGATGTACAGCCTGGAAGTGAAGCATCATGATGCAGCGGAGGTATAGCCTTGAATTGGAGCATCATGATGCAGCAGAGGTACAGCTTTGAATTAGAGCACCATGATGCAACAGAGGTACATCCTTCAATTTGAGCACCATGATGTAACAGAAGGACAGCCTTGCATTGGAGCACCATGACACGCTAAACTCTCATGATGCAACAGAGGTACAGCTTTGAATTGGAGCATCATGATGTAACAGAGGTACAGCCTTGAATTGGAGGATCATAATGTAACAGAGGTACAGCCTTGAATTGGAACATCATTTTGTAACAGAGGTAGAGCCTTGAATTGGAGCATCATGGTGTAACAGAGAAACAGCCTTGAATTGGAGCACAATGATGTAACAGAGGTACAGCCTTGAATTGGAGCATCATGATGTAACAAAGGACAATGATGTAACAGAGGTAAAGCCTTGAATTGGGGCATCATTATGCAGCAGAGGTACAGACTGGAATTGGAGCACCATGATGCAGCAGAGGTACAGCCATGAATTGGAGCACCATGATGCAACAGAGGTACAGCCTTGAATTGGGGCATCATGATTCAGCAGAGGTACAGCCTTGAATTGGAACACCATGATGTAACAGATAAACAGCCTTGAATTGGGGCATCATGATTCAGCAGAGGTACAGCCTTGAATTGGAGCACCATGATATAACAGAGGCACAGCCTTGAATTGGGGCTTCAAGATGCAGCAGAGGTACAGACTTGAATTGGAGCACCATGATGCTACAGAGGTACAGCCTTGAATTGAAGCACCATGATTCAGCAGAGGTACAGCCTTGAATTGGAGCATCATGATGTAAGAGAGGACCATGATGCAACAGAGGTACAGCCTTGAATTGGGGCATCATGATGCAGCAGAGGTACAGACTTGAATTCGAGCACCATGAGGCAGCAGAGGTACAGCCTTGAATTGGAGCACCATGATGCAGCAGAGGTGCGGCCTTGAATTGGAGTACTATGTTGCAAAAAGTACAGCCTTGAATTGCAGCACTAAGATGCAACAGATGTTCAGCCTTGAATTAGAGCACCATGATGCAACAGAGGTACAGCCTTGAATTGGAGATCATTGTAACAGAGAACCATTAATGTAACAGAGGTACAGCCTTGAATTGGTGCATCATGATGCAGCAGAAGTACAGACTTGAATTGGAGCACCATGATGCAGCAGAGGTACAGCCTTGAATTGGAGCACCATGATTCAGCAGAGGTACAGCCCTGAATTGGAGCATCATGATGTAACAGAGGACCATGATGTAACAGAGGACCATGATGTAACAGAGGTACAGCCTTGAATTGGGGCATCATGATGTAACAGAGGACGATGATATAACAGAGGTACAGACTTGAATTGGAGCACCAAGAGGCAGCAGAGGTACAGCCTTGAATTGGAGCACAATGATGCAACAGAGGTACAGCCTTGAATTGGGGCACTATGATGCAACAGAGGTACAACCTTGAATTGGAGTACCATGATGCAACAGAGGTACAGCCTTGAATTGGAGCATCATGATGTAACAGAGGAACATGATGTAACAGAGCACCATGATGTAACAGAGGTACAGCCTTGAATTGGGGCATCATGATGCAGCTGAGGTACAGACTTGAATTGGAGCACCATGATGCAGCAGAGGTACAGCCTTGAATTAGAGCACCATGATTCAGCAGAGGCACAGCCTTGATTTGGAGCATCATGATGTAACAGAGGACCATGATGTAACAGAGGTACAGCCTTGAATTGGAGCATCATGATATAACAGAAGACCATGATGTAACAGAGGTACAGCCTTGAATTGGGGCGTCATAATGAAGCAGAGGTACAGATTTGAATTGGAGCACCATGAGGCAGCAGAAGTACAGCCTTGAATTGGAGCACCTAGATGCAACAGAGGTACAGCCTTGAATTGGAGCACTATGATGTAACAGCGGTACAGCCTTGAATTGGAGCACCATGATGCAACAGAGGTACAGCCTTGAATTGGAGCATCATTATTCAGCAGAGGTACAGCTTTGAATTGGAGCACCATGATGTAACAGAGGCACAGCCTTGAATTGGAGAACTATGATGCAACAGAGGCATAGCCGTGAATTGGAGCACCATAATGCAACAGAGGCCGAGCCTTGAATTGGAGCTCCATGGTGCAACATAGGCAGAGCCTTGAATTGGAGTACCGCGATGCAACAGAGATAGAGCCTTGAATTGGAGCATCATGATGCAACAGTGGTACATCCTTGAATTGGAGTTCCATGATGCAACAGAGGTACAGCCTTGATGTGGAGCATCATGATGTAACAGAGGTACTGCCTTGAATTGGAGTACCATGATACAACAGAGGTACAGCCTTGAAGTGAAGCATCGTGATGTAACAGAGGTACAGCCTTGATTTGGAGTACCATGATGTAAAAGAGGTACAGCCTTGAATTGGAGTACCATGATGTAACATAGGTACAGCCTTGAATTGGAGTACCATGATACAACAGAGGTACAGCCTTGAAGTGGAGCATCATGATGTAACAGATGTACAGCCTTGAAGAGGAGCATCATGATGCAACAGAGGTACAGCCTTGAATTGGAGCACCATGATGTAACAGAGGTACAGCCTTGAATTGGAGTGCCATGATGCAATAGAGGTACAGCCTTGAAGAGGAGCACCATCATGTAACAGAGGTACAGCCTTGAATTGGAACACCATAATGTAACAGAGGTACAGCCTTGAATTGGAGCACCATGATTTAATAGAGGTACAGCCTTGAAGAGGAGCACCATGATGCAACAGAGGTACAGCCTTTAATTGGAGCACCATGATGTAACAGAGGTACAGCCTTGAATTGGAGCAACATGATGTAACAGATGTACAGCCTTTAATTGGAGCACCATGATGTAACAGAGGTACAGCCTTTAATTGGAGCACCACGATGTAACAGAGGTACATCCTTTAATTGGGGTACCATGATGTAACAGAGGTACAGCCTTGAATTGGAGCACCATGATGTAACAGAGGTACAGCCTTGTATTGGACACCATGATGTAACAGAGGTATAGCCTTGAATTGGAGCGCCATAATGTAACAGAGGTATAGCCTTGAATTGGAGCACATTAATGCAACAGAGGTACAGCCTTGAAGTGGAGCATCATGTTGTAACAGAGGTACAGCCTTGAATTGGAGCACCATGATGTAACAGAGGTACAGCCTTTAATTGGAGCATCATGATGTAACAGAGGTATAGCCTTGAATTGGAGCACCATAATGCAACAGAGGTACAGCCTTGAA
This sequence comes from Hymenopus coronatus, assembly GCA_030762935.1. NCBI lineage: Eukaryota > Metazoa > Arthropoda > Insecta > Mantodea > Hymenopodidae > Hymenopus > Hymenopus coronatus. The sequence goes on from CM060890.1 coordinate 13,142,646, forward strand.
GTGGAGCCCCATGTTGCAACAGAGGTACAGCCTTGAATTGGAGCACTATGAAGCAATAGAGGTACATCCTTGAAGTGAAGCATCATGTTGTAACAGAGGTACAGCCTTGAATTGCAGCACCATGATGTAACAGAGGTACAGCCTTTAATTGGAGCAGCATGATGTAACAGAGGTATAGCCTTGAATTGGAGCACCATAATGCAACAGAGGTACAGCCTTGAAGTGGAGCACCATGTTGCTACACAGGTACATCCTTGAATTGGAGTACCATGATGCAACAGATGTACAGCCTGGAAGTGAAGCATCATGATGCAGCGGAGGTATAGCCTTGAATTGGAGCATCATGATGCATCAGAGGTACAGCTTTGAATTAGAGCACCATGATGCAACAGAGGTACATCCTTCAATTTGAGCACCATTATGTAACAGAAGGACAGTCTTGCATTGGAGCACCATGACACGCTAAACTCTCATGATGCAACAGAGGTACAGCTTTGAATTGGAGCATCATGATGTAACAGAGGTACAGCCTTGAATTGGAGGATCATAATGTAACAGAGGTACAGCCTTGAATTGGAACATCATTTTGTAACAGAGGTAGAGCCTTGAATTGGAGCATCATGGTGTAACAGAGAAACAGCCTTGAATTGGAGCACAATGATGTAACAGAGGTACAGCCTTGAATTGGAGCATCATGATGTAACAAAGGACAATGATGTAACAGAGGTAAAGCCTTGAATTGGGGCATCATTATGCAGCAGAGGTACAGACTGGAATTGGAGCACCATGATGCAGCAGAGGTACAGCCATGAATTGGAGCACCATGATGCAACAGAGGTACAGCCTTGAATTGGGGCATCATGATTCAGCAGAGGTACAGCCTTGAATTGGAACACCATGATGTAACAGAGGTACAGCCTTGAATTGGGGCATCATGATTCAGCAGAGGTACAGCCTTGAATTGGAGCACCATGATATAACAGAGGCACAGCCTTGAATTGGGGCTTCAAGATGCAGCAGAGGTACAGACTTGAATTGGAGCACCATGATGCTACAGAGGTACAGCCTTGAATTGGAGCACCATGATTCAGCAGAGGTACAGCCTTGAATTGGAGCATAATGATGTAAGAGAGGACCATGATGCAACAGAGGTACAGCCTTGAATTGGGGCATCATGATGCAGCAGAGGTACAGACTTGAATTGGAGCACCATGAGGCAGCAGAGGTACAGCCTTGAATTGGAACACCATGATGCAGCAGAGGTGCGGCCTTGAATTGGAGTACTATGTTGCAAAAAGTACAGCCTTGAATTGCAGCACTAAGATGCAACAGATGTTCAGCCTTGAATTAGAGCACTATGATGCAACAGAGGTACAGCCTTGAATTGGAGATCATTGTAACAGAGAACCATTAATGTAACAGAGGTACAACCTTGAATTGGTGCATCATGATGCAGCAGAAGTACAGACTTGAATTGGAGCACCATGATGCAGCAGAGGTACAGCCTTGAATTGGAGCACCATGATTCAGCAGAGGTACAGCCCTGAATTGGAGCATCATGATGTAACAGAGGACCATGATGTAACAGAGGTACAGCCTTGAATTGGGGCATCATGATGTAACAGAGGACGTTGATATAACAGAGGTACAGACTTGAATTGGAGCACCAAGAGGCAGCAGAGGTACAGCCTTGAATTGGAGCACAATGATGCAACAGAGGTACAGCCTTGAATTGGGGCACTATGATGCAACAGAGGTACAACCTTGAATTGGAGTACCATGATGCAACAGAGGTACAGCCTTGAATTGGAGCATCATGATGTAACAGAGGACCATGATGTAACAGAGCACCATGATGTAACAGAGTTACAGCCTTGAATTGGGGCATCATGATGCAGCTGAGGTACAGACTTGAATTGGAGCACCATGATGCAGCAGAGGTACAGCCTTGAATTAGAGCACCATGATTCAGCAGAGGCACAGCCTTGATTTGGAGCATCATGATGTAACAGAGGACCATGATGTAACAGAGGTACAGCCTTGAATTGGAGCATCATGATATAACAGAAGACCATGATGTAACAGAGGTACAGCCTTGAATTGGGGCGTCATGATGAAGCAGAGGTACAGATTTGAATTGGAGCACCATGAGGCAGCAGAAGTACAGCCTTGAATTGGAGCACCTAGATGCAACAGAGGTACAGCCTTGAATTGGAGCACTATGATGTAACAGCGGTACAGCCTTGAATTGGAGCACCATGATGCAACAGAGGTACAGCCTTGAATTGGAGCATCATTATTCAGCAGAGGTACAGCTTTGAATTGGAGCACCATGATGTAACAGAGGCACAGCCTTGAATTGGAGAACTATGATGCAACAGAGGCATAGCCGTGAATTGGAGCACCATAATGCAACAGAGGCCGAGCCTTGAATTGGAGCTCCATGGTGCAACATAGGCAGAGCCTTGAATTGGAGTACCGCGATGCAACAGAGATAGAGCCTTGAATTGGAGCATCATGATGCAACAGTGGTACATCCTTGAATTGGAGTTCCATGATGCAACAGAGGTACAGCCTTGATGTGGAGCATCATGATGTAACAGAGGTACTGCCTTGAATTGGAGTACCATGATACAACAGAGGTACAGCCTTGAAGTGAAGCATCGTGATGTAACAGAGGTACAGCCTTGATTTGGAGTACCATTATGTAAACGAGGTACAGCCTTGAATTGGAGTACCATGATGTAACATAGGTACAGCCTTGAATTGGAGTACCATGATACAACAGAGGTACAGCCTTGAAGTGGAGCATCATGATGTAACAGATGTACAGCCTTGAAGAGGAGCATCATGATGCAACAGAGGTACAGCCTTGAATTGGAGCACCATGATGTAACAGAGGTACAGCCTTGAATTGGAGTGCCATGATGCAATAGAGGTACAGCCTTGAAGAGGATCACCATCATGTAACAGAGGTACAGCCTTGAATTGGAACACCATAATGTAACAGAGGTACAGCCTTGAATTGGAGCACCATGATTTAATAGAGGTACAGCCTTGAAGAGGAGCACCATGACGCAACAGAGGTACAGCCTTTAATTGGAGCACCATGATGTAACAGAGGTACAGCCTTGAATTGGAGCAACATGATGTAACAGATGTACAGCCTTTAATTGGAGCACCATGATGTAACAGAGGTACAGCCTTTAATTGGAGCACCACGATGTAACAGAGGTACATCCTTTAATTGGGGTACCATGATGTAACAGAGGTACAGCCTTGAATTGGAGCACCATGATGTAACAGAGGTACAGCCTTGTATTGGACACCATGATGTAACAGAGGTATAGCCTTGAATTGGAGCGCCATAATGTAACAGAGGTATAGCCTTGAATTGGAGCACCATAATGCAACAGAGGTACAGCCTTGAAGTGGAGCATCATGTTGTAACAGAGGTACAGCCTTGAATTGGAGCACCATGATGTAACAGAGGTACAGCCTTTAATTGGAGCATCATGATGTAACAGAGGTATAGCCTTGAATTGGAGCACCATAATGCAACTGAGGTACAGCCTTGAAGTGGAGCCCCATGTTGCAACAGAGGTACAGCCTTGAATTGGAGCACTATGAAGCAATAGAGGTACATCCTTGAAGTGAAGCATCATGTTGTAACAGAGGTACAGCCTTGAATTGCAGCACCATGATGTAACAGAGGTACAGCCTTTAATTGGAGCATCATGATGTAACAGAGGTATAGCCTTGAATTGGAGCACCATAATGCAACAGAGGTACAGCCTTGAAGTGGAGCACCATGTTGCTACACAGGTACATCCTTGAATTGGAGTACCATGATGCAACAGATGTACAGCCTGGAAGTGAAGCATCATGATGCAGCGCAGGTATAGCCTTGAATTGGAGCATCATGATGCATCAGAGGTACAGCTTTGAATTAGAGCACCATGATGCAACAGAGGTACATCCTTCAATTTGAGCACCATTATGTAACAGAAGGACAGCCTTGCATTGGAGCACCATGACACGCTAAACTCTCATGATGCAACAGAGGTACAGCTTTGAATTGGAGCATCATGATGTAACAGAGGTACAGCCTTGAATTGGAGGATCATAATGTAACAGAGGTACAGCCTTGAATTGGAACATCATTTTGTAACAGAGGTAGAGCCTTGAATTGGAGCATCATGGTGTAACAGAGAAACAGCCTTGAATTGGAGCACAATGATGTAACAGAGGTACAGCCTTGAATTGGAGCATCATGATGTAACAAAGGACAATGATGTAACAGAGGTAAAGCCTTGAATTGGGGCATCATTATGCAGCAGAGGTACAGACTGGAATTGGAGCACCATGATGCAGCAGAGGTACAGCCATGAATTGGAGCACCATGATGCAACAGAGGTACAGCCTTGAATTGGGGCATCATGATTCAGCAGAGGTACAGCCTTGAATTGGAACACCATGATGTAACAGAGGTACAGCCTTGAATTGGGGCATCATGATTCAGCAGAGGTACAGCCTTGAATTGGAGCACCATGATATAACAGAGGCACAGCCTTGAATTGGGGCTTCAAGATTCAGCAGAGGTACAGACTTGAATTGGAGCACCATGATGCTACAGAGGTACAGCCTTGAATTGGAGCACCATGATTCAGCAGAGGTACAGCCTTGAATTGGAGCATAATGATGTAAGAGAGGACCATGATGCAACAGAGGTACAGCCTTGAATTGGGGCATCATGATGCAGCAGAGGTACAGACTTGAATTGGAGCACCATGAGGCAGCAGAGGTACAGCCTTGAATTGGAACACCATGATGCAGCAGAGGTGCGGCCTTGAATTGGAGTACTATGTTGCAAAAAGTACAGCCTTGAATTGCAGCACTAAGATGCAACAGATGTTCAGCCTTGAATTAGAGCACCATGATGCAACAGAGGTACAGCCTTGAATTGGAGATCATTGTAACAGAGAACCATTAATGTAACAGAGGTACAGCCTTGAATTGGTGCATCATGATGCAGCAGAAGTACAGACTTGAATTGGAGCACCATGATGCAGCAGAGGTACAGCCTTGAATTGGAGCACCATGATTCAGCAGAGGTACAGCCCTGAATTGGAGCATCATGATGTAACAGAGGACCATGATGTAACAGAGGTACAGCCTTGAATTGGGGCATCATGATGTAACAGAGGACGATGATATAACAGAGGTACAGACTTGAATTGGAGCACCAAGAGGCAGCAGAGGTACAGCCTTGAATTGGAGCACAATGATGCAACAGAGGTACAGCCTTGAATTGGGGCACTATGATGCAACAGAGGTACAACCTTGAATTGGAGTACCATGATGCAACAGAGGTACAGCCTTGAATTGGAGCATCATGATGTAACAGAGGACCATGATGTAACAGAGCACCATGATGTAACAGAGGTACAGCCTTGAATTGGGGCATCATGATGCAGCTGAGGTACAGACTTGAATTGGAGCACCATGATGCAGCAGAGGTACAGCCTTGAATTAGAGCACCATGATTCAGCAGAGGCACAGCCTTGATTTGGAGCATCATGATGTAACAGAGGACCATGATGTAACAGAGGTACAGCCTTGAATTGGAGCATCATGATATAACAGAAGACCATGATGTAACAGAGGTACAGCCTTGAATTGGGGCGTCATGATGAAGCAGAGGTACAGATTTGAATTGGAGCACCATGAGGCAGCAGAAGTACAGCCTTGAATTGGAGCACCTAGATGCAACAGAGGTACAGCCTTGAATTGGAGCACTATGATGTATCAGCGGTACAGCCTTGAATTGGAGCACCATGATGCAACAGAGGTACAGCCTTGAATTGGAGCATCATTATTCAGCAGAGGTACAGCTTTGAATTGGAGCACCATGATGTAACAGAGGCACAGCCTTGAATTGGAGAACTATGATGCAACAGAGGCATAGCCGTGAATTGGAGCACCATAATGCAACAGAGGCCGAGCCTTGAATTGGAGCTCCATGGTGCAACATAGGCAGAGCCTTGAATTGGAGTACCGCGATGCAACAGAGATAGAGCCTTGAATTGGAGCATCATGATGCAACAGTGGTACATCCTTGAATTGGAGTTCCATGATGCAACAGAGGTACAGCCTTGATGTGGAGCATCATGATGTAACAGAGGTACTGCCTTGAATTGGAGTACCATGATACAACAGAGGTACAGCCTTGAAGTGAAGCATCGTGATGTAACAGAGGTACAGCCTTGATTTGGAGTACCATTATGTAAAAGAGGTACAGCCTTGAATTGGAGTACCATGATGTAACATAGGTACAGCCTTGAATTGGAGTACCATGATACAACAGAGGTACAGCCTTGAAGTGGAGCATCATGATGTAACAGATGTACAGCCTTGAAGAGGAGCATCATGATGCAACAGAGGTACAGCCTTGAATTGGAGCACCATGATGTAACAGAGGTACAGCCTTGAATTGGAGTGCCATGATGCAATAGAGGTACAGCCTTGAAGAGGATCACCATCATGTAACAGAGGTACAGCCTTGAATTGGAACACCATAATGTAACAGAGGTACAGCCTTGAATTGGAGCACCATGATTTAATAGAGGTACAGCCTTGAAGAGGAGCACCATGATGCAACAGAGGTACAGCCTTTAATTGGAGCACCATGATGTAACAGAGGTACAGCCTTGAATTGGAGCAACATGATGTAACAGATGTACAGCCTTTAATTGGAGCACCATGATGTAACAGAGGTACAGCCTTTAATTGGAGCACCACGATGTAACAGAGGTACATCCTTTAATTGGGGTACCATGATGTAACAGAGGTACAGCCTTGAATTGGAGCACCATGATGTAACAGAGGTACAGCCTTGTATTGGACACCATGATGTAACAGAGGTATAGCCTTGAATTGGAGCGCCATAATGTAACAGAGGTATAGCCTTGAATTGGAGCACCATAATGCAACAGAGGTACAGCCTTGAAGTGGAGCATCATGTTGTAACAGAGGTACAGCCTTGAATTGGAGCACCATGATGTAACAGAGGTACAGCCTTTAATTGGAGCATCATGATGTAACAGAGGTATAGCCTTGAATTGGAGCACCATAATGCAACAGAGGTACAGCCTTGAAGTGGAGCCCCATGTTGCAACAGAGGTACAGCCTTGAATTGGAGCACTATGAAGCAATAGAGGTACATCCTTGAAGTGAAGCATCATGTTGTAACAGAGGTACAGCCTTGAATTGCAGCACCATGATGTAACAGAGGTACAGCCTTTAATTGGAGCATCATGATGTAACAGAGGTATAGCCTTGAATTGGAGCACCATAATGCAACAGAGGTACAGCCTTGAAGTGGAGCACCATGTTGCTACACAGGTACATCCTTGAATTGGAGTACCATGATGCAACAAATGTACAGCCTGGAAGTGAAGCATCATGATGCAGCGGAGGTATAGCCTTGAATTGGAGCATCATGATGCATCAGAGGTACAGCTTTGAATTAGAGCACCATGATGCAACAGAGGTACATCCTTCAATTTGAGCACCATTATGTAACAGAAGGACAGCCTTGCATTGGAGCACCATGACACGCTAAACTCTCATGATGCAACAGAGGTACAGCTTTGAATTGGAGCATCATGATGTAACAGAGGTACAGCCTTGAATTGGAGGATCATAATGTAACAGAGGTACAGCCTTGAATTGGAACATCATTTTGTAACAGAGGTAGAGCCTTGAATTGGAGCATCATGGTGTAACAGAGAAACAGCCTTGAATTGGAGCACAATGATGTAACAGAGGTACAGCCTTGAATTGGAGCATCATGATGTAACAAAGGACAATGATGTAACAGAGGTAAAGCCTTGAATTGGGGCATCATTATGCAGCAGAGGTACAGACTGGAATTGGAGCACCATGATGCAGCAGAAGTACAGCCATGAATTGGAGCACCATGATGCAACAGAGGTACAGCCTTGAATTGGGGCATCATGATTCAGCAGAGGTACAGCCTTGAATTGGAACACCATGATGTAACAGAGGTACAGCCTTGAATTGGGGCATCATGATTCAGCAGAGGTACAGCCTTGAATTGGAGCACCATGATATAACAGAGGCACAGCCTTGAATTGGGGCTTCAAGATTCAGCAGAGGTACAGACTTGAATTGGAGCACCATGATGCTACAGAGGTACAGCCTTGAATTGGAGCACCATGATTCAGCAGAGGTACAGCCTTGAATTGGAGCATAATGATGTAAGAGAGGACCATGATGCAACAGAGGTACAGCCTTGAATTGGGGCATCATGATGCAGCAGAGGTACAGACTTGAATTGGAGCACCATGAGGCAGCAGAGGTACAGCCTTGAATTGGAACACCATGATGCAGCAGAGGTGCGGCCTTGAATTGGAGTACTATGTTGCAAAAAGTACAGCCTTGAATTGCAGCACTAAGATGCAACAGATGTTCAGCCTTGAATTAGAGCACTATGATGCAACAGAGGTACAGCCTTGAATTGGAGATCATTGTAACAGAGAACCATTAATGTAACAGAGGTACAGCCTTGAATTGGTGCATCATGATGCAGCAGAAGTACAGACTTGAATTGGAGCACCATGATGCAGCAGAGGTACAGCCTTGAATTGGAGCACCATGATTCAGCAGAGGTACAGCCCTGAATTGGAGCATCATGATGTAACAGAGGACCATGATGTGACAGAGGTACAGCCTTGAATTGGGGCATCATGATGTAACAGAGGACGATGATATAACAGAGGTACAGACTTGAATTGGAGCACCAAGAGGCAGCAGAGGTACAGCCTTGAATTGGAGCACAATGATGCAACAGAGGTACAGCCTTGAATTGGGGCACTATGATGCAACAGAGGTACAACCTTGAATTGGAGTACCATGATGCAACAGAGGTACAGCCTTGAATTGGAGCATCATGATGTAACAGAGGACCATGATGTAACAGAGCACCATGATGTAACAGAGGTACAGCCTTGAATTGGGGCATCATGATGCAGCTGAGGTACAGACTTGAATTGGAGCACCATGATGCAGCAGAGGTACAGCCTTGAATTAGAGCACCATGATTCAGCAGAGGCACAGCCTTGATTTGGAGCATCATGATGTAACAGAGGACCATGATGTAACAGAGGTACAGCCTTGAATTGGAGCATCATGATATAACAGAAGACCATGATGTAACAGAGGTACAGCCTTGAATTGGGGCGTCATGATGAAGCAGAGGTACAGATTTGAATTGGAGCACCATGAGGCAGCAGAAGTACAGCCTTGAATTGGAGCACCTAGATGCAACAGAGGTACAGCCTTGAATTGGAGCACTATGATGTAACAGCGGTACAGCCTTGAATTGGAGCACCATGATGCAACAGAGGTACAGCCTTGAATTGGAGCATCATTATTCAGCAGAGGTACAGCTTTGAATTGGAGCACCATGATGTAACAGAGGCACAGCCTTGAATTGGAGAACTATGATGCAACAGAGGCATAGCCGTGAATTGGAGCACCATAATGCAACAGAGGCCGAGCCTTGAATTGGAGCTCCATGGTGCAACATAGGCAGAGCCTTGAATTGGAGTACCGCGATGCAACAGAGATAGAGCCTTGAATTGGAGCATCATGATGCAACAGTGGTACATCCTTGAATTGGAGTTCCATGATGCAACAGAGGTACAGCCTTGATGTGGAGCATCATGATGTAACAGAGGTACTGCCTTGAATTGGAGTACCATGATACAACAGAGGTACAGCCTTGAAGTGAAGCATCGTGATGTAACAGAGGTACAGCCTTGATTTGGAGTACCATTATGTAAAAGAGGTACAGCCTTGAATTGGAGTACCATGATGTAACATAGGTACAGCCTTGAATTGGAGTACCATGATACAACAGAGGTACAGCCTTGAAGTGGAGCATCATGATGTAACAGATGTACAGCCTTGAAGAGGAGCATCATGATGCAACAGAGGTACAGCCTTGAATTGGAGCACCATGATGTAACAGAGGTACAGCCTTGAATTGGAGTGCCATGATGCAATAGAGGTACAGCCTTGAAGAGGATCACCATCATGTAACAGAGGTACAGCCTTGAATTGGAACACCATAATGTAACAGAGGTACAGCCTTGAATTGGAGCACCATGATTTAATAGAGGTACAGCCTTGAAGAGGAGCACCATGATGCAACAGAGGTACAGCCTTTAATTGGAGCACCATGATGTAACAGAGGTACAGCCTTGAATTGGAGCAACATGATGTAACAGATGTACAGCCTTTAATTGGAGCACCATGATGTAACAGAGGTACAGCCTTTAATTGGAGCACCACGATGTAACAGAGGTACATCCTTTAATTGGGGTACCATGATGTAACAGAGGTACAGCCTTGAATTGGAGCACCATGATGTAACAGAGGTACAGCCTTGTATTGGACACCATGATGTAACAGAGGTATAGCCTTGAATTGGAGCGCCATAATGTAACAGAGGTATAGCCTTGAATTGGAGCACCATAATGCAACAGAGGTACAGCCTTGAAGTGGAGCATCATGTTGTAACCGAGGTACAGCCTTGAATTGGAGCACCATGATGTAACAGAGGTACAGCCTTTAATTGGAGCATCATGATGTAACAGAGGTATAGCCTTGAATTGGAGCACCATAATGCAACTGAGGTACAGCCTTGAAGTGGAGCCCCATGTTGCAACAGAGGTACAGCCTTGAATTGGAGCACTATGAAGCAATAGAGGTACATCCTTGAAGTGAAGCATCATGTTGTAACAGAGGTACAGCCTTGAATTGCAGCACCATGATGTAACAGAGGTACAGCCTTTAATTGGAGCATCATGATGTAACAGAGGTATAGCCTTGAATTGGAGCACCATAATGCAACAGAGGTACAGCCTTGAAGTGGAGCACCATGTTGCTACACAGGTACATCCTTGAATTGGAGTACCATGATGCAACAGATGTACAGCCTGGAAGTGAAGCATCATGATGCAGCGCAGGTATAGCCTTGAATTGGAGCATCATGATGCATCAGAGGTACAGCTTTGAATTAGAGCACCATGATGCAACAGAGGTACATCCTTCAATTTGAGCACCATTATGTAACAGAAGGACAGCCTTGCATTGGAGCACCATGACACGCTAAACTCTCATGATGCAACAGAGGTACAGCTTTGAATTGGAGCATCATGATGTAACAGAGGTACAGCCTTGAATTGGAGGATCATAATGTAACAGAGGTACAGCCTTGAATTGGAACATCATTTTGTAACAGAGGTAGAGCCTTGAATTGGAGCATCATGGTGTAACAGACAAACAGCCTTGAATTGGAGCACAATGATGTAACAGAGGTACAGCCTTGAATTGGAGCATCATGATGTAACAAAGGACAATGATGTAACAGAGGTAAAGCCTTGAATTGGGGCATCATTATGCAGCAGAGGTACAGACTGGAATTGGAGCACCATGATGCAGCAGAGGTACAGCCATGAATTGGAGCACCATGATGCAACAGAGGTACAGCCTTGAATTGGGGCATCATGATTCAGCAGAGGTACAGCCTTGAATTGGAACACCATGATGTAACAGAGGTACAGCCTTGAATTGGGGCATCATGATTCAGCAGAGGTACAGCCTTGAATTGGAGCACCATGATATAACAGAGGCACAGCCTTGAATTGGGGCTTCAAGATTCAGCAGAGGTACAGACTTGAATTGGAGCACCATGATGCTACAGAGGTACAGCCTTGAATTGGAGCACCATGATTCAGCTGAGGTACAGCCTTGAATTGGAGCATAATGATGTAAGAGAGGACCATGATGCAACAGAGGTACAGCCTTGAATTGGGGCATCATGATGCAGCAGAGGTACAGACTTGAATTGGAGCACCATGAGGCAGCAGAGGTACAGCCTTGAATTGGAACACCATGATGCAGCAGAGGTGCGGCCTTGAATTGGAGTACTATGTTGCAAAAAGTACAGCCTTGAATTGCAGCACTAAGATGCAACAGATGTTCAGCCTTGAATTAGAGCACTATGATGCAACAGAGGTACAGCCTTGAATTGGAGATCATTGTAACAGAGAACCATTAATGTAACAGAGGTACAGCCTTGAATTGGTGCATCATGATGCAGCAGAAGTACAGACTTGAATTGGAGCACCATGATGCAGCAGAGGTACAGCCTTGAATTGGAGCACCATGATTCAGCAGAGGTACAGCCCTGAATTGGAGCATCATGATGTAACAGAGGACCATGATGTAACAGAGGTACAGCCTTGAATTGGGGCATCATGATGTAACAGAGGACGATGATATAACAGAGGTACAGACTTGAATTGGAGCACCAAGAGGCAGCAGAGGTACAGCCTTGAATTGGAGCACAATGATGCAACAGAGGTACAGCCTTGAATTGGGGCACTATGATGCAACAGAGGTACAACCTTGAATTGGAGTACCATGATGCAACAGAGGTACAGCCTTGAATTGGAGCATCATGATGTAACAGAGGACCATGATGTAACAGAGCACCATGATGTAACAGAGTTACAGCCTTGAATTGGGGCATCATGATGCAGCTGAGGTACAGACTTGAATTGGAGCACCATGATGCAGCAGAGGTACAGCCTTGAATTAGAGCACCATGATTCAGCAGAGGCACAGCCTTGATTTGGAGCATCATGATGTAACAGAGGACCATGATGTAACAGAGGTACAGCCTTGAATTGGAGCATCATGATATAACAGAAGACCATGATGTAACAGAGGTACAGCCTTGAATTGGGGCGTCATGATGAAGCAGAGGTACAGATTTGAATTGGAGCACCATGAGGCAGCAGAAGTACAGCCTTGAATTGGAGCACCTAGATGCAACAGAGGTACAGCCTTGAATTGGAGCACTTTGATGTAACAGCGGTACAGCCTTGAATTGGAGCACCATGATGCAACAGAGGTACAGCCTTGAATTGGAGCATCATTATTCAGCAGAGGTACAGCTTTGAATTGGAGCACCATGATGTAACAGAGGCACAGCCTTGAATTGGAGAACTATGATGCAACAGAGGCATAGCCGTGAATTGGAGCACCATAATGCAACAGAGGCCGAGCCTTGAATTGGAGCTCCATGGTGCAACATAGGCAGAGCCTTGAATTGGAGTACCGCGATGCAACAGAGATAGAGCCTTGAATTGGAGCATCATGATGCAACAGTGGTACATCCTTGAATTGGAGTTCCATGATGCAACAGAGGTACAGCCTTGATGTGGAGCATCATGATGTAACAGAGGTACTGCCTTGAATTGGAGTACCATGATACAACAGAGGTACAGCCTTGAAGTGAAGCATCGTGATGTAACAGAGGTACAGCCTTGATTTGGAGTACCATTATGTAAAAGAGGTACAGCCTTGAATTGGAGTACCATGATGTAACATAGGTACAGCCTTGAATTGGAGTACCATGATACAACAGAGGTACAGCCTTGAAGTGGAGCATCATGATGTAACAGATGTACAGCCTTGAAGAGGAGCATCATGATGCAACAGAGGTACAGCCTTGAATTGGAGCACCATGATGTAACAGAAGTACAGCCTTGAATTGGAGTGCCATGATGCAATAGAGGTACAGCCTTGAAGAGGATCACCATCATGTAACAGAGGTACAGCCTTGAATTGGAACACCATAATGTAACAGAGGTACAGCCTTGAATTGGAGCACCATGATTTAATAGAGGTACAGCCTTGAAGAGGAGCACCATGATGCAACAGAGGTACAGCCTTTAATTGGAGCACCATGATGTAACAGAGGTACAGCCTTGAATTGGAGCAACATGATGTAACAGATGTACAGCCTTTAATTGGAGCACCATGATGTAACAGAGGTACAGCCTTTAATTGGAGCACCACGATGTAACAGAGGTACATCCTTTAATTGGGGTACCATGATGTAACAGAGGTACAGCCTTGAATTGGAGCACCATGATGTAACAGAGGTACAGCCTTGTATTGGACACCATGATGTAACAGAGGTATAGCCTTGAATTGGAGCGCCATAATGTAACAGAGGTATAGCCTTGAATTGGAGCACCATAATGCAACAGAGGTACAGCCTTGAAGTGGAGCATCATGTTGTAACAGAGGTACAGCCTTGAATTGGAGCACCATGATGTAACAGAGGTACAGCCTTTAATTGGAGCATCATGATGTAACAGAGGTATAGCCTTGAATTGGAGCACCATAATGCAACTGAGGTACAGCCTTGAAGTGGAGCCCCATGTTGCAACAGAGGTACAGCCTTGAATTGGAGCACTATGAAGCAATAGAGGTACATCCTTGAAGTGAAGCATCATGTTGTAACAGAGGTACAGCCTTGAATTGCAGCACCATGATGTAACAGAAGTACAGCCTTTAATTGGAGCATCATGATGTAACAGAGGTATAGCCTTGAATTGGAGCACCATAATGCAACAGAGGTACAGCCTTGAAGTGGAGCACCATGTTGCTACACAGGTACATCCTTGAATTGGAGTACCATGATGCAACAGATGTACAGCCTGGAAGTGAAGCATCATGATGCAGCGCAGGTATAGCCTTGAATTGGAGCATCATGATGCATCAGAGGTACAGCTTTGAATTAGAGCACCATGATGCAACAGAGGTACATCCTTCAATTTGAGCACCATTATGTAACAGAAGGACAGCTTTGCATTGGAGCACCATGACACGCTAAACTCTCATGATGCAACAGAGGTACAGCTTTGAATTGGAGCATCATGATGTAACAGAGGTACAGCCTTGAATTGGAGGATCATAATGTAACAGAGGTACAGCCTTGAATTGGAACATCATTTTGTAACAGAGGTAGAGCCTTGAATTGGAGCATCATGGTGTAACAGAGAAACAGCCTTGAATTGGAGCACAATGATGTAACAGAGGTACAGCCTTGAATTGGAGCATCATGATGTAACAAAGGACAATGATGTAACAGAGGTAAAGCCTTGAATTGGGGCATCATTATGCAGCAGAGGTACAGACTGGAATTGGAGCACCATGATGCAGCAGAGGTACAGCCATGAATTGGAGCACCATGATGCAACAGAGGTACAGCCTTGAATTGGGGCATCATGATTCAGCAGAGGTACAGCCTTGAATTGGAACACCATGATGTAACAGAGGTACAGCCTTGAATTGGGGCATCATGATTCAGCAGAGGTACAGCCTTGAATTGGAGCACCATGATATAACAGAGGCACAGCCTTGAATTGGGGCTTCAAGATTCAGCAGAGGTACAGACTTGAATTGGAGCACCATGATGCTACAGAGGTACAGCCTTGAATTGGAGCACCATGATTCAGCAGAGGTACAGCCTTGAATTGGAGCATAATGATGTAAGAGAGGACCATGATGCAACAGAGGTACAGCCTTGAATTGGGGCATCATGATGCAGCAGAGGTACAGACTTGAATTGGAGCACCATGAGGCAGCAGAGGTACAGCCTTGAATTGGAACACCATGATGCAGCAGAGGTGCGGCCTTGAATTGGAGTACTATGTTGCAAAAAGTACAGCCTTGAATTGCAGCACTAAGATGCAACAGATGTTCAGCCTTGAATTAGAGCACCATGATGCAACAGAGGTACAGCCTTGAATTGGAGATCATTGTAACAGAGAACCATTAATGTAACAGAGGTACAGCCTTGAATTGGTGCATCATGATGCAGCAGAAGTACAGACTTGAATTGGAGCACCATGATGCAGCAGAGGTACAGCCTTGAATTGGAGCACCATGATTCAGCAGAGGTACAGCCCTGAATTGGAGCATCATGATGTAACAGAGGACCATGATGTAACAGAGGTACAGCCTTGAATTGGGGCATCATGATGTAACAGAGGACGATGATATAACAGAGGTACAGACTTGAATTGGAGCACCAAGAGGCAGCAGAGGTACAGCCTTGAATTGGAGCACAATGATGCAACAGAGGTACAGCCTTGAATTGGGGCACTATGATGCAACAGAGGTACAACCTTGAATTGGAGTACCATGATGCAACAGAGGTACAGCCTTGAATTGGAGCATCATGATGTAACAGAGGACCATGATGTAACAGAGCACCATGATGTAACAGAGTTACAGCCTTGAATTGGGGCATCATGATGCAGCTGAGGTACAGACTTGAATTGGAGCACCATGATGCAGCAGAGGTACAGCCTTGAATTAGAGCACCATGATTCAGCAGAGGCACAGCCTTGATTTGGAGCATCATGATGTAACAGAGGACCATGATGTAACAGAGGTACAGCCTTGAATTGGAGCATCATGATATAACAGAAGACCATGATGTAACAGAGGTACAGCCTTGAATTGGGGCGTCATGATGAAGCAGAGGTACAGATTTGAATTGGAGCACCATGAGGCAGCAGAAGTACAGCCTTGAATTGGAGCACCTAGATGCAACAGAGGTACAGCCTTGAATTGGAGCACTATGATGTAACAGCGGTACAGCCTTGAATTGGAGCACCATGATGCAACAGAGGTACAGACTTGAATTGGAGCATCATTATTCAGCAGAGGTACAGCTTTGAATTGGAGCACCATGATGTAACAGAGGCACAGCCTTGAATTGGAGAACTATGATGCAACAGAGGCATAGCCGTGAATTGGAGCACCATAATGCAACAGAGGCCGAGCCTTGAATTGGAGCTCCATGGTGCAACATAGGCAGAGCCTTGAATTGGAGTACCGCGATGCAACAGAGATAGAGCCTTGAATTGGAGCATCATGATGCAACAGTGGTACATCCTTGAATTGGAGTTCCATGATGCAACAGAGGTACAGCCTTGATGTGGAGCATCATGATGTAACAGAGGTACTGCCTTGAATTGGAGTACCATGATACAACAGAGGTACAGCCTTGAAGTGAAGCATCGTGATGAAACAGAGGTACAGCCTTGATTTGGAGTACCATTATGTAAAAGAGGTACAGCCTTGAATTGGAGTACCATGATGTAACATAGGTACAGCCTTGAATTGGAGTACCATGATACAACAGAGGTACAGCCTTGAAGTGGAGCATCATGATGTAACAGATGTACAGCCTTGAAGAGGAGCATCATGATGCAACAGAGGTACAGCCTTGAATTGGAGCACCATGATGTAACAGAGGTACAGCCTTGAATTGGAGTGCCATGATGCAATAGAGGTACAGCCTTGAAGAGGATCACCATCATGTAACAGAGGTACAGCCTTGAATTGGAACACCATAATGTAACAGAGGTACAGCCTTGAATTGGAGCACCATGATTTAATAGAGGTACAGCCTTGAAGAGGAGCACCATGATGCAACAGAGGTACAGCCTTTAATTGGAGCACCATGATGTAACAGAGGTACAGCCTTGAATTGGAGCAACATGATGTAACAGATGTACAGCCTTTAATTGGAGCACCATGATGTAACAGAGGTACAGCCTTTAATTGGAGCACCACGATGTAACAGAGGTACATCCTTTAATTGGGGTACCATGATGTAACAGAGGTACAGCCTTGAATTGGAGCACCATGATGTAACAGAGGTACAGCCTTGTATTGGACACCATGATGTAACAGAGGTATAGCCTTGAATTGGAGCGCCATAATGTAACAGAGGTATAGCCTTGAATTGGAGCACCATAATGCAACAGAGGTACAGCCTTGAAGTGGAGCATCATGTTGTAACAGAGGTACAGCCTTGAATTGGAGCACCATGATGTAACAGAGGTACAGCCTTTAATTGGAGCATCATGATGTAACAGAGGTATAGCCTTGAATTGGAGCACCATAATGCAACAGAGGTACAGCCTTGAAGTGGAGCCCCATGTTGCAACAGAGGTACAGCTTTGAATTGGAGCACTATGAAGCAATAGAGGTACATCCTTGAAGTGAAGCATCATGTTGTAACAGAGGTACAGCCTTGAATTGCAGCACCATGATGTAACAGAGGTACAGCCTTTAATTGGAGCATCATGATGTAACAGAGGTATAGCCTTGAATTGGAGCACCATAATGCAACAGAGGTACAGCCTTGAAGTGGAGCACCATGTTGCTACACAGGTACATCCTTGAATTGGAGTACCATGATGCAACAGATGTACAGCCTGGAAGTGAAGCATCATGATGCAGCGGAGGTATAGCCTTGAATTGGAGCATCATGATGCATCAGAGGTACAGCTTTGAATTAGAGCACCATGATGCAACAGAGGTACATCCTTCAATTTGAGCACCATTATGTAACAGAAGGACAGCCTTGCATTGGAGCACCATGACACGCTAAACTCTCATGATGCAACAGAGGTACAGCTTTGAATTGGAGCATCATGATGTAACAGAGGTACAGCCTTGAATTGGAGGATCATAATGTAACAGAGGTACAGCCTTGAATTGGAACATCATTTTGTAACAGAGGTAGAGCCTTGAATTGGAGCATCATGGTGTAACAGAGAAACAGCCTTGAATTGGAGCACAATGATGTAACAGAGGTACAGCCTTGAATTGGAGCATCATGATGTAACAAAGGACAATGATGTAACAGAGGTAAAGCCTTGAATTGGGGCATCATTATGCAGCAGAGGTACAGACTGGAATTGGAGCACCATGATGCAGCAGAGGTACAGCCATGAATTGGAGCACCATGATGCAACAGAGGTACATCCTTGAATTGGGGCATCATGATTCAGCAGAGGTACAGCCTTGAATTGGAACACCATGATGTAACAGAGGTACAGCCTTGAATTGGGGCATCATGATTCAGCAGAGGTACAGCCTTGAATTGGAGCACCATGATATAACAGAGGCACAGCCTTGAATTGGGGCTTCAAGATTCAGCAGAGGTACAGACTTGAATTGGAGCACCATGATGCTACAGAGGTACAGCCTTGAATTGGAGCACCATGATTCAGCAGAGGTACAGCCTTGAATTGGAGCATAATGATGTAAGAGAGGACCATGATGCAACAGAGGTACAGCCTTGAATTGGGGCATCATGATGCAGCAGAGGTACAGACTTGAATTGGAGCACCATGAGGCAGCAGAGGTACAGCCTTGAATTGGAACACCATGATGCAGCAGAGGTGCGGCCTTGAATTGGAGTACTATGTTGCAAAAAGTACAGCCTTGAATTGCAGCACTAAGATGCAACAGATGTTCAGCCTTGAATTAGAGCACCATGATGCAACAGAGGTACAGCCTTGAATTGGAGATCATTGTAACAGAGAACCATTAATGTAACAGAGGTACAGCCTTGAATTGGTGCATCATGATGCAGCAGAAGTACAGACTTGAATTGGAGCACCATGATGCAGCAGAGGTACAGCCTTGAATTGGAGCACCATGATTCAGTAGAGGTACAGCCCTGAATTGGAGCATCATGATGTAACAGAGGACCATGATGTAACAGAGGTACAGCCTTGAATTGGGGCATCATGATGTAACAGAGGACGATGATATAACAGAGGTACAGACTTGAATTGGAGCACCAAGAGGCAGCAGAGGTACAGCCTTGAATTGGAGCACAATGATGCAACAGAGGTACAGCCTTGAATTGGGGCACTATGATGCAACAGAGGTACAACCTTGATTTGGAGTACCATGATGCAACAGAGGTACAGCCTTGAATTGGAGCATCATGATGTAACAGAGGACCATGATGTAACAGAGCACCATGATGTAACAGAGTTACAGCCTTGAATTGGGGCATCATGATGCAGCTGAGGTACAGACTTGAATTGGAGCACCATGATGCAGCAGAGGTACAGCCTTGAATTAGAGCACCATGATTCAGCAGAGGCACAGCCTTGATTTGGAGCATCATGATGTAACAGAGGACCATGATGTAACAGAGGTACAGCCTTGAATTGGAGCATCATGATATAACAGAAGACCATGATGTAACAGAGGTACAGCCTTGAATTGGGGCGTCATGATGAAGCAGAGGTACAGATTTGAATTGGAGCACCATGAGGCAGCAGAAGTACAGCCTTGAATTGGAGCACCTAGATGCAACAGAGGTACAGCCTTGAATTGGAGCACTATGATGTAACAGCGGTACAGCCTTGAATTGGAGCACCATGATGCAACAGAGGTACAGCCTTGAATTGGAGCATCATTATTCAGCAGAGGTACAGCTTTGAATTGGAGCACCATGATGTAACAGAGGCACAGCCTTGAATTGGAGAACTATGATGCAACAGAGGCATAGCCGTGAATTGGAGCACCATAATGCAACAGAGGCCGAGCCTTGAATTGGAGCTCCATGGTGCAACATAGGCAGAGCCTTGAATTGGAGTACCGCGATGCAACAGAGATAGAGCCTTGAATTGGAGCATCATGATGCAACAGTGGTACATCCTTGAATTGGAGTTCCATGATGCAACAGAGGTACAGCCTTGATGTGGAGCATCATGATGTAACAGAGGTACTGCCTTGAATTGGAGTACCATGATACAACAGAGGTACAGCCTTGAAGTGAAGCATCGTGATGTAACAGAGGTACAGCCTTGATTTGGAGTACCATGATGTAAAAGAGGTACAGCCTTGAATTGGAGTACCATGATGTAACATAGGTACAGCCTTGAATTGGAGTACCATGATACAACAGAGGTACAGCCTTGAAGTGGAGCATCATGATGTAACAGATGTACAGCCTTGAAGAGGAGCATCATGATGCAACAGAGGTACAGCCTTGAATTGGAGCACCATGATGTAACAGAGGTACAGCCTTGAATTGGAGTGCCATGATGCAATAGAGGTACAGCCTTGAAGAGGATCACCATCATGTAACAGAGGTACAGCCTTGAATTGGAACACCATAATGTAACAGAGGTACAGCCTTGAATTGGAGCACCATGATTTAATAGAGGTACAGCCTTGAAGAGGAGCACCATGATGCAACAGAGGTACAGCCTTTAATTGGAGCACCATGATGTAACAGAGGTACAGCCTTGAATTGGAGCAACATGATGTAACAGATGTACAGCCTTTAATTGGAGCACCATGATGTAACAGAGGTACAGCCTTTAATTGGAGCACCACGATGTAACAGAGGTACATCCTTTAATTGGGGTACCATGATGTAACAGAGGTACAGCCTTGAATTGGAGCACCATGATGTAACAGAGGTACAGCCTTGTATTGGACACCATGATGTAACAGAGGTATAGCCTTGAATTGGAGCGCCATAATGTAACAGAGGTATAGCCTTGAATTGGAGCACCATAATGCAACAGAGGTACAGCCTTGAAGTGGAGCATCATGTTGTAACAGAGGTACAGCCTTGAATTGGAGCACCATGATGTAACAGAGGTACAGCCTTTAATTGGAGCATCATGATGTAACAGAGGTATAGCCTTGAATTGGAGCACCATAATGCAACAGAGGTACAGCCTTGAAGTGGAGCCCCATGTTGCAACAGAGGTACAGCCTTGAATTGGAGTACCATGATTCAACAGATGTACAGCCTGGAAGTGAAGCACCATGATGCAGCAGAGGTAGAGCCTTGAATTGGAGCACCATGACGCGTTAAACCTGCATGATGCCACAGAAATGGAAAAGTTGTGATGCAATTTAAGATAAATTAAGTAATTTTTTCTACCGTTAGCCTCTTCCGAAGTATTTCAAGCATATATCTAGATTTTCCCAGAAATATGTGTGTCATAAAAGATAATATGTTACAAAGTTTACAATTATTGTTCTTTACTATCTTCTAGTATTTTAAGTAACACACTTTTGAATTCACTTCCTTTTTTTTTTTTTATTTTTGTTTCTCATTGCTCCATGCAAAAATGCAATATGATGACCTACATATTCGGCTTGTTTTAAATAGTAAAGTATCGCGCCGGTAGATATTCTGCTTTATGATTCCTATTAGGTTGCGTCATAAGTAATATTGGTTTTTAATAAAAGCATAAAGAAAACACTAAAGAACTACTGGCCAAGTTTTTAATATTGAAAATACACCAGAGTTTTGAAAGTTTTCTAAGTTTGTCAGAACATCTTGGTGTTTCAAAAATACAAGACTAAGATATTATTAAGCCTCTATTAAATTGTTTAGAAGCTGAAATTTGAACCACATGGGTCAACTTGAATAAGTTCAACGTAGAGCGGATATCTATTTACTTATCGCTTATCCCTGGAATGGCAGATTTAACAGTGGTTCGATATCCGTCAGCATGTAAACGTTGGAATTAATGAAAGAAAAGAAGAAAAGACGGTTTGTTCCCAAAATAATATGTACCTATATAGTGTTTCTGGTAGAATTTTGAAGATGTGGTTCACAGGGAATTTGTTCCATAAGTCCGTGCAGTCAATGTGGATCTTATCTCTAGAACGACCATCAAGCTTTGCGGCAGAGGTTCTCCGGCATTTGTTAATGGAAACTGTGTTGTCTTGCAGCAGGACAAGGCGAAACCTCTTATAGCTCAAAGAACAAGGGACAAAATCAGAACTGGAAGGAATCCAATTGCTGCCACATCCTAAAAACATAGCGTAGTCTTGCGGCATCAGATTACCATCAGTTTAAATCCATGGCCAATTTCTTACGCGGAAGAATTTTTGAAAATATTGAAGCAATTGAAATGGGCATCAAAGAATTCTTGGCATCAAAAACAAGAAACAGGTACCATTGAGGGATAGAAATCTTGCTGAAAGGTGGCTCAGGGTGCTTACTTTGAAGATTAGAATCATTTCCTATTTTCACATTTGAAACAAGGTTTTACTTAAAATCCGGCATTAATTATGAAACGTTGCCTATATTCTTGATAATGTGCTTTAGATTAAGCTGTAGAAAAGTTTATAAATGTACTACATTTAAATAATTCTTAGGGGTTTGTGGACACTCTTACAAGCTTTAAAATTTCTCAAATCTATAAAAGGAGTAATCTACTAATTAGAGTATTTAGGATCTGTAGCACTGCATATTTTATCCAGTAATACCCTTACTAGAAAATACGCTCCATTTTCAGAGAGGTAGTAAAGTGAAATATGTAGGAGCCAGTAGTCATATCTTCATGTCGTTTTAAATTCTCCAAGTTATTTTGCATTCCTGTGGCTCCCAACATTGCGCAGTTGCATAGTGTAAAAATAAAACTCCACGTTCTTTTATGTATGTACAAGAGCGTCGCTTACTTCACCGCCGTAAATAAGTCAAGAAAACAATGCGGTCCTCATAAAAAACACAATTACATTCCACAACTTTATAGCTTTATGGACTCTACTTATATGTTCTAGAGAAGCAAGCAAGAAATGTCCAAACGTAGTAACACGGAATCTAGCATTCCACAGGTGGTTTCTCAAAAACCGGCGGGTGCGTTCAGAAATGTACGTCCTTGAAGATGTTGATATGATATCCTGGCGACCTTGCCAAGGTCCCTAACGTAGTCAGGCATATTGTTGCGGAGATTGCATAGAGAAACAAGAGAACAGAGTTTCACTTTTCTGAAAGTGCTTGGGGGCAACTAGAGCAATGGTCGTCTATTTCCAAATGAAAGTTTAAATTAATATTGTAAAGGTCATCTCCAAAACCACTTAACTGACTTTGCTGCCTCTTTTACCATTGAAGATTGTATACTTTCTGACGGAAAAGGAACATACATTTATATTTAAATACCTACTTATATTACTAAAATATTAACAAACAAATTCACAGACCGTATCTTCTAGAATAATAAGTTGGAGTTGTGTAGCTTTCACGTGACTTTTTGTGCCTACTCTATAGTAAATGATTCTTACAAAAGTTTATTCTCCTGTGTACTTACATGCTGATCAAAACACATTTTGGCAGAAAAAGTTGAATGTTGTGTCCTTATATTACAAGGGGCTAAACTACAAACATTTTTTAAGAACGGGTCATTATGTGGTGACTTTGAAATTCCGTTCTGCTTTCATGATCAGGAAAGCGATTTCACGTTTGAGAAAAGAATATATATTGGATAATTTAGACCAATAACAACAAATATTTCGCAAATGGTTAACTCCACTATTTATATGACATAAATTATCTGCCAAAATGAGTTCTATACATTTGTGTAATAAGACTTTATCTGTTTTTTTTACAGTTTATGAGTTATGTTCAGAGGATATTCCCAGAAAATTAAGATGTATACTTAAATTATCATGAAAATATTTCAGAGATTTAGTATTTTAATCAAAAACATTAGATCCATTTTCAGAAAAGTTAATTTTTCGAAAACTGCTTCATAATAAAAGTAGTTTGAGTGAGGGATTTTCTTGCAAATCTTAATGTCGCATTTTTGGAAGATGCTGTATATAAATATGAAATTTGTTATTTAACCGACCTTTTGCTTTTGAGTTATGGTTCACAGATAGATACACAGACCACACACACCACACACATTCTCTCTTTCTCTCTCTCTCTCTCTCTCTCTCTCTCTCTCTCTCTCTCTCTGACGGACCTTTTCTAAGATTTTTTTTAATTCAAGGAATCTCAAAACTGGTATTTCTGGTGAATTCTCGGCATTGAATTTTTGGTACAATACTTTCTCCACTTATCATATGCATTAGAAAAACAAAAACAATTTGAGATAACCATGGAGTAGATAATGGTTGTTTCAGCACATAAAATTAGGTGAACATTTGATTCCAATCTTTTTATCCGTACAGATTGTTAAACTTTAGAAAACAAAGGAAAATTAAAACTGTTTAAAACGTTACAATAGGTATTGGGTAACAATGTTTAAATATTGCAATAACCCTCAACTAAGAAAGTGTAGCTCTAGTTATTTGCATGTTATGATCAGGTTCATTAGCAGAGAGGAGAGCAAAACAAGAAATTTGTGTCCAGCTGGCATTAGTAAATAGTGAACAGAATTCCTCTCGGTGGCCTCAGACTATGTGTTTCTACAAAGACGTTAACATGGTGACCTGCAAAATATTCATCTTGCAGC
Organism: Hymenopus coronatus; assembly: GCA_030762935.1. Classification (NCBI taxonomy): domain Eukaryota; kingdom Metazoa; phylum Arthropoda; class Insecta; order Mantodea; family Hymenopodidae; genus Hymenopus; species Hymenopus coronatus. Next base: position 13,167,632 of record CM060890.1, read on the forward strand.
AAACGAAAATACCAGTTACTATAGAAAACACTATATTTGCCACTAAGGCAACATAACACGTACACTTCAACCTCTTTTGTCACGCGGTATACGTACCTACGTTATAACTGATCCGCTGAATCGAAACTCCATTGAATCGCGGAGTTTCACTGGTCAATAGTACACTCTTTTTCGCTCTACTCTTCTTGCCTGTCTCAAACTTTTCCCTGACTGGCCGGGCCTCTTAAATGCGTCTCGTATACCAGCACAAAGATTTTGGTAGTCGTAATCGCTAGAAACTGTCACAACAAACACTTGAAAAAAGTAACTTTCTAAACAGCAAAAAATGGCTAAATTGCTTTTCTGGCTATTTTGTTTATTTGACGCCGCTATTGTTAAGCGCGGCCTGTCGGAACGCCCTTGCGTTGGACGCCCGCTGCCACAATATTCACCAGCTTTATCTCAATGTTGCTATATATTGTAAGGAATTTGTACTATTTGAAAACTGCTAGCTTTCATGTTATCAAATATGGCACCAAAGACTCCAAATATCATATTCTGTAATTAGATATAAATTTACTGGAAAGGAGACCTACAGAAGATATACAACATATCCAGAAGAATAAAGAAAAATCTGTTGTATTCTATTTACCTGACTTGCTCTACATCTCTGTAACATTATTATTGTTTAAAAGCTTATTCTTCTATTTACTTCATGCTAATCAACATAAATATTAGCATAAATAGTGCTATTGCTTACTTCCATGTAAGTAGAAGGGAAATAAGGGAATACTGTAGGCAAAAGTAATATTCAAGTGTTTAAAAATGTGATTGTTGTGGAATTGAAATCCATTTCTTTGCATGGTCTGAAGTTGACAAGTGCCCTATGAGAAAATTTTATTTTAAAACTCAAACAAACGGCCAACTCCATGGACAAATATGTAAATTACATAAATTGGGTTTTAACAGATCTATGATTTTTGTGCAGTAAGTTTTTTTTTCTATCTCTTACGCTTTACCAGTTTTGCAAAATGCAGGAAAATTCATCAGGAATAAAGAGGCATTTAGAGACTATTCCCAAAAAATTCAGGAAATACATGTAATTAGTCAAAACTATTAAAACCATTTTTGAGCAAAAGAAAACTTTCAAAATATTTTCCATGTAAACGGCAGTTTATGTTAGACGGATTTTCTTGAAAGATACTTGGAAGATACTGAACATACATACCAAGATTGGTTTTTAACGGTGTTTTCGTTTTTGAAATATGTTGTCCACAGACACACACACATACACAAATACCCGGATCTTTTTCTAAAAACCTGATGTTTTACATCCACATAATTTTCTGCAGATGTTACATATACTAATCTATCATGATAATTGAGATAAACATAGCAGAATTAGTCGTATTACTTGCTTCCTTGTCAGTTAATGGGAGTTAAGCGAATACATTAGGCTAATGTTAAAAGCTGGTTGCTATGTGAATCAATTGAGGTTCGGTTCGCTTTGCGTGATGCAGTTTGAGAAAAGTTAGATGCTTTAACATTGGGAATGTTTCGAAAACGTCCAACTCTACAAGAAAAACTAAATAACACAAATTATGTGTTTTAACGAGAACCACATTTTGTGTAGTAAGCTATGTCTATCTCTTACGGTTTAACCGTTATGTAAAAGTCTGCTAAACTCATCCAAAGTAAAGAGGTCTTCAGACGCTATTCCCAAAAAAAAATTAAAAGTATAGGTTTTATTTGTGTTATTAATATCTCTAATATAGTATTTTAATCAAAGTCTTTAGAGCCATTTTTATAACAACACTATTAACACATTTTTCATGTAAAGAGTAGTTTGCGGTGAGGGAATTGTCAAGAATCTTCGTGCCGTATCCTTGGAAGACTGTACACAAAAATACCAAATTTGGTATTTAATGGTCTTTTCGTTTTCAGCTATGCTGTCCACATAACGGACATTTCCTTAAAATGATTTTTCGGATTCAGGGGACCTCAAATCATATTTTTATGGTAAAATAAATCTAATTTTTGGGTGGAATACAATAGCTTCTCTAGCATATTGTAGTAATACATACTGTATGTAAATACCTGCTAAAACAAAAGCTTCCTGCCGATGTTTCACATAATTTCTGTTGAATATCCAGAGATGTTCCATCCACTATTAGTAACAACTAGGGTTGTAGCAACTTAAAATTCTAAGGGGAGATCTCATCATAAACATCCCTTATTTCACTGTGTAGTAGTTTCATAAAGAACAGGCAGACACGTTAAATTAATTAGATCGTCATTCGTGTTAAAAAAAAACACTCGTTTAAGTCATAATTTTAACAAAAAGAATACGCAATAACAGGCTACGGTAACTAGACGTCGCGACATAGCTGTAATTCACAGTTCTAGTATCTAGCATGGCATCCAGATCTTTGAGTATGAATGAATAAATAATTGTGTTTATTGACATAACAGTATCATACATTGAGCTTTAACAATCGCACGGGTTCACGCTTTTGCAATACACAAAAAGGGAACAACATTAAAACAACAGCATCATCAACAACAATAACGACTACGAATTAAAAGAGTAAACAGAAAAATAAAAATACAAAGATATTCAAACACAGCAATTTAAATTTACAACACAGAGTACACCTTATGCAGAGCATTAATGTCCCTTAATATAATAGACAAACACACTTAAGAGAAATATATACACGATATATAGAGCGACAACACAAAAATGACATGAAGTATATATATATATATATGTAAAACATTGTAATCACTTTTGTTTAGCTATTCTTCTCTATTCTCAGCCTTCTCAGTTCTCAGCTGTCTTGCCTTAAGTATAAATTTACCTAGTCCGTCCACGTCTTCCGCGCCGGTTAGTGGCGTCCAACATGCTTCTAGTTCTACATTCGCGGTGGTAAAGAATCGCGATAAACATTTTCCCTCCATTCCTCCGTATCCCTGTATCTTGCCAAGTAGATCTTTGAGTAATAGTGCCTTTTTTTGCTCCAGTTTCAAACGACAAAACTCAAATTTCCGATTAAAGGCACATTGGCTATTTAGGCTACAAAGTTAGATAGATCAGGGGCTGAAAAAAAGAAATTTCCTGTATGTCCAATCGCCAAGTTGAAAATCTGCATAACAACCACTAACTATTACATTACTTTTTCCTTCCAGTGTGCTTTAACATTTTTGTCTATATTTTTTAAAGTGGCATATGTTTGAATTATTGGTTGCATAGAGGGAATTAAATTCAAGCCAACATCGCCAATTCAGAGACATCTGTTGTAGTAAAACTAAAACACAGTGATCAAATGATAAGGCTTCAAGCCAAAAGTAAAAGAATCAGTGCAGAATCACCCACCCTCACACCTACTACCTACCTAGCTACTCACCGACCCACTAACCCACCCACCCACCCAACTACCCACCCACCTACCTACCAATCTACCTATCTACCCACCTATCTACCTTCCTACTCGCCCACCCACCTACCTATCTACCTACCCACCCACCCTCCTACCCACCCACCTACCTATCTACCTACCTACCAACCCTCCTACCCACCCACCCTCCTACCCACCCACCTACCTATCTACCTACCTACCCACCCTCCTACCCACCCACTTACCCACCCATCTACCTACCCACCCACCCACCTACCCACCCACCTATCTACCTACCAACCCACCCACCTACCTACCTACCTACCTACCCACCCATCTACCTATCTACCTACCTACCCACCCACCCTCCTACCCACCCACCTACCTATCTACCTACCTACCCAACCACCCTCCTACCTACCCTCCTACCCACCCACCTACCCACCCTCCTACCCACCCACCTACCCACCCACCTATCTACCTACCTACTCGCCCACCCACCTACCTATCTACCTACCTACCCACCCACCCACCTATCTACCTAACTACCCACACTCCTACCCACCCTCCTACCCACCCACCTACCCACCCACCTACCCACCCACCTACCTATCTACCTACCCACCCACCCAGCTACCCACCCACCCACCTACCCACCTAACTACCCTCCCACCTACCTACCTACCCACCCACCTACCTACATACATACCCACCCACCCATCCACCTACCTACCCACCTACCTGCCCAAACATCTACCTACCCACCTACCTACCTACCTACCTAACCACCTACCTACCCATCCACCTGCCTACCCATCCACCTACCTACCCACCCACCTAACCACACACCCACCTACTTACCTAACCACCTACTCACTCACATACCTACCCACCTACCCATCCACCTACCCACCCATTTACCCACCCACCTACCTACCGATCTACCCACCCACCTACCTAACTACCTATTTGCCCACCTATCTACCTAACTATACACCTACTCACCCACCTACCTAACTACCTATCTACCCACCCACCTACCTAATTACCCACCTATCTAACTACACACCTACCTAACTACCTACTCACCTACCCACCTACCTACCTACCCATCTACCTAACTACCCATCTACCTACCTAACTACCCACTTACCTACCTACTTACCCACCTACCTAACCATCCATCTACTTAACTACCTACCCACCTACCTAAATACCTAACTAGCTACCAATCTGCTTAAGTACCTACTCACCTACCTACCTACCTACCTGCCTACCTACCTACTTTCCTACCTACCTACCTGGTACATAAAATCATTGCATCTATTTATTTTCAAAGCAGCACCTTAACAAGAAAACAGGTTATTTTTTTATTTAAAAAGAGGACAACCATGTTAGCTACATTTTATTTAGTGTTTAGCTCAATAGGTTTTAACTTCTAACTACCAATACTTTTTACTCATATTGATTTTAAGCAAGCTTTTTGTCTTAAAAGTTGTTGTTTGTTAAAACAACCATTAGCTTATAATATAGTTAAGAAGTTTGAAAATTAAAAACTAATAAAGGAAATAAGAGATAAACTTAATATAATAAATAATCAGAATCTAGGTGTAATGCTATTTATACAAAGTAGCATTTGCATTTAACGATCTAAGCAGCCCGGATTCCAAGATTCTATCCGTAGTCTTCGCTATACATTGTAGTCCTTCGTATCGTAAACTTGACTCAAATGGATGACCGATATCCTCATAGGTGACCAGGAGAAATATAAGAATCCAACAAACCTGCCTCATACATACTTAACGTTTGAATTATTTCATACATTTTTATTATGATTATAGACGGCGCCGTGGCCGAGACGGCAGCCCAGGTTCGATCCCAACCGCCCGCATGTGGGACTTGTGGTGGTCGAGACGGCGTATGGGCGGGTTTTCTTCGCATCCTATCATTTCACCAACTGCTCAACTATCACCTTTGCTATCATCCATTTCGCTTGCATTTCATATAATCCATTTTTTCTCGCTCGTCCCAGGCGGTTTCGTGCTGTTTGCTCCCCTGACCCTTAGACACCTGGAGGGTTCAGTCCTACATAAGAGGAGGAGGGTGGCCGACCGTAAGTTCATTAAACATGATTACTCAACTTTTGGATGTAAATAATAAAATAGATGTATATAAAACTGAAGTATCGGTATTCTATAAATAATTAAAAACCGGATGTATTCCATTCACATGACTTTCTCTAGCTGTTCCTATAACAAACTACTCTTACAAAACATTATTATTTTATGTACATAATGCTAATCGAGATAAACAATAGCAGAAATTGGTCTTATTACTTGCTTCATTGTAAGCAGAAGGGATTTAAGGGAATATACTTTAGTCTAGTGTATTTTGTTATTTCCCTCCTGCTTACAAAGACGTAAGTAATAAGACAATTTCTGCTAATGTTTTAACATGACGTAGATAAAGTAATAATCTTCTCTAAGAAAAGATTTTTGTCAAACTGCTAGAGAAAGTCATGTGAATAGAGCACTTCAGAGTTTTTCAAGAAGAGTAAGCTCTCCTACTCTCGGGTTCAACAAGATCTAAAAGTATAGTTGACCTATATCAGTGTCCCACATAACACAATTATTAGTGTCTGCCTTTCGCTTAGTATAGCATTTATTTTGTACATGATACTTATTTGTGATGGGATTTCCTTTTGATCGCATTAAAAGATTGGAGATTTTCGTATGTCAAGGCTATATCGTTTCAAGGTTTATGATATGTTTCAATGTTCTGAGGCAGTGCTTTCTGTTGATTTGGTGGAACCCCATGTTTTAACCATTATTTTTTGGTGAATTCTATTATACTCACTGCTATGTGAGATTTGCTTAATTTATGTTCCCATCAAATTTGTTACGTACTATGTACCTAATGTATAGAGCAAATATTGCATTCCGCCCAAAAAATCGACAACGCGTTTTCACCGGAAATAGATATTTTAGTGTCCCCTGTACAAAAAAAAATTTAGAAAAAGTTCCGTGTATGTCCGTGTGTCCGTGTGTATATGAACAAGGAAAAAGTCAGTATATAAGTTTAGTATCTTCCAACGATGCGACATGAAGATTTTGAGGAAAATCGCCCTACCCTACTTGCTACGCAAAAAATGTAGATCTCGTTGAAACACACCTACACAGTTACATTTTTTTTTTCGTGGAGTTCACTATTTTTATATATTCCTTGTTATTGGCTTCAGTTTTAAAATACTTCATTATTTCAATACGAGAATTTGTCAACTCCTGACATGGCAACCAGCTTTTAAAAGATTTGACTATCGTTTTATCCTAGTGTTTTCCCTTATTGCCCTTATAATTATAAGAAAGCATTTCTGTTAATGTTTATCTCGATTAGCATGGACTGGATAGAAGAATAACATTTTTAACACCGATTTGTAGAGAAAGTCATGTGAATGGAACACATCAGATTTTTCTTTCGATGCTTTAAAGCATGCGGTAAAATCAGATTTCCGTCTTCAATATCAACGCAAAGTGAACTGTTTTCTAAAACCATCATTGAACGACTGGCTTTCAAAGAGTTGACTATTGCTCTAGGGTATTGTATTTTCACATTCCCCTTGTATAAGAAAATAATGTTTTAAGACATTCTAATTTTTTAATTGACTCAAAAACTGTTTACCAATAAAGTCTTAAATTCGCTGTTGCAAATAATTCACTCGACCTCTCGACCGTTAAGACTGCGCACCATCCATAACTTGAGTACCACTTGGCGCCATCCATAGCTTGCGCACCACTGTGCGCCATCCATAGCTTCCGCACCATTGCGCGCTAATACCCTAGTCACTCATGAGTCAGTACAATTCACAACCCCGGTTTAAAACTCTTCCTCCTTCAGTAGCGATAAAATTACGTCACAGAAATCCGTATAAACTTGTGAAACAGAAGCTTCCAGACGTATCCCGAAGCACGCAACCTGTCGCGTTGCGAAGGTTCCAGTTACGGTCCCGCAGCTCCACCTGTGTTGCTTGCGCATCCCTAGGTCTCCAACTATGATTACTCATAAACCAAGGCGAACGTGAGTGCCACTGCTGAAGACGCACTGTCACAAAATGTAGTAAACAATTTTGCTGATGTTGTCTAGGGAAGCGTAAAGTAGGTAAATGAATAAGCTTTTTTAAGGATATTTTAATGCGGTATATAGTCTTTTCTTGAATAACTTGCTCTCAATAGGTAACATGAGCTTATTTTATCTTCATTAAAGTATTAAAATGTATTCAAACAAACAATTTAAGTAGCTTTAATATTGTAAGTGTCGGTGCATATTTCATGCTTTAAATCTTAAATAATCATTGCCTACAGGAATTGCTATCAAAATGTCAATTTGCAACCTTTCGTCACTTATTGGAATTTGCTTGTTTAAATACGTATGAGTCAATTGTGCGTTTTGTAGTCATTAGATATATATCCAATGTATTTTTATTGCATTATACTGAGTATTATTCTTTCTCTTTTCTTATGGAGTATTCAAGTATTTGCGTGATATTATTACTATTTTAATAGTTTTGGTTCTGCTTTTTTTCTAGCTCCTACTTTCAACTGCATTTTTTTACCTTCCATAGTTTCTTTTACTCTGGAGTTATCTAGTATCATATTTCTACTTCTACTTTGTCTTCTCGCTACCTTTATTTTTTCTTCCATTGCATCTAGCAGATGTTCTGTTCTTCTTGATGTGCCCTAACAAGTTGGCTTAGTATACAGCGTGCAAAAGTGCTTATCCACTCTTAAAGAATGCCCCATGCACCTAATCTTCTCCATTTTGCTCCAGCCCAATTTCAAAGCTCTATAGATACTTTTTTTCCGTGTTTTTCAATGTCATGTAGTTACACGTATACCTTACAAAGCTACACTAAAGGCATAACATTTAAGAAGCTTCTTTCTTAGCTATAATTGCACAGTCCCCTTATTGCCGAAAGTGTTTTTGCCATTGCAGTCATTTCCCTAATTTCTCAGATGCAAGGCCATCTCTAAATGATCATGAACATAATTAGCACAGGTTATTCAACAATCTATTCTCTACCAAACATCTTAGCGGTTTCTCACTGATAGAAATCTTCACCACTTTTAATTTTGTCGCATTCACCTCCATTCCATATTCTCTTCCAACCTATACCAGCCGATCCATCCTGAAACAGCGCAGGTCTTGTCAAGAGGCTAAAAGTTATTTAAAAGGGAGATTTAGATCATAGGAAATAATATAAATTATTCTAAGAGGGGACAATGTACTTGAAAATAGCCAGGGAAGAAATATTGTTAAACACGTCTAAATAGCCGAGTTGTGACGGGCTGACGAGCGACCCAGGTAGGATAGTACCATTAAGGGAAGGACATTGAACTAAAAGGGTGAGGTTTACACTTTCCAAGGATGGACACAACAAGGAAAACGGAGACAATTCCCTTGATAGTGAAGCGACACTTTTGTCACTGAGCATAGAACATCCGCAGAGCAAAGATGTGACATTTGGGCTCCGTGATGGAGCCGAACGGACTACCTTTAGTTGTGAGGGAAATAATTATTTTAATACAGACCAGAGTACGGACGTAACGACTACACCAAAAGTAATAGGTAAAAATAGGCGCGGTTGGGTAAAGCGTAACTTAAGGGTAGAAAATGTAGGAGGAATGCGTGAGTGTTCGACAGCAGAAAATGCTGAACAAAATGAATAAATGAGTTCGACAATAATCTTGAACTCGAAGAAAGCCACTTGTGTCGTACCACACCTGAAAAACGATTCCTTGCTAACAAAACCCTGAGCTAGGGCACCCACATCATTCCTACTAAGCAAAACCTGCACCCGGGTTACGAACCCATTACCCATGTTATCGCCGCAAAGCCGATCCAGCCGAACTAGCATCCTTTGTAATTCTTTAGCTTTTGCCATAACTGCAACACCGTCTAAATACTTTGTTATACATGGTTGGCAGTCTATCCCACTGCCGTGTACTTTACACCTCTCCATATTCTTACACTTTCATTTTTAATTCTATCTAGTAGGTTTAAGTACAGCAAAAACTCATTTTAATTCAATTTTTCATCTATTTCCCAAAATCGGTGCCCCATATATCAACCTCTTAAAAATAATGTATTCTTATTAACTGCAAAGCATTGCTTAATATGATACAAAGTAAATTTCTTTTTAACTTTTTCCATTTGGGTTTCTAAAACGTCTATGTTATCTTTTTAATAATACGACAAGACACATGTAAATTGTGTCGCAGCAATGGCTAGGCTTATTAGTTAGCTGCTGCCGCCCTACTGTAAACACCAGAAGCGGCAATAAGAGATAACCAAAATCATCTCTCCACGCCTCCGGAATATTTTACATTTATCTGGAAAATTGCAGTGGCTATAGTCATGAGTCCGTGAGTAGGCGAGTTTGTGAGTGAATGAGTATGGTTGTGATGTCATTTGCGAAGAAGAGTGGGCGCTGTTACAGCGAGAGATTGGAGAAGTCTTGTGTTCGACCCCCAGTGAGTGAAAGTGTCGTAAGAAAGGCTGCTTCATGCGTATTTCATTACGTTGCTGCGTCGCAAGAACTAAGTGGCCGTCTGAGTGAACTAGAACTAATTAGGGAAGTGAGAGTAGAGCTGAACTAAATATTATTAGTGGTGAAGTAACAGTGAAAACTGAACTAGATTTCATTAGTGAAAAGTAAGTGGTAAAAGGTAAATTTTAAAGTAAGAGGAAACAGAAGTACAAATGAGACTATATTACAGACAATAAAGTAAAGGTGTAAATTGTTTATCTATATATTCGCTGTCGTTACCTTTCTATTTATAACTTTCCGAGTTTCCATTAATAGCTACAGCAAAAATTGGAATAACCACAAAATATGAAAATACATTCAGAAAAACATTGTTTATTTTCAATAAAAGAATCCGAAATGAATTTTAGGGCACAGTCCTTGAGAGAAAAATAAAGGTTTGGAAAACCGAGGATGAATTGAGTTACCCGAAGCGCTATAGAAGGACAAGAAAACATTAAATGTTTGAAAATCGATTCCCAGGCTTCTACAAGCTGAAGATTGTACAGCAGTTGCAAGTCATATCTCCTGACGAAAACAAGGAGCGGAACCATGCCCAAAAATAAAAACACTTGCCATCATAGTATGTAACTTGGAATCTGAGCGACATAGAATTTTCCTTTGTTACACAAATGGAAAGATGTGGTCTAACAGGGCTAATTGTTTGTCTGACCTTCTACTCTTGTCTGACTCAGGTGAGGTAGAAACCTGCAGAAGCTTTATATGGAATGACTACCATCGCCGATTCTGGACATATTGCATTGTGAACGCTCTCTCCCACTTCTTTCTTTTTTTTTTTTTCTGTAACTCGTCTCCAAAAACTGGTGACAGCTCTGATGCCTTCAATGGTCAATGGATTGGTGTCTGGCTGACAGTCGTAAATAAGGAGTAGATGTTGTGCGGCACAAACGTGCTCGAAATTAAAATAGTTGAAATGGGGTTACTGAGGCAGATTCCTTCAGAGAACTTGCTAGAACTCACCAATGTAATGCCATTTGCAAATGTGTTATTTAAAAGAATCACGTGACCTTAGAAATCCAACGGTATAAGCTGACAGTCGCAGCTTCAGTTTTTAGTATACCTAATCTATAATTCCTAAGGATCATCCGCCTAAACTACTTAACTTAATTGTTTATAAGACAAGTATCTGGGATACTTTGATAAAGGAGTGGTGAAAATAACTTGACTTTATAGAATAATATACTGTAGAGAATATATCCCAAGCTGAGGTGAAATACAAATATCCCAAGTTTATTAACCAGAAACTGCCGCTTAGGATACAGATTGAACAGAGAAAGAAATTAAAAATGTCACAGTTATGCGCAGCAGTAGCAGCTATAGACTGCAATAAACAAATTAATGTTTTATACAATGCAGGTGGTATAAAACCAATTTGTTTGCACCTTAGGCCCAACCTCTAACCATCATTCCCGCTTTGAAATTTGAAATGGTTCTTCGACATTAGATATTATTTAAGCTATAAAGTTGAAGTTAAAATTGTTTATGCAAGTATAAATCATATTTGCCATTAAATTCGTAGGTTTTATGACTATAAATTGCTCTTAACATCTAAGCTTGCCTAGAAATAAGCAGGTTATTTTATAAAATGCATCGTCCATTATTTTGCTGTCCCATATTACGTTATTAACAAATAAAGGACGCTTTTATATAAATACTTCTATTAAATTGTTGTGTCATAACATTTTAGAACGTATAAAGCGTTTCATCCATTGTGATAATTTAATATGAATCATTTAAAATTTGATACATATCTTAGAAATCCGCAACTAAAGAACTAACATTTATTACAAATGTATCATAACGTATTTTTCAGCACAAAGTAATAGTGTGATAATTACTGATTTTAAAGCATTAGGCTCACTTAAATCCTTAATTCAAATAATAGTAAGAAATTTACTACAATTTTACTTATTTCTTTATTATTTCTAATTTATATTTAACGATATCTTACTTGTATTGCTGTTTTAGTAGCTGAATCTATAGCTATTAATTCTGCATCATTAATTACGAAACAAACTTATTTTAGAAACTCTAGCAGATATATCTTTGTTTCCCAAATAGGTCTTCAAAATTTTTGTTTTCAAAACTTATTAATTCTATTACTGTACAACTCAATTTTTCTTAAAGGCATAATTCTATCATTTATTCTGGAAGGTCATTACCAAACGTAGTAAAATTATGTGGGAATTTGATTTAAAAAAAAGTTTAGTTTTATAAAAAGCGATACACCGTTGTAAGATATACGTATCCTAATATGGTTATTCTTATCCTTGATTATCAATTCTAAACTACTGTTTCATTTAAAAAATTCGGAATCTCTTTTGTAGTGTGCTACGTTAGATACCTATAGTAAGATCTATTAGCTGGTAAGGTCAGATTGAAAAATCAAAGCTAAAGCTAGGATTTGAACCTCACATTTTCCGTTTTCCGTTCGTTGCTCTAACCAAATGAGCTATCATGGCAACATGACCTTCAATTAAGTGACTCGCATTTAACGTCATGGTAGCATATTCCATGATAACAATCGGATACAACACGGATGATCAGTGGTTCAAATTCTACTTTTGGAATAGCATTTTTCAATATGACTCTACCCTTCCTACACATTATTTTTGTGAAAAAAAAAAAAACAGACCGGAAACACATGTTTTGGGTCCCCCTAAATGCAAAAAAAAAAAAAAAAAAAAAAAAGCATTTCTGGAAAAAGGTCCGTGTGTGTGTGTGTGTGTGTGTGTGTGTATGTCTGGGGACAGCATAGTTCGAAAACGAAAAGACCATAAAAACCAAACTTGGGATTTAAGTTTAGAGTCTTCCAAGGATGCGACATGAAGATTTTCAAGAAAATACCCCCTCCCCCAACTACCCTTTATATGGAACTTTTTTCTAAACTTTTGATTTTCTCAAAAATGGCTCCAACGATTTTGATTAAAATATCGTACATTAAAGATATTTACCTGACAAATAAAATGGATATCTGGAATTTTCTGGGAAAAGCCTCTAAAGACTACTTTATTCTAGATGAATTTTATGGAAGTTTGCATAACTGCTAAACCGTAAGAGATGGACAAAACTTACCGCACAAAAAATGTAGAGCATATTAAAACACTCAATTTATGTTATATGCATTTTTTTCGTGGAGGTGATCGTCTTTGAGATATTCATTGTTTTTGGTTTCAGCTTAGAAAAACACACATTTTCTCATACAGGACTTTGATAACTCCTGTACATACAAACAAAGGAACTTCAGTCGCATAGCAACCAGCTATTGACTATCACTTTAACTTATGGTACTCCCATATTTTGCTTCTACTTACAAGGAAGCAAGTAATAAGACTATTCCTGCTATTGTTTTTTCGTTTAGCGTGAAGTAAATAGAAGCATAAGCGCTATAGCAATAGTTTGTTGCAGAGATGTAGTGAAATTTATGTGAATGGAACACATAAAGTTTTCACACTTGTTCACGCTTCTTAAACGTTATTGCTCTTTTCCTTCGCCGAAGGACCCACACATTATAAACAACTTAATTCTAGTGCTGCGAATATGGGGATTTGCTAAATATAGCATTGGCTACATCAGTCTTCCTATTTTCTATTACTGTATTATTAAACTATTATTATCTTTTTCTAAAAGGATCACTTTCTTGTTTGGAGTGGTTGGCCTTAGAGAGTAGATAATAAAACCACCGAGTCCGAAAAAAATCAACAAAAAGTTGTTTACAATATATAAATAGTGGCAATATGTTGATAATTACTGATCTTACAATTTTTTGGGTTTCATTTGTTTATTTTTCATGACAAAATATTGTCATTCACGAGTGTGTTTTGTGTGGTGAAAAACTCAGTAAACTAAAACGACATTTGTCAAAAAAATATTCCTTCCTGTTAAGTAAATATATGAATTATTTTCGTCGGTTGTTGGAACATAATGGAAAACAATAAAACATAATGACACGTTGGTATTTGTTTTGCAAAAAGTGCAGGAATCTAGCTATAAGATAGCCCAACTTATCCTAAAGCAAAAAAAGGAAAGGACACACAACAATAGCAGAAATATAGTTAATATCCGCGTTAAATAAATCTGTTGTGTTCCATTCACATGACTTTCTCTGCATCTCTATAGCAAATTATTGTTAAAAAGCTTATTCTGCTATCTGCTTCATGCTAATTGAGATAAACATTAGCAGATGTGATGTACTTACTTCCTTGTAATAGGGGAATAAGGAAATACCATAACCTAAAGTGACAATCATTTTTTTTAAACCTGGTTGGTAGGTTGTTGAAATGTGTTTCTTTGCATGGCCAGCGAATGACAAATCCCCATATGAGAAAAGTTCAAATTATTTTAAAACGAGAACAATAACAAAGAATAGCTAGAAAATGGTCAACTCTACGAAAAAATTGTATGTGATATACATAAATTATATGTTTTAAAGAGATTTAAGTTTTTAGTAGTAATTATTAGGCTTTCTCTTACGGTTTACTAGATATAGCATTCAGCAAAACTCATCTAAAATATACAGGTGTTCAGAAGATATTATTAATCATCGTATGCATTTTATTCGTCATTTTTAATATACGGTATTTTAATCATAACCATTACAACTATTTATGATAAAATCAAAAGTTTTGAAAATTATTCCATGAAAAGGATATAGCTATTCTCAAAATTCTTGGTGTCGCATCCTTGAAAGAACCAAACTTGAATACCAAGTTTGGATACATGAACCCTAAAACCTACAGTTTTTGAAAAAAATCAAACTTTTAAAAACTATTTTCATGTAAAGAGTAGCTTAGGATGGGGAGGGGGGATTTTTCCCAAAATCTTTGTGTCGCATTCTTGGAAGATACTAACCTTACGCACTAAGTTTGGTATTTTACCGAATTTTCGTTTTTGGGTTATCATGTTCAAAGACGGAAGTACACACACGGACATTTTTTTAAAAATGCTTCTTTTGGATACAGGGGTCCTAAAGGGTCTATATCCGATAAAATATCGGTATCGAAGTTTTGGGTGGAATGCAATACCTTCTCTATACACTATGTACATAGTGCGTATAGAGAAAGTAAAAAAAAATATCTGTTCCATTCACATGACCCTCTCTGCATATCTGTAACAAATTATTGTTAAAACGTTTATTCTTCTATCTACTTCTGCTAATCGAGATAAGCATTAGTAGAAATGATTGCTTAAAGTAGAAGGGAAATAATGGAATATAGTAGGCTAAATAATCATATTTTGAAAGTTGTTTGCATATGAATGAAACCCGTTCCTTTGCATCGCCAGGAGTTGACAAATTATCGTATGTGAAAAGTTTAAATATTTAAAAACTGAAACAAATAACAAGGAATATCTCTTAAATTCTCAACACCACGAAACAAAATGTATGTATCATAAATTGCGTTTTTTAACGAGATCTATATCTCTTAGGGTTTAATAATTATGCAAAATCAAGCAAAATTAATCAGAATAAAGAGGTCTTTAGTAGCTATTCGCAGAAAATTCAAGATATACATTTTTTTTGTCGTGTAAATATCCTTAATATACTGTATTTTAATGCAAATCGTTAGAGCCATTTTTGAGAAGGTCAAAATTTTCGAAACGTTTTCCATGTAAAGAATGGAAAGTTTTCCTCAAAATTCTTCGTGTCCCATCCTTGGAAGATACTAAAATTAAATACACCTTTGGCTACAGGGAAGCCTAAAACTTGTATTTCCGGCGAAATCTCCGTATCGAGTAGTGCAATACCTTCTGTATCTGGAGAAACTAAAATGGTTTGGAAGCTGCTATTGAAATTAAAAGAACCCCCTCAACCCGTAAACCGAGTACTTACAAATAAATTTATGGTGTATTTATTCCATTATCAATTTAAACATCCATTTTAATATCTTGAATGATGACATTTAGAACACGATTTTATTTTTTTACTACCTAAGAGCACGTTTTTGACTCCTTTCTCTTTCCATTAGAGCTTTATTTAATCCTTTATATACATCTATGAGTATTCATTCAGATTAATTTACTCACTTTAAAATTAAATCAAGCAATAATATTAAATTATACATGCATTCTATGGGGGAAAAACATAATTGCTGACAAACTTACGAAAAAAAGAAAATCTGCTTTACATCCACATGACTTTCTCTACCAATTTTTCAACAAACTACAAAACCTGTTCATTCTATTTTATATTAATCAAGATAAGCATTTACATTTTGTTTCTCATTACCTTGTAGGTACAATCAGATAAATATTTTAAGAATGTATAAACATGTGATGGCTTTGAAATTCCTTTCTCTTGGATGCAGATGAGGAAATAATATGACAAAATATTAAAATTGATAAAAGTATGAGTATTTGAAAATTCAATCCAATAGGGAGGAATATCTTGGGAATGTTAAATATACCAAAAAGATATATATATATATATATATATATATATATATATATATATATGTGTGTGTGTGTGTGTGTGTGATAGAAATTGTGAACTATAATGCAGTCAACATTTTTGGTTTGGTAAGATTTTATCAACCTTTTCGGTTGAACTGTTATGTAAAAGGCATTCTGAGAAGAGGGCATCAAAGGCTATTCTAGATATACATTTCATTTCATTTATCATGAAAACATCTTAAGCGTATATCGCTTTAAAGAAAGTATTAGAGCCATTTTTATACATATGAACATTAAACATTTTTCTCGTCTGCTGATCATGCAAAGATATCGGAGTTTCAAAATCATCACATAGCGATCAACTCGTTAGACTTCTTTATCACTTAAACCTTCTGCATTTATTTTGTTCTATTGCACCTGCAGGGAATTGTGCAGTGAAACCATTTCCACAAATGTTTATCTTACTATAATTAAGTAGATAGAAGAAGAAGCCTTTGTAACGGTATTTTGTTGAGAACGAGTAGAGAAATTCATGTTGGAAAATATTTTTATTTATAGAGTCTCAAAACATGTAATTCTAATGAAATTTCTACATGAATGTTTGGTAGAATGCAATTCCTCTCTACCTTTGTTCATGGTAATAAGAAATCATTAACTACCGCAAAGTAATAAGAATCACATGTTTTATAGATGACATGTGCAGTTCAAACTTGTGCAAGCAAAAGGATGTAACAACAAATATTTCCTGAAGGGATAATGCTGCAAATAATAATAATAATAATAATAATAATAATAATAATAATAATAACAACAATAGATGCAGACTCTTTATTTGTATTTTCCGTGTAATAGTTTTTCAAATGCACCAAAATGAATAAAACTAATTTAGAATGTAGAAGACTTACAGACGATTGCACCAAATTTAATATGAATTTTATTACGTCGTGTTACGTTGCCGGTTTACCCTCTGACACCCCCTAGGGCTTACAAACGGGTGCCTGGGTGTGAGAAGCCTTTCGATGAGCCAACTTCACGAAGTGGTCAGCCCGTAGCATGAATTTTATTACCAATGAAAATTCTTAAGCGCTATTTTTTAAAAGAAAATATGTCAGTTTTCCATGCAAAAGGTGAGCAGCCTTCATTCGGTCAACGCATCTTCTTAATTGGGATATGTTATTTCATATTTTCCAGAAAATCTGTGCCTGGCCTACACAAACAATTTGCTGTTATTGTTTTTGGTGTTTCGGGACATCAAAGCATGCACTTCCCTTGAATTTTCTTAATGATTTCAGACGAATATAATGTTTTCTCTACCAAATACAGGTAAATGGTAGTGGAAGTAAAAGAAAGTAAAAACAACAAAACGGTAAGTAAAACATAACCGGTTCTAGCGGAGCGCTCTACATTTGGAATGTGAAAATATAGACGACTTTGCTGTTTAAAACTATAAGACAATTTCGCATCACTTGTTTCAATCTCAGTCAACTATAACTGTGGTTGGCATTGCTTCCTTTGCGTTATACTCGAGGTTGTGGCTTGAAGTTGGTATCACTCAGTTAACTATTCAAACTTCCTAGGATTTAATTAAACAACGCAGCAATACATTTTATTTATATCCAGATCAATCTATCACATTTTGCTGTATGAAATTAAAAGCTATTTAATTCCACAATCTTAACCTACGTCAATTTATCAGTCAGTAAAGTGAGTTATGGTGTACATGTAACAGGTAAGTAGACCTTGCATTTTCCCTCAGGTATTGAGCGTTGCAATTCGATTTCTGCATCAGCTTCGTCCCTCTACCAGGTGAGTCAGCCGCCCCTTAGTTTTTTGAAAGGTAGGCCACTCATTAAACTATATGGCGCCGTAATGCAGTTTTGCGCATACTTAAACGTATTGCTTGACGTTCTTAGAGAGACGAATGCGCAAAATTCAGAGCAACAGCGGTTTAAGGGACAAAACGTACTCCTCGCTAAAGTACATTTCAAATATATACGACTCGTCTTCTGAGAGCGAATTTCGGTTTTGAGCCGATTATACAAAATTCTTATCAGAGTATACAAAGCAACGTAATTCACAAACGCCTCGGAAAAAATGGACTTATCATATCACTACACTATCAACGTCAGCTAAAAAGTAAGTGGTGAAATCTTGTCTTTAGAGCAGGGCTTGGCTGCCAAAAATTAGGAAAACATTAGAGACACGCCTCATTCACCGTGGACCCGTACAGTCAAAACGGACATATTATTAAGCAACGGTTTATTTACATTTTTGCGTGAACTACATAGCCTGTACCATTTAAGTAATAATATTCAAACGCCCAGTAAAGGTTTAAAACGGTCTTAAAAGGCTAAACCAAGCATAGGTGGCAATGGCATAGCGGCTGGCGTACATGTCGTGCTGTTGATGGCGGGTCAGTCAAGTCTCGAAAAACTGTCAGGTATCCTGTGCCCTAACCTCATAGACAGAGGTTCGAGTCTCGGCGTACTAGTACTCTTTTTTTTTTATTGCTCATCAAAACACGGAAGCCAAAGTAATCTAATTTTGAAGTCCCTGTGAGTTCAGGGCATTTTAAGTTAAATCTTTATTGGTTAGCTGCAGTTTGTAATTACTAGAATACGTTTAGGGACGTCTGCCCCATAGGACTGGAATGGTGCAATGTGTTATTACTTTCTCCATACGCACTATGTACATACTGTATAGAGAAAGTATAGCACTCCACCAAAAATTCGATACCGAGATTTCACCGGAAGTATATGTTTTAGGGCCCCCAATATCCAAAAAAAGCAATTTCACAAAAAGGTCCGTGTGTGTGTGTGTGTGTGTGTGTGTGTGTGTGTGTGTGTGTCCGTGTGTCCGTGAACACGATAACTCAAAAACGAAAAGTCGGTAAAATACCAAACTTGGTATTTAAGTTTACTATCTACCAGGGATGCGACACGAAGATTTTGAAAAAAATCCCCCCACCCCAAACTACCCTTTACATGGAACTTTTTTCGAAAATTTTGATTTTCTCAAAAATGGCTCTAACGATTTTGATTAAAATTTCGGATATTAAACACATTTACCTGACAAATGAAATGTATATCTTGAATTTTCTGGGAATAGCCTCTGAAAAGTAATTTATTCAGGATGAATTTTACTAAATTTTGAATGACTGCTAAACCGTAAAATATGGACAAAAGCTTACTGCACAAAAAATGTAGAGCACTTTAAAACACACAATTTATGTTATATACACTTTTTTCATGGAGTTCGTCGTTTTTGTGACATTCCTTATTTTTGGTTTCTGCTATAAAAAACGTATACTTTTCTCATACAGGAACTTTCAACTCCTATCCATATAAACAAAGGAACTTGATTGACATAGCAACCAGCTTTTGACTATCACTTTAACCTATGGCTGTCCCTTATTTCGCTTCTACTTACAAGGAAGCGAGTAATAAGACTATTTCTGCTAATTTTTTCTGATTAGCATAAAGTAAATAGAAGTATAAGCTTTTTAAGAATTATTTGTTGCAGGGATATGGAGAAAATCATGTGAATGGTACACATCAGATTTTTGTGAATGCCAACTCCACATGTATGCTGTTGCACGATATTTTGTCTTTCATTATATATTCGACTGACGAGCACGTAAATGTTCTTTTGATCTACGGAGATGCAAGAAAAAATGCACAAGTGAGAGATATTCGAATAGACGACAGCCAAACGCTTTCCGAAATGTTGAAAAGCGTCTGTCTGCGTGTAACAGCGTCACTTGCGAGAATGATTGCTGTGGGTGTTAGTCAAGATGTTTTGAGCGCCATCAAAACATCTAGTACAGAGGCAGTTGCTCAGGAGGTGAACATCAGCCACTCTTGTGTAGTGCGAATATTGAACATAAGTTTCATCCTTATGGATTGCACATACAGCATGCACTTCACGGGAGAGATTTCGAAGCTGGAGTGAGCTTTTGTGAATGGTTTTTGGGACGAGTAACAAATGATGTGGGATTCGTATCCAGGATCCTGTTTTCTGACAAATCAAGATTCCAACAATGGAACTGTAAATTCCAATATGCACTGTCAGAATATCCAGGGTCCTGTTTTCTGACGAATCAAGATTGCACAACAATGGAACTGTAAATCCCACAATATGCACTGTCAGGATATCCAGGATCCGGTTTTCTGACGAATCAGGATTCCACAACAATGGAACCGTAAATATAATAATTATTATTATTATTATTATTATTATCATTAGAGAATTTGCCACTGCAGGAGCGAATGACGATGTGGTTTCAACACAATGGCGCTCCTCCACATCGGTCGAGGATCGTCATTGGATAGGAAGCCGAGGACCAGTCTCCTGGCCTACCACCTGATCTGACACCCCTTGACTTTTTCCTCTGCGCTTATGCAGAGGAACCAGACAATCCAGAAACCCTTCACCAGCGTATTACAGTGTCCTGTAGATCTGCTCAACCCGCCATGCTACACCGAGTCGTCAGAGGCTCCATTCAACAGCGTGCCCAGGCGTGCATTACCCAAGAAGGTCACCTGTTCGAGCACCTGCTTCGTTAGAGAGGAATGGAAAGAGGGTCATTCCAGCGCCACAAAACATAGCAATATGAAACATATTTCTAATGACACAATAATTCTATGTCTGTAAACTTGTGTTTAACTTCCATGTTGAACTCTGTTTATGTAATTTCCTTCTTTTCTGTGTTCAAATGATAATTTTATTTCAAATGCACGTACCTATATTTATGTTGAAACAACTACCTACTTATAGTTCACTAATAAAGAAACATCAAACAATACCATAAAGTATATTTAAAAAAAATAAAATGAAAATAATAACTGCTTTCAGATTAATAATTGTAATTTGTAAATATTACACGGTAAAACCAATTAATACATACAGTGTTATGTATGGCTTTGGAGTCTTGCGCGCGTTCCAACTGAGCTAATAGTAACGCTAGAGATCAGCATTCCGTTCAACATGTAGGATTCGGTGGTCCCAGCGAACGTTTGCAGTGGTACATACGTCAATTGTCTGATTACCAGCATATATCTTTTTTGGGAGGGATAGTGTTTAACGCCCACTTTTACTACAAATGGCACCGCAGGCGATGACACTTATGATACATGGGATGAACTTGGAGAACCGGTGGAATGCAATGTCGGGGGAAACCGGAGAAAACCCGCCCTTGCGCCGCTTTGTCCACCACAAATCTCCCATGTGGGATAGAACCCGGCCTGACTAGGTGAGAGGCAAGTGGTCTAGCCACTCGGCCGCGACGCGCCAGTATATTAAAAGGCGATGCGCTGACATCTATATAGTACTAATTTCATTGAGTGTTTATCCATTAAATACGTGGGTTGAACCTAGTAATGGGATTCATGTTTTCATGTTGGAGTATATAATGCTGATTGTATAAAACTCAAGACTTTGGGGCAGCTTTTATTTAGCGAATAGCTGATGTGAATTTCTCAACCAGATGCACTGACTGCATCAAAAGTGGGCACTTTCCACAGATCGCAATAGTGTTTCTCCCTCTGTAAGGGTAACCACCCTCTACCCAGACGGTATCAGTTTCTAAGTGACTGGTCAAAAAAAAAAGCAATGAGATAAGTACGAAACAATGAACAATGTTGTAATCGATATGAAATGAAGCAGTGGTTCGGATACAGCCTATATGAAAGAGCTCCACTAAGGCTTAACCAATGTAACATAATGTTCCCTTTTAGATGAAGGGATGACAGAGGCTTCAGCTTCTGTTTTAGTATAGTGCATTTTATTTTTGCTCCCATATTCAGTGATGTATTGTGTAAACGATACCCAATTTGGGATATTTCCCTTCGGCAAATCCGTTATATTTTGGAGGGGGGGGTGGTAAATAAGCCAGTCTACAGTAGTTAGAATTATTCTCAGGAAGCTGAAGTGGTCACGCTGCCGGAAGTCGGGACTACATTTTTCAGATAAACATAAAAACATCCGTTTCACTGTACCACAATTTGTGCACGTCAGTATACTTTCGAGATGTCTTGTATGAAATGACATTCTGGCCCACAATTAACAATGTAGAAACACTGTCTTGAATCGAAGAGCGTGGAAATTTCCCTTTAAAAATAATTCACTTACTGTTGTTTTTCTGTGTATTATCATTCTATATCTTACTTAATTTTTGCTTATAATTTATTTCTCTACACGTACAACGTCCGTAAATAGAGAGTAAAGCATTCCTTCGAAAAATTCGATACTAAAATTTCACCAGAAATAGATGTTTAGGGGATCCCTGAACCTAAAAATATTATTTATAGAAATGATCCAAGTGTCTCTTTGTCAGTCTGTGTGTGTGTGTGACAGAGAGAGAGAGAGAGAGAGAGAGCAACATAATCCAAAAAGGAAAATTCGGTTACATATAAAACTTGGCATATAAATTCAGGATTCTCCAAGGATGCGACACGAATATTTGCAGTAAAATCTGCTCCCCAAACTACCTTTTATATAGAAGGTTTTCCATAATTTTCGATTTTGTCAAAAAGGGCTTTCACGATGTTTATTAAAATACCATATATTAAACATATTTTCATCACCAATAAAACGAATATCTGGAATTTATAATGCATTATAAATGTATATCTGGGAATATTCTCTGATGCTCTATTTATTCTGGATGACTTTGTTTTGTAGAACTCGGAAAAACGTAAGAGACAGATAAAAACTTACAGCACAACAAATCTAGATATCGTCAAAACACACATATCTCAAATGGGATGTCGTTATTCTTTTTTTGTTTTTCTCGATCAAGCAAAGACATGATCGGCTTTTAAAAGATTTGATTATTCCTTTAGATATTGTATTTCTCTCTTATTCTTGTACCGGGAAGTAATATGTATTGCGAGACCCGTAAGTGCTAGTTTGGGAAAAGACACAAAATGTTTTGTTTTGTTTTGTTTTTTTTTTGTTTTTTTTCTACAAAATTTATTTGTACATCATAGAGCATTCCTTAACTTGTTTTTGGACATCGTTGCCACCATTATTAAGGCATGTTTTATAGCGGGGAATCAACTGCTGCATGTCCTTTCAAAGAAATCTGCCACCAGTGAAGACAGTCACACCAGCCACACCGTGTTTACTGGCAACACGTCACAAAGCATTCTTATTGTGTGCATCTCTTTTCACGAACTGCCTCATTCACTTGTTCAATAAAGCCATCAGTGATAACAGAAGGTCGATCCGTCAGTAACATTGGATCGTCCATCCTTGAATTAAATAACCTACTTTCTCACCATTCCGTTTGTAATTATAGTTTTGCTGGATATCTCTAAAAGTTGATGATGACTTACAATTAGCTTAACAGTCCCTGTACTCTTAAACAGCATTACGCAGCGCTTTTCCCAGTAAACAGGATCAGAAATTGTGTTAAACGTTTTGAAGATCACAAACAATTGTGAAAGCAACACGATTTAGGCGTAATTCAGTTATTGGATGGGCAATGGACCAGAAAGAGAGATGCATATGCGTGGGACTGCGAAACTGTGCAGATGGTGGAACGACATACATAGTACTTACTTTTCTGATACGCCACGTAATATCATTTCTACTAATTTTTATCTTAATAAGCATGAAGTACATAGAAGAATAAGCTCGTGCAAGAATAGTTACTTACATCTTAGGAAGAGAACATTATGTGAAAGTAGCACATCAGATTTTTCCATATAGCTGGAGAAATAACTCGATGTTTATTTGGAGTCAAGAGTCAACGAAAGTGTGAATTGTGAAAATGAAATCGGATGTGTTCCATTCGGTAACAGCTAGTTATTAAAAAATGTATATTTCTATCTACTGCTGCTAATCGAGATAAAAATTAGCTGAAATGTTGCTATTATTTGCTTTCTTGTAAGTATAACTGAAATAAGGGAGTACACTAGGCTAAAGCGATAACCAAACCTTTTAAAACTTGGTTGCCATGTGGATGATATCCGTCACCAGGAGTTCACAAATTTCGTATGTGAAAAGTTAACCTGAAACTAATAATAAGGAATATCTCAAAAATGGTCAACTCCACGAAAAAAAAATCTGATGTGTTCCATTCACATGACTTTTTATACGTCTCTGCATCAAATTACTGTAAGAAATCTTCATGCTAATCGAGAAAAAAATAGCAGAAATAGTTTTACTTCTTGCTTCCTCGTAAGTAAAAGCGAAATAAGGGAGTACCATAGATTAAAGTGATAGTCAAAAGCTGGTTGCTATGTGACTTAAGTTCCTTTTTTTGTGTCCTCAGCAGTTGATAAATTCCCGTATAGAAAAATTATAAGTATTTTAAAGCTGAAATCAATAAAAAGAAATATCTCAAAAATGATCAACTTCACGAAAAAATGTATATAACATAAATTGTATGTTTTAGTGTGACCTACATTTTTGTTGGATACGTTTTTGTCCACCTCTTACGATTAGCAGTTATGCAAAATTCTGTAAAACTCATCCAGAATTAAGTAGTCTTTAGACGCTATTCCCAGGAAATTCAAGTTAAGCATTTTATTTGTCAGGTAAATATGTTTATAATACGATATTTTCATTAAAATCTTTGGAGCCATTTTTGAGAAAATATAAATTTTCAAAAAAAGGTCCATGTAAAGGGCCTTTCTTGGAAATCTTCATCTCCCCCTTGTAAGATACCAAGTTTGGCATTTAACGGTCTATTCCCAGATAACTCAAGATATACATTTTTTTGTGGTGTAAACCTCTTTAACATGCGGCATTTTAATCAATATCGTTAGTCATTTTTGAGAAAATGAAAATGTTCTAAACTTTTTGCATGTAAAGATTAGTTTGAGGTAGAGGGGTTATTCTCAAAATCTTTGTGTCGTATCCTGGGAACATTCTATACTCATATACCAAACTTGGTATATTACCGACTTTTCGTTTTTGAGTTATCGTGAGCACAGATAAACGGACCCTCAAACACACACGGACCTTTTTCTAAAAACTTCTGTTCTTGGATACAGGGGAGCCTAAGACGTGTATTTTCGATGAAATCTCGGTATCGAATTTTTGGGTGGAATGGATTACCTTCTCTATAAGTACACTATAAACATAGTAGGTGTAAAGAAGGTAAAAATGTTGAGAAATGCGGTGTAATTATTATAACCAATTTGCTATTTGTCTTGTACGAAGTACGTCCAGAAAGTAAGCTCCGTCTCAATTTATCTCCGTTGCAGCGTTGCGATCGCAGTTCCGCACATGCGCGGTAGACGATCTGTATCAAGGAGAAGAAACGTGCGCTATTTTGAGATCCCTGTCAGCCACATACGCTTTGTTGTGCTTGTTTACAATGTCGGTGTTGATTGTAAATCCCGCCGCTTGTGACATCAGATCTGTGATTCGTTTTATGAATGCTAGGAAAGTGAAACCAATTGAAATTTATCGGCAAATTTGCGAAGTTTACGGACAAAATGCGATGAGTGATTCAATGGTGAGAAGATGGGTTCGACAGTTCAATGAAGGACGTAGTGAAGTGCACGATGAAGAACGAAGTGGGAGTCCATCTTTGGTTACGAAGAACTGGTTCACGCGATTGATGACAAGCTCCAGGAAAACCGCAAGTTTACAAGTAGTGTTCTCGCTATGGAATTTCCCCAAAGCTCACGATCACTAATTCATGAAATTGTTACCGAAAAACTGAAATTTCGTAAACTTTGCTCACGTTGTGTACCAAAGTTTCTTACTGAGCAACACAAAACAAAACAGATGGGTAGTGCACTTCAGCTTTTAACCCGTTATGATGAAGACGGTGAAGAATTACTGACACAGATAGTCACAGGAGATGAGACTTGGGTTTCTTCCGATACCCCTGAAAGTAAGCGGCAATCAATGGAATGGAGGCACACTTCATCCCCAGCAAAGGTTAAGCCGAAACAAATCTTGACACCTCGAAAAATGATGTGCACAATGTTCTGGGACTGGAAAGACATCTTACTCATTGATTTCTTACCGCGTGGTCAAACAATCAAAGCAGATGTTTTTTGCGAGACACTTAGGAAATTGCGCCGCGCAATACAGAATAAGCGCCGAGGATTGCTGTCAAAAGGTATTGTTTCTCTTCACGACAACGCACGACCACACACTGCAAATGTGATGAAAAACCTCCTACCAGTATTTGGCTTGGACGTGTTTGACCATCCTCCGTATAGCCCTGACGTCGCTCCTAGCGACTTTCATCTGTCCTTGGCGGTCAACTCTTCAATAATGACGAAGAGCTGAAAGAAAATGTTTCCAACTATACAAAAACTTGTGCCACGCTATGACAAATGCCTGCAAAATTTCGGCAGTTATGTGGAAAAGTAGTTCAAAGAGTAGTAGAATTTTGTGCAATAAATTATTACCTGTATCTGTACACAATTTAATTTTATTACCAAACGGAACTTACTTTATGGACGTACCTCGTACATAGATTTCAGTTCTTAAGGAGACACCGACATGATAAAAGTGAATTTCTGAAGTATTAAAGATAGATCTTTAATTGTTACCTTCTCTTCATTGCATACTAAGGTAGTACAGCCCACCCAAAAATTCGTTATCAGGATCTCGCCGGAAATGCACCTTTTATAGTGTCATCAAAAAGCATTTTACTTTCTCTACGCGTACTATGTACATAGAGATGGTATTGCATTCCACCCAAAAGTTCGAAACTGAGATTTTACCGAAAATACACGTTATAGGGTCCACGTATCCGGAAAAAAACATTTTTAGAAAAGGGTCCGTGTGTGCGTGTGTGTCGTGGACACGATAATTCAAAAACGAAAAGTCGGTAAAATGCCAAACTTGCTAAGTAATTTCCAAGTATACGACACGAATATTTTGAGAAAAATTCCCCTAATACAAATTACCCTTTACATGGGAAAAAATATAGGAATTTTGATTTTCTCAATAATGGATCTAGCGATTTTGATTAAAATACGAGGCATTAAAGTATATAGTTTGAATTTTCTGAGAATAGCGTTTGAAGACCTGTTTATTTTAAACGGATCTTACAGAGCTAGTAGACCGTAACATAGACAAAACTTACTACACACTCGTTAAAGCACACAATTTATGCCATTATTTTTTACTTTCTCTATACATGCTATATACATAGTGTACAGAAAACGTATTGTACCCAAAGATTCAATACCGAGATTTCACTGGAAAGACATGTTTTGAGATCCCTTGTATAAAAAATTGAAAATTTTCCGTGTGTGTGTCTGTGGGCAGCATAGCTCAAAAACGAAAATACCGTTAAATACCAAATTTGCTATTTGAGTTTGCAATCTTCCAAAGATGCGACCCGAAGATTAACTACCGTTTACATAGAACTTTTTTTGTTTGAAAATGTTGATTTTCTCAAAAATGGCTCTAATGATTTTGATTAAAATATCGTATATTAATATATTTATATGACAAATGAAATGTATATCTTGAATTTTCTGGGAATAGCCTCTGAAGACTTGATGAATGGATGAATTTCACGGAATTTTTCACAACTGCTAAACCGTAAGAGATGGACAAAAAGCTACCACACAAAAAAATGTAGAGCATGTTAAAACACACAATTATGCTATATACCTTTTTTTCGTGGAGTTGATCGTTTTTTAGATATTCCTTGTTTTTAGTTTCAGCTTTGAAAACCTCGTGCAGAAATTTGTCAACTCCTGTCCGTACAAACAATGGAACTTCACTCATATAGCAACCAGCTTTTCACTATCACTTTAACCTATGGTACGCCCTTATTTCGTTTCTTCTTACAAGGAAGCAAGTAATAAGTAATGACATAAATGGAAGCATAAGATTTTTAATAATAATTTGTTTCAGAGATGTAGAGAAAGTCATGTGAATGGAACATATTATTTTTTTTTGTGTGGAGTTTTACCATTTTTGAGCTATTCATTATTAATAGTTACAGTTTTAAAAATGCTTAAAACTTTTCAGATACAGGACTCCTGGGAATGCAAGGAAACGGATTTCATCCGCATGACAACCCGCTTTTAGAAGACTTGGCTATCGCTTTAGCCTAGTGTATTCTCCTATTTCCCTTCTACTTACAAGATGGCATTTCTGCTAATGTCTCTCTTGATTAGTATGAAGCAGGGGCGTTGCTTTAGGGGACGCTAGTACGCTGAGCGTTCCCCTTATTTTTGTGTGTTTAATTGTTTTACATTTATTTTGTTTTCTAATAGCATTAAAGGAGGACAATTATAGAATGCATTCACTTAATAGCGATTTTTTCGCAGATCATACTGTTGAGCTGTAATAAGCCTAGCTAGCAAACACAAGATTTACCAGTCAATCCTTTCCTTTCGAAAACAGCAGCGTACGCTGAGACGCATCAGCGTTTCATTCTCTGTATGTGATTTGGCTAGCTGGACCTCCCCGCACACCCCTGCCTTCCCACGCGCCTCCGCAAACCCCTCATGAACCTATCGTGCATAAGCTAGCGTGTTTCTGTATCCGGAGCACTGTTGAGGTAATGTTAATTGTGTTTCTTTGTGAATAACATTGCAGTACGTGATCTGCAGTCACTGGTTAGTATAAAAATGCTTGCCATAATGAAATACAACTCGTCATTGCAAATATACAAACCTAAGAATGCGAGGCTTTCATTGAAGAGTGTGTCCAAAATAATATCCAGTTGAATAAAAATGTAAGTTTCAGTGAATCTCAAAACTCTAGATAGAAAGTGCTGACATATGAAATCATTGACTGCCAAGTTCTTCAAATGAATTCCAGATTTGAAGATTTTCCACAGCTCGAATTTGTACAATTACTGAATTAAAAAAATAACAAAAAACATAAAAAAAAAAACAAAAAAAAAACATGGAACATAAGAAAGAATTTTCTCAGACGAAAAATTCTAAACTAATAAAGCAGTATCCTGGTTATTTTAATTCAGACCAGCATGAAAATGAGCTCTTCAATATTTGTGCAGATGATCAAAAGCACCTATCACCACAAAATGTACTGAAGCATTTGGTTAAAAATGGAGGTGTATAAGGAGGTGACTAAGCTATTGCGTTTAGCTGTAACATATCCTGCTGCAACAAGTAGTGAGAGACCAATGAGTACACTCACGAGGATTAAAAATGGAGGTGTATAAGGAGGTGACTAAGCTATTGCGTTTAGCTGTAACATATCCTGCTGCAACAAGTAGTGAGAGACCAATGAGTACACTCACGAGGATTAAAAATGGAGGTGTATAAGGAGGTGACTAAGCTATTGCGTTTAGCTGTAACATATCCTGCTGCAACAAGTAGTGAGAGACCAATGAGTACACTCACGAGGATTAAAAATGGAGGTGTATAAGGAGGTGACTAAGCTATTGCGTTTAGCTGTAACATATCCTGCTGCAACAAGTAGTGAGAGACCAATGAGTACACTCACGAGGATTAAAAATGGAGGTGTATAAGGAGGTGACTAAGCTATTGCGTTTAGCTGTAACATATCCTGCTGCAACAAGTAGTGAGAGACCAATGAGTACACTCACGAGGATTAAAACATAATCAAGAAACTCAATGACCAATCACCGTTTGTGCAACGTAAGCATTTTAGCTGTAGAATAAAAGTTGTTGGGAGAACTATTCTGATGCCGCCTTTATTGACAAGGTAATTGACACGTTCGCAACAAAGAAGAACCGACGGATGGATTTGGAGTATAAGTCAGTTTAGGTGAGTGTTAGTTTTCAATATAACCATTATATTAGCATTGTTATTTGTTGTTTTCATCGTCAATCAAAAAACCTACTTTATAGGCGTAATATTCTATAAAATGTGCAACTGCCCACCTTATTTCCTACGAAAATGTGCAACTTTTATTTCCTACGAGTTTAAGCTATAGCATTCCCATTCTTTTATTTCACGCTACGCTGCTGGAATGAAGTAAATAATAGCGTAAGCTTTTAAGAACATTTTGTTACATAGATGTAGAGAAAGTCATGTCAATGGAACCCATCAGATTTCTCAAAAGGGAAGGTACGTGTGTGTCTGTGAACACGCAACCCAAAACCGAAAATAGCAAACTTGGTATATAAGTTTGGTGTCTTCCGGGAATACGACACAAACATTTTCAGTAAAATCCCTTACTCCAAACTACCCTTTATATAGAGAAAAAGTTGAAAAATATCCATTTTCTCAAAAATGGCTCTGATGATTTTGATCACAATACTGTATTTTAAAGATATTTAGAAGACAAATAAAATGTTTATTTTGATGTTTTTTGGCAATAGCCTCTAATCACCTCTTTATTGTGGATGACTTTTGCTGAGTAACTGGTAAACCGTGAGAGATAGACAATATCTTAGCACAAAACATGTAGATCTTGTTAAAACACAATTAATGTGTGGAGTTGACATTTCTAAATTGTTATTTGCGCTAGATTCAAAATGCTTAAAACTATTCACACATGGAAATTTGAAAATTTCTGGCCATGAATAGAAACGGAATTCAACCACATAGCAACCAGCTTTTAAGAGATTTCACTATCGTTTTAGCTTAGTATATTTCCCTATTTACCTTCTACTTACAAGGAAGCAAGGTACTAAAACCATTTCTGCTAATGTTTGTGTCGATCATTATAAATTAGACAGAAGAATAAGTTGTTAAACAATAATTTGTAATAACCATGTAGAGAAAGTTTTGTGATTGGAACACATCAGATTTTTAAAATAGGTCCGTGTGTGTATGTGTGTGTGTGCGTGTGTGTGTTCATGTGTCCGTGAACCTACGAAGTTGATAACTCAAAAATAAAAAGTAGGTAAAATGTCAAACTTGGTATTTAAGTTTAGCATCTTTCAAGAATGCAATAAGAAGATTTTGAGGAAAATCCTCTCCACCCTAAATTATCCTTTACATGGAAAAGGAATATTTTTATTTTCTCAAAAATGTCTCTAAAGGTTTTGATTAAAATACCGTATATCTAAGATATTTACATGACAATTAACAGCTATATCTTGAATTTTCTCGGAATAGCATCTGAAGACCTCTTTATTCCGGATGAATTTTATGGCATTTGCATAACTGGTAAACCGTAACAGTTTAATAAAAACTTACTACACAAATATTGTAGATCTCATTAAAACACACAATTTATGCCACATACATTTTTTCTTAAAGTTCACCACTTATAAGATATTCGTGTTATTGGTATAATTTTTAAATATTTAAACTTTTCTCATACATGTATGTATTTGGCTACTCCCGGCCTTGCAAAGAAACGAATTCAACTATATAGCAACCAGCCTTTAAAATATTTAACTATCGCTTTAGTATAATGTATTCCGTTATTTCCCTTCTACTTACAAGGAAGCAAGTAGTAAGATCAATTCTGCTTATGTGTATCTCGGCTAGTTTGAGGTACGTAGAAGAATAAGTATTTGACAATAATTTGTTAGAGATGTGTAGAGAACGCTATGTAAATGGATCACATCACTAAGCTGCATTCACGGTCTTTTTAAAATTATACTTCTGGATACCTTTTTAACAAACTGTCTGGCTGAAATTCTCTAATAATGGATGGTCTTTTTTTAACACGTATTTAATATCACAAAGTGGAAAAAAGTATAAAAAGTAGAGCTAATAATAAAGCGATTCTTAAAACTAATCTGTGACCAACATCAAAATTCCAAAATTTTATCATATACATTTTGCACTGCTTTGGGAACATTTTCTAGCTGCATTTTTGTGGTAGAGGATAGCTTTTGAATATGGAAGAATAGAAAAAAGTTTGAACCTAAGATAACTGACAAAGTTTGACATAGAGATGAATTTAACCAACAAACGCTTAATTAGTGCCAAAAACGTGTTGCATTGGTTCAAGGAGAACCTAACGTTACAAATATTTAGTTTAAATAATGATGCATTTTGCTACAAAGACTCAATAATCAACATTTTAATAAAGATTAAAAAAAAAAAAAACACTTGTATTCCCTTAAATATAACTCTTCTTTAATTTATTTGATCCTTTTTTTTTGTCACTCCCTTATGTCACCTACTGTTAACCTTATATATTGCACGTGCACCTTCCTGTCTTTGCTGTTGCTTTACTTTTCCTTGCCTTTCTGATAAGCTCCTCCTCAAAGCTAGTTTATCTTGCTACGTTTTTCATAATTCATAGAAGTGCAGAATTGGAGTTTAATTTAGCAGTAGGAATTGATAAACTAGGCTACTACAGTTAAAGTAAAGGTAAAATTAATGTTGTAACAGTGTTAAGATACTGTCCTTGATAAATTAATGCAATGTCACTTGTGAGTGTCGCATGCAGTTTCCAAGGACAATATTCATTGTATCTGCTACCTACAGACTAATGGACCCGCGCTCTGCAGTCCTCAAGGACTTCCATAACTCCATCCATTTGCAAGGCGACTATCTCACTTAGTTTCCATATGTTTATCGTTGTTTAAGGTAATTTCATAGGAGCGCTGGACATAAGCAAACAATTTGGTATACGTACGAGTATGGGCGTGCGTTGAATGGATATTTAGGGCGAAGGGGGAGGGGATGACTGAAATATGAATGATTGAAACTAGCAGTCAGCCAATTTTTCATTCTGTGATCATCTTTAGAGATCCATGTGAGGGGACCTCAACTGAATCACTCAACAGAATATTAATAAATGTATGAGGTGATGGATGAATCATCTTGGTCAACAACAAACTTTTTAGGAATGTAAAGCTCGAAAAACATAGAGGATTAGATTAGGATTAGATATGGATGGCATCCTCAGAACACTGGGGCAGAGCGCCGTACGTGGGCTCGTATGACCCTTTGCCTTGGGAGGGGTAAGTGCAGATACCTGAAGGGCTACAAGAACTAGGTGACGAAGGTTGTAAGTATGGCACCTCTAACAACTTCATTGGAACTCCTCCTATGGTGTCTCGGTGGAACCTTGTGGAGCCCCAAACCCTACGGCGTGTCGCAACCGAGTTTTCCCCACGATGACGTCAGGAACCTTTTACAAAGCGTCATTTATCGTCCAGCCACAACCCACCGAACACTGTCAGGTCCATAGGACATGATGGAAACAAGAAATGGTGAACCGAAAAATTCAGGGTATGTAATGAACGTAGCCAGTACTCGCCCGGCGAACCAATGGACCAGGTATACCGGTCTCGAATTTCCGAATGCGGGCCACCTGAACCATTTCGCTGGGTGAGTGCATAGATACTAAATTATCATCCAGAATAATACATAATACATAAACAAATACTCACTGTGTAAGGCAAATAATGTGGTTTACAAAACATTGCGAAGATGTCCGCCACTCTGTTTTTCAACTCATAGCATTCTATCTGGGACTCCATGCAGAGCATTTTTCAAATAGTGTCTTGGAATATTGGCACTTTATTGCGAAGTGGCATCTTTCATAGTACAGTAGGATGTGCCATAAATCTCAAGTTAAGCTACAACCAAAAGGATGAAGTTTGTAGAGGTCACATTGTTCGGAAGTGCCTACTGCAGGCTGTAGTACTATTACCTGCTTACACTAACAGGCTATTTTATTCCATTATTGTCTTCTTCAAAGAAATGCGGACCAATTATGAATTGTGAAGTGATGCCTCACTATACAGAACTTTTAAATCGCGGGGACCTTGTTATACAAAGTCTAAGCGTAATTTTATGACAATCACTGCAACTCCGGCCAGCTTTTGGTTGTGGAGGTTACTTTAAGAATGAGACTTTCTGAGACATCCATTTATGTCTCTGCAATATGAAAGATGCAATCTCAAAAGAATGCTTATATTCCAAGACTATCTGCTCAATGCAGATACATTTTGGTGTTGCGTTGAAAAAGTAAATGTATACATCTTCAGAATGCTGAATAAATCCCACCCTTTGCCAAACACTGATGTCTTCTTGGACATCTCCCCAATGTATTGTAAGCCCCATTGTTTTGCCAACACATTGAATGTTTATTTTTTCCTAATTCATATTCAATTTATAGTATTTATTGCAGTTTTATGTTGAAGTGACTTTTTGAAAGACACCTTTCTGTTACGTTATTGTTTGAACAGTCGAAGATGATTCAAACAAAACTCAATATGATTGCCTTTATTGGCTTAGATGGTGAGCATGCCAACTTCCAAATACAGAGGTTTCGAATCCGATCCCCGGGTGGAGGATAGAAGTTTTCTTTTAGCCACTGTGATATAATGCTTATAAAGAAAACCTAACGTAAACAAACAGCAATAAACTAATGAACATCATTGCCAAAGTTCCCAAGGCCAAAACAGTCGATATGACTTAAGCTGTTGAAGGTGGCGTACGAGTATTAAGTGAAGAAAAAAGCAATGTTCGTCAGCTTTCAAAGTACACATTACATACATTTTACGAAACATTGAGAAAAATTCCAGTTGAGACTAAAGTAGGAGATGAGATTCATAGCAAATAGAAAATGATGAAACATTTGTCATAATGTATGAATTTATCATGATGTAGAATTACGGAAAATAACTGAACTTTTCGGTTCAAATTAGGTCAAATTTAAGATCGGATTGGAGACTTAAACAGAAAACAGTTATGAATGATGAAGTATAAGGTTGTTTTCTCAGTAGTAAATGAGTTTTTTAGTTCCTAACTAAAGGGCATTTCAAAATATTTCCTTCATACTGGCAGGTAATCAGGAGTGATGGATTCGTCTAAACATTTTATAAATATACTTCTCTTGTAATACTTGATTTGATATCCTAAATAAAAAAAGGATGTTTAGAAAAGGAATTTTTAATGTGTCTGTATGATTTCAACTTAGACTATATATGTTCAAGGTTGTCTGTTGAATTTGATTAAAATTCCACATGTTGAAGATATTTGCAATATCTTATAATGTATGATTTTTATATAACTGATAAACTTTAAGCAATAGATTATCTTCTTAAACTAAAAAGGGAAGTAAATCCTGTTAGGCTTCCGTGACAGAATCGTTAGCATATTAATCTCGGCCATTCTTTTTATGAGTCCATTAAAGAGCAGAGATTTCAAAGCCATTACACAGTGATTCACTCTTTACTTACTCTACAAATAGTAGCTAGAGAAGGTATTGTATTTAATCAAACAATTCGGTGTCAGATTTCACTTTGAATATATGTTTTCAAAAACATTTTTAGAAAAAAGGATCTGTGTATCTGTGAAAAACATAACTTTTGTTAAATGCCAAACTTAGTATTTAAGTTTATTATCTTCGAAGAATGGAATATAGGGATTCTCAGGAAAACCCCCCACATAAAACTACGCTTTATATGGAACAGTTTTCGAAATTTTTATTTTCCAGAAATGGCTATAGGGATTTTGATAAAATTCTCATATATTTAACACATGTTAATGATAAATGAAATGTGCATATATAGAACTTTATGAGAACAGCCGCTGAAGCTACTTCATTTTGTAAACTGTGAACCCTAAGAGATAGACCAAAACTTACAAAAATGTAGATTTTATTCAAAACAGACAATTTATTTCATATACATTGTTTTATAGGGTTAACCGTTTACAATATATTCCCTGTTATTGATTTCAATTTTAAGTGCTTAAAATTCTTTCAAATGAAAAGTCGTCCTTCGTTTTACATTTCTTTTGTTTTACTCCTCGCCATTGGAACCGAATTTCAATTGTTTCAAATACTGACCAATTTTTAAAACATTTAGTTACTGCTTTGGCGCAATGTATTTCCTTTTTTCTCTTCTACTAACAAGCTCTGGCACTAAGTTACAAGACCATTTCTGCTAGCGCTTAACTTGATTAGCATGATGTGGGTAATGGAACAATATTTTGCAAGAATAATTTGTGTAAGTGTTGAATAAGTGTTGTATAAGTGCTCAAAGATAGTTTATCTGCATTATCAAACAGTATAAACAAAAATACGCATAGAGAAATGAGTAGAGAAATTCATCTGAATCAACACTTGAGATTTTTCTAAAATGCATTCTTTGGTGTCAAGAGATATAAAATGTGCATTACCAGTAAAGTATCAATTTTGAAATCAAACAATTTTGAGGCATTTTTATATGAAGTTCACCTGTTCTCCAACAAATTATCGATATAGAAGCCTATTCTTCTACTTACTCTTTAAGGCAAGCATTGATAGAAATAGTATTATTTCAATATATATCTTTGTATGTAGGTACGAGAGAAATAAGGGGACACATTAGACTAAATCGACATGAATGATTTTAAATCTATTCACTATGTAATGCCACTGAAATTTGGTTCTCTTTTATATCCAAAAGTAAACCAAAACATAAGCGAATGACGACTTCCTGTTTGAAATAATATAAGTATCGAAAATTGTATGAGCAATAAGAAGGAATATCTTGGAAATGGTAATTCAACAAACAAGTCCATATGGTGACGTCACTCTGATTACTAATACGAAATTAGTCATAGCAAGGTTTGTGTGTTTTAACGAGATCTACACTTTTGGTGCAGTAAGTTTTTGTCTATCTCTTACCAGTAATCCAGAATAAATAGGATTTCAGAGGTTCCTCCCAAACAATTCAAGATTTTATTTGCGATGAATATCAAAAACGTGATATTTTAATCAAAATAGTATTTTTTCTTTTAAAAAATCAACATTTTGAAACATTTTCCTTGTGAAAGGTAGTTAAGGTTACTGAAATGTTCTTGAAAACTTTTGTATCACATTCTTGAAAGATTCTGAATTTAAATACCAAAGTTGGTATTAAACGGTTTTTTTCTCTGAATTATGCTATTCAAGACATACGGCACACACACA
The DNA here is from genome assembly GCA_030762935.1 of Hymenopus coronatus. Taxonomy (NCBI): domain Eukaryota; kingdom Metazoa; phylum Arthropoda; class Insecta; order Mantodea; family Hymenopodidae; genus Hymenopus; species Hymenopus coronatus. The sequence goes on from CM060890.1 coordinate 13,204,749, forward strand.
TATGCATACAGACCTTTTTACTAAAAATGCTTTATTTATATATATATATATATATATATATATATATATATATAATATATTTATATATATAATAACATATATATTGTATTAAGTAACTTCAAAGCATATATTCCGGTGAAACCACGTCATTAAAATTTTGGGTGAAAAACAATACATTCTCTACATAGTAACTGGTAGGAAGATTAAATAAAAAAACTCAATGACGACTTTCCTGTTGAGAAAAGTACAAGTATTGGAACATTTAAACCAATAACAAGGTACTCAAAAATGGTTAGCTAAAAATATGTAACTGATCTAAATTGTCTGCTTTGACGAGATCTACACTTTTGTATAAAGATTTTATCCATGTCTTAATGTTTACCAGTTATGCAAAAGACATCCATACTGACGATGACTTCAGAGATTATTTTCAGAAAATATATACATTCATTTGCCTAGAAATATCTTAAGCATATGATATTTAAACAAAATATTAGAGTAATTTTTGAGAAAAACAAGTTTCGAAAAGTGTACCATGTAAACAGTAATTTAGAATGCGGGATTTTCTTAAAAATCTACGTGTCATATCCTTAGAAGATGCTAAACTTAAATATTAGGTTTGGTTTGTAATGGACTTGTTCTGTTTACAGACTCAGACACATATTAAATAATACACACCCTAATGTGCCTTTTTCTAAAAATGCATTTTTTTTTAATTCAGGGACCTCAAAACGTTTATTTCAGGTGATATCTCGGTATCAAACTTCTGAGTGGAATACAACATCTTCTCTACTATGTACATAGTGCACGATAAAGAAAGTAAACAGTGCCATAAAAGGATTGAAAAAATAAGTATGATTTAGTTTTGTATATGAAGATGATAGTGTCACCTATCACCAAGGTTGGAATTGGGAGAGACCACAACCCAACCTAGGACAGCAGGATGTCGCGGTGGTTCGCCAGGGCCTTCCGCGGTATCGAAATTAAGGGATGATACACCCAGGTCTAGGAAGGAGCGGCAAAAATGCAGGTCGATAAAAAATCCCCATAGACCGACGATAATCGAACCCGTATCAAATGCAGGCGCGCTACCATTGCGATATGGGCACGATCGCTTGTATATATTTTTTTTTCGTAGATTATCCTCCCCGTTTTTAGGACTGACACCCCCTAGGACTTACAAGTGAATGCCTAGGGGTCAGACCCTGTCAGGGAGCCCATGGCACGATGCCACAGAATGAGCTGTCGGCCCGTAGCCAGGCATGAATGTGAAGAAGTGGATGATATGAAACGCAAGCAATTGGTGGAATGAGTTGCGGGGGAATCCGGAGGACCCATCCAGACGCTGCTCCGTCCAATACAAATCTCTTGGCGCTTGGGATCAAGCCGTGCCACCTAGGTGGGAGGCGAGCGGTTTAACCACTCGGCCACGGCGCTGTTCTTTTGTTTCTATAAGAATTTAATACAAAATACCGGAATATAAACTTTTTTCTATATATTAGGTCATACGAACCATGCATGCAAGAACTAGCACGAGCTTTACGTGCATAAAATATGACTATGTTCTCTATATCGCACCTTTAGGTTAATAAACTTTCATTCTCCCACCCGCATCCCTTCCCTTCCCCTTCACATAAAAACAATTTAGGTTCACAGAAAGGAAACAATGAGCAAAGTCGACTGCCTCCGTGGTCGAGAGTCAGCGAGCGGCCTTCTCACCCGAAGGTCCCGGGTTCGATTCCCGACTGGGATGTGGAATTTTTCTTTAGCCAGAATTGTTCCCTATCCCCCACAGAGTTTGGAAGTATGAGAGTGAATGTATGTGTGTGTGTGTGTGTGTGTGTGTGTGTGTGTATGTTTGAAGAAAATAAAGTGATTTAAACCAAACGTAAAACACCTACAGAAGAGTTGTTTTAAGTGCAAAGCCCCCGACATGAGCTTAGATGTTAAATGACACAAAGAAAATCTAAATAATTAAACTTAATTCGGGTTTCTAGAGGAAATGTGATCAGAGCTTTCATCGGCAAAATTCAGACAAGATTTAAGTTATTTATGCCATAGAATGGAGATAAGAAACCCGACATTTAAAAAAATCTGATGTGTTCCATTCACATGACTTTCTCTATATCATTGCAACAAATTATTCTATTTACTTCATCTAATGGAGCAAAAATTAGCATACATAGACTTATTACTTGCTTCCTTGTTAGTAGAAGCGAAATAACCATAATAACCATAAATAACCATAGGTTAAAGTGATAGTCAAAAGCTGGTTGCTCTGTGACTGAAGTTCCTTTGTTTGTATGGATTTGTTTTCTCCTGTATGAGAAAAGAATAAGTCTTTATAGCTGAAAAAAAAACAAGAAATATCTCAAAAACAATCAACTCCACGAAAAAAATGTATACAATATAAATTGTGTGTTTCAAGGTGCTCTACATTTGTTGTGTGGTAAGTTTTTGTCCATGGTCCAGGCATTTTCTACCATTATAGGAAGAAATATTACTCAGAGAAAACCATCACAATCACTCAACCCAACAAGTCTGAGATAAAAGCGACAACTTTCAACTAAAAAAGCCTACCTTACTAATACATTGCACATGATCATTCCACTGGGGCCTACGAAATTAAAATCATACCCAGTTTACTCAAACACGAAATGCACTACTAATTTTTAATGTAGTTACCAACAACATTTTCATATTTTACACTCGAGACATTTTAGAAACATATACCACACCATGATCTTACAGGTGCCTTTAAAAACTTACCAACTTTAATCAATCTCAAAATGTAGTAATAATTTTCAATGTAGATCCAACTACATACTCACATGTTACACTTAAGACATTTTATGAAACATCTGCCCTTACAGATACCTAAAAATTAAAATCTCACCAATTATACTCAAAACCAAGATGTACTACTAATTTCCAATGTAGATACCAACTACATACTTATATTTTACCCTTAAAACTTCTCCAGAGACATCTAACAAACCATAAAGCTACAGGTAACTAAAAATTAAATTCATACCAGTTTTACTCAAACTGAAATGTACTACTAATTTGTCGCCCTCCGTGGTGTAATGGTCGCGGGTTCAAACCCGGCGGAGGACGATGGATTTTTTTTTCGGGCGTAAAAATCCTTAGCATGGCTACCTTCGGAAGGGAAATAAAGCCGTTGGTCCCATGTCGTAGATTTACGGCACGTAAAAGAACCTCAAGCCTGATAGAGAGGCCTCTGAGCAAAATTAAGCGGTTTCTCAAGCCCAATTTAGAATGGGGCGCTGATAACCACAGCAGTTAAAGAGCGTCCATAAATAACACGCAATTTTTGCTACTAATTTCCAATGTAGATACAACTGCATATTAATATTTTACACTTAAGTCATTTTCAGAAACATCTACCGCAACATAATTTTACAGGTGTCTAAAAACTAAAATCATACCAATTTTACTCAAACTCGAGATCTACTTCTAATTTTCATTGTGGATACCTACTACAAACGTTCATGTGCGACAATGCCGAGTCGGAGGTAGCTGGAGGCCTCCTTCTCCTGGGACCCAGATTTAGAGAAATGAAATGGCCTGTTTATGGACGCTCTTTAACTGCTTTGGTTCTCAGCGTCCCATTCTATGTTGGGCGAGAAAGATCGCTTAATTTTGCTCAGAGGCCTTTCTTATTAGGCTTGAGGTTCTTTTACGTGCCGTAAATCTACGACACGGGACCCACAGCTTTACTTCCCTTCCGAAGGAAGCCATGCTAAGGATTTTTACGCCCGAAAAAATCCATCGTCCTCCGCAGGGTTTGAACCCGCGACCTTGGGTATATGAAGTTAGCACGGTAACCATCACACCACGGAGGGCGACAGAGATTTAGAGGACAGCCGTGGTTCTAGTCCAGGGGCGTGCAGAGTTGTCGTAAGGAATCCAGCCGGAACCAAGCTCGTGTACCGGGTACAATTGCGCAGTGAATGGTTACAGTTGGGGGGGGCCTCAACCCTCCGGGCCGCCCTGCGAACAGGGACTTGGAGGGCTGACTGAATAAAGAGAGAGGTAGTAGTATTAGAGAAATGAGAAAGGGGAAAGCGGTGGAAGTCAGTGCAGGAGTGGGCTGAGACGGTGGTTGGTGTCAGTCTGGGATTAAGAAGTCTAAGTAGTCTAGGATGTCTTCAGGTGTGATTGTTTCTGACATATTTCTATTGAATGGAGAGAGTGGGCGTATCTACCAAGATCGGCAATGTGTGGGCTGTGACTTTTTGAGGCGCGGGCGTACACATCGTGGGCAGGCAGCTGTCAAGCAACCAGCAACAGAGTAGTAACACTTCGGTGCAGCGGTCCAGCCTTCAGCTGCGTGCCAGTAGGCACAATAGCGTAGGCAGGGGACCGGTTGTTTGCTACTGCTGGCCTCAACGTGCCACCGATGCCCTGGCAAGGGCAGGCGCGACGCTAAGGCAGCTTCAACGCCGAACCGGAACCAAGGTGAAGCCGGACCAGCGATATCAGACCCCGAGTTGATGTGATGCGGTTGGCCTTCATTGCTGAAGACAAAATCTGTTGAGCGGCTTCCAGAACGAAGCGAGCTGGTAGGTCACGGGGCACGCCGCAGATGACCACCGTGTAATGGCCATCTAGTGTCGTGTTGTTGCCCGGTTCCGGTGGCGCAGTAGGCACGGCGGAGTGTGGTGTTTTAGGCGGGCCGGTTCCAGATTGGATTCCGGTTCGGCGGCGGCTGTTGATGACGGTAAAGGCCGGGCCGGTTCCTAGTTAGGTTCCGTTGCGGCTGTTGGCAGAGGAGCCATCTGCTTCAGGAGGGCAGTCGGCGGTGTAGGAGGGGCCGGGTGCCTTACCACATTGTGCGGCGAGGCACCAGTCCTGCAACTGCTTAATGCGGTTCCGGCGAACCCTCTCTGCAAACTGGGCCTCCACCTCTTCTCTGCTGCAGGTGCTGTACTGGAAGAAGCCTGCGTCGAATGCTGCCTTCTGCGCTGGATCCATGCTCTATTAAGCTATTTAAATATAGCTATAACCTATGTATTCTCTTATTTCCCTTCTACTTACGAATAAGGAAATAAGCAATAAGACCATTTATGCTGATGTTTATCTCGATTAGCAAGACGGAGATAGAAGGATTAGCATTTTAACAATAAGTTGCTACCGAAATGTAGAGAAAGTCATGTGAGTGGAACACCTTAGATTTTTTTTCATCTGAGCTTTACACAGGGCATCCGTTTTGGTCCAAGCTACAGGGCTGAGATTATTTTCTAATCATGTTTCCTTCAATTTCTCAAGCTTAAGCTTTCAGCACAATATGCTTGATAAGAATAATCTAAACCAACAATCAATTTGTTTTAGCTTGTTTTATAAATATTGTTTCAGCTGTTTTATAGATATTTAAAGTATTTTCTGCAGGAAAATTCTTATGATGAAATTTAGAGTGTATGCTTGAAATTAAACCCATGTTATCAAACCGCGAAGGTGATCTCTACTCTTAGTACATCAAGTGTGAATTATTTGCTCCGCATCACCTCTCATATGCAAATTTATTTTTTATTTATATTTCTTCTTTTTCTTTAGAGATTACTTCAAAATCATAAATTAAAATTCGTGTTAATACTTTTATTGGTAAAAGTTTTCGGTTATCAACTTCAAGTATCGAATATTATAAGGGTGTAATTCATTTTTTGGAATTATATAGGAATCAAATTCGACATCTAAAAATGTGAATATTTTCGAATAATATGAAGCGAAATAAGAAAATTAAAACGTTTGCTTTCCATTTTCATGTATACAGCGTTAGCCGCTAGCAGTTATATTAGCATTATCTGCTGAGATGAAGGAGCAGTACAAGCATCACTTTTAATGCTGTGGAATGTTGCTTGTAATTACGTGTCGTTTTATGGGATCCTTTCGCCTCTGCTCTTGCACACAACCCTCTCCAACAGCCTCCCAGATATGTCCCTTTTAATTGCAATAACACTGCAAAGTTGCAATTGTGTAGCTTCCATAGACTGAAGATCTGTTATTCATTTCATTCTTACCTTCTCTCCCAATCTTTCTAAGGATCGGCACAACGGCATGATTTAGAAACAAAGGTAAAACATTCGTAAATGTCAACAAATAAAAAAGAATATTTCGGAAATTGTCATCTCTATATTTAAATGTTGCTCACATGAAGATTTAGTAATATAAATTTTATGCATTCAGAAGTTTAAAGCTACTCACTACCGTTAGGTACTCAACTCAATATCTGATATATATCAGTAGTAAAAGCTGGTGTATATTACATAGAGTAGCAAATTAGGCGTGTATATTTACTTAAATGGTACTCAACTCAATATCTGATTATTTGCAGTAAAAGCTGGTGTACATTACATAGAGTAGCAAATTAGGCGTGTATATTAACTTGAATGGTACTCAACTCAATATCTGATTATTTGCAGTAAAAGCTGATGTATATTACATAAAGTAGCAAATTAGGCGTGTATATTAATTTAAATGGTACTCAACTCAATATCTGATTATTTGTAGTAAAAGTTGATGTATATTACATAAAGTAGCAAATTAGGCGTGTATATTAACTTGAATGGTACTCAACTCAATATCTGATTATTTGCAGTAATAGCTAGTGTATATTACATAAAGTAGCAAATTAGGCGTGTATATTAATTTAAATGGTACTCAACTCAATATCTGATTATTTGCAGTAATAGCTAGTGTATATTACATAGAGTAGCAAATTAGGCGTGTATATTAACTTGAATGGTACTCAACTCAATATCTGATTATTTGCAGTAATAGCTAGTGTATATTACATAGAGTAGCAAATTAGGGGTATATATTAACTTGAATGGTACGGAATATAAACACTCTCATTTACTTTAGAAATAATACTTTTTCATTTTTCTCCATTATAAGAGAGCGCGCTGACTTTCTGAAAATTTTGCACAGTATACATATCATATGAAATGCAGCATGTTACTTATAGCAAAAAGTATAAGTTTTATATCATTTGTATCATTTCGATTTGCTTCAAAGAGAAGAAACAGGATTTACATTTGGTACATACGATATGTAAGAGGCCGCTTCACCATGTAATAATGCAGGTTCTAAATTAGAAATGTGAGGCTTGCATTCAAAGGATCGCGTATGTTTCCCCCATTATTTCGTGGACTTCCCTAATCGTAAGCGATTTTTACTTTCTTAACACGTACTGTGTACATAGTGTATAGATAAGGTATTGTATTCCACCCAGAAATTCGATACCGTGATTTCATCGGAAGTACATGTTTTGAGTCCCCCTGAATCAAAAAAAAAAAAGAAGCATTTTTGGAAAAGATCCGTATATGTGCGTGTGTATGTGTGTGCCTGTGTGTGTGCCTGTGTGTGTGCGTGCGTGTGTGTGTGTGTGTGCGTGAACAGCATAGCTCAAAAACAAAAAGACCGTTAAATACCATCTCCTGTTTGAGAAACATAGGTATACGCTTTTTAAAGCTGAACCCAAAAACAAAGAATTCTAAAAAACAACCAACCCCACAAAAATGTCTGTAACATAAATTGTGTGTTTTTACGTGCTCTACATTTTTTCTGTGGTAAGTTTTTATGCCTGTATTACGCTTTAGCAGTTATGAAAATTCCGTAAAATTCATCCAGAATAAAAGTAGTCTTCAGAGGCTATTGCCAGAAAACCAAAAATTTCGAAAAGAGTTCCATGTAAAAGGTAGCTTGGGGTGGATTGTTTTCCTCAAAACCTTCGTGTCGCATCCCTGGAAGATACCAAACTTAAATAACAAGTTTGGTATTTTACCAACTTTTCGTTTTTGAGTTATGGTGTCCACACACACACACACACACACACACACACACACACACACACACACGGACCTTTCCTGAAAATTGCTTTTTACTTTCTCTACACGTACTATGTACATAGTGTATAGATAAGGTATTGTATTTCGATACCGATATTTCACCGTAAATATAATAATATAAATATAAGTCTTGGGACCCACTGAAACCAAACAAAAACAACACATTTTTAGAAAAGGCTCCATGTGTGCGTGTCTGTGGACAGCATAGACCAAAATGAAAAGGCCGTTAAGTACCAAACTTGGTATTTAAGTTTGGTACCTTTCAAGGATAAGACACGAAGATTCCCCAACCCCAACCTACTCTTTACATGGAAAACTTTTCGAAAAAGTTTGTTTTCTCGAAAATGGCTGTAACGATTTGAAACATATTAAATCGTCATCAATAATAAATAAAATGTATAACTTGAATTTTCGGGAATAGCTTCTGAAGACTGTTAATTCTGGATGAACATTACTGATCTTTGCATAACTGGTAAACCGTAAGATATATACATAAACTTGCAACACTAAAATGTAGATCTCATTAGAACACATAATTTATATCATATACATTTTTATGTGGAACTGGCTCTTTCTGAGATATTCCTTGTTATTGGTTTCAATATTAAAGTTTTCTCAGAGGGGAATGACGTCGTGTTTCCTCTCTACTCGCAGAGCGAGCCCAACTTCACATAGCACCGGCTTTTAAAAGATTTGGCTATTGAATGTTCACTTATATCCTTCCTGTTTATAAGGAAGCAAGTAGTAAGCCAATTTCTGCTAATGTTTACCTTGATTAGCATGTCGTAGATAAAAGAGTAATCCTTTTTAGGGAAAGTTGTTGTGTAACAGCTAGAGAAAGTCATATGAATGGAACACACCAGATATTTTTAAAAGTAGCTCTGACGATGTTGATTCAAATGCCGTGTATTAGAAACATTTAGAAAACAAATAAAATATCTTGAGTTTTCTAGGAAAAGCCTCTCAAGCCCTCTTCATTAGGACTTTCGCATAATCGATAAACCGCAAGACACTGACAAAATCCTACATAAAGAAACGAAGTTCTCGTTGAAGCACACGTTTTATATGATGTTTTTGTTTCAACAGTTGTGTTAGCGAGATATTGACTTTAGTTTTAAAATACTTATATATTTCTCGAAATTCGTCATTCTTTCTTTCTTTGTTTTACTCCTGGCCTTGCAAACAGAGCCGAATTTCGATGTCATTGAAAAGCGACAACTTCTAAAGGTTTAACTATCACTTTAGCCTAATGCATTCCGTTATTTCCCTTCTACTTATAAGGACCTAAGTAGTACGATTATATCTGCTAATGTTTCTCTCGATTAGCGTGAAAATGAGAGAAAACTAACTTTTAGTTAGAATACTTTGTAGAATAGGCAAATAAATCATGAGTGGAGAACACAATAAAGCTTTACTTTCTCAACACGTACTATGTACATAGTGTATAGAGAAGGTTTTAAATTCCACCCAAAAATTTGATACTGAGATTTCACCGGAAATGCATGCTTTGGGTCCCCCTGAATCCAAAAATAGAATTTTCAGGAAAAGGTCGTGTGTGTGCGTGTGTGTGTCTGAGTGTGTGTGTGTCTGTGGACAGCATAGTTCAAAAACGAAAATACCGTTAAATACCAAACTTGGTATTTAAGATTGGTATCTACCAAGGATGCGACACGAAACTTTTCACGAAAATCCCCCCACCCCAACTACGCTTCACATGGAACTTTCTTCGAAAATTTTGATGTTCTTAAAAATGGCTCTAACGATTTTATTAAAATATCGTATATTAAAGATATTTACCTCACAAATAAAATGTGTATCTTGAATTTTATAGGAATAGCCTCTGAAGACTACTTTATTCTGGATCAATTTTTCGGAATTTTGCATAACTGCTAAACTGTAAGAGATCGACAAAAGCTTACCCCACAAAAAACGTAGAGCATTTTAAAACACACAATTTATACTATATACATTGTTTTCGTGGAGTTGGTCATTTTTTAGATATTCCTTGTTATTGGTTTCAGCTTTGAAAAACTTATACTTTTCTCATACAAGAATTTGTCAACTACTGTCCATACCATCAAAGGAACTTCAGTCAGCAACCATCTTTTGACTATCATTTTAACCTATGGTACTCCCTTATTTCTCTTCTACTTACAAGGAAGCAAGTAATAAGATCCTCTCTGCTAATTTTTTCTTATTAGGCATTAAGTAAATGGAAATAAGCTTTTTAACAATAATTTGTTGCAGAGATGTAGAGAAGGTCATGTCAATGGAAATAAGCTTTTTAACAATAATTTGTTGCAGAGATGTAGAGAAAGTCATGTCAATGGAACACACCACATTTTTGTGGTATGTTTTCCTAGGATGACAGTAACCCAGTGACAGAATTGCAAGTTGACTCTCTTGTATATCCATAAAAATGAATCGCTGAAATGTACGTACGCGTATCACTTCCCAACGACTGCATCAAATTGAACAACTCTTTTTTGTTGTGTTCGTTATTGTCACGACAAGGTTTGTGGAAACGAAAATGTTTAAAAATAGTACGGGAAAGTATTTAAAAGCTCATAATATGAATAAAGTGAATGCATTTCAGTTAATGGCGCCAGATTGCAGTGGTACAAGTTATTTGTTGCTAAATGACCGTGGTACTGCTATATATTTCCCTTCCCATTCAACGTTAAGGCGACGCACCAGTTTATCAAGACATTGACGCAACACAGCAGTGAAATTCAAATACATTTTTATGTAGTAACTGTCTTTTCTTTACTTCTATCGTTTAAAATAAAGATGCAAAGAAGCTTTTTTGACGGCGAACACCTAGAGTAAGTTCTTATTTATTTGCCACTAGATGGCTATAGTAATATTTTTCCTCCCTGTCCAATATTAAAGTAACGCAACAGTTATAATGCAGCAGTGAAATTCAAATATATTTTTATTTCTTAACTGTCCTTTCCTTACTCCTATCATTTAAAATAAAGAAGCTTTCCTAGCGAGGAATACCTAAAATGTATACTTATTATTTGCCAGCAGATGACCGCAGTTCCTATTGCTCTATTTTTCGTCCTTAATGCTAAGGGAACGCACCCGGTTATGGAGACAATGACGCAATTTAACTGTGTAAATCAAATATATTTCTTATATATTAACCATCGTTCCCTTGGCCACGTCATCTAAATAAAAAAAAATATATATATTTTTGTTGTAGTTCTTTAAAATCAACAAGTTATAAACAATGCACATAACCGTTAACCCTTCTTGGAATCTGAAAATGGTGGAGAAATGACGGGATCCGTCTTAGGTTTAACTTCCTATTGCAGATGTTGGTTATTTGACTTTTTTCCTTTGTAGTGTTTAACGCCCGCTTTAACTACTTATGGCACCACAGGCGGTATTTGACGTTATGTGGAACTTGAGCTAGCTAAAGAACATGAAACTACCCGCGTCACCATCAGAGTACAATTTCGGTGCTCTTATTACATTTGATCAAGTTATAATTTGGATTAAATGGATAAATTTAAAACACACAAAGCTATCATCAAATAAAAGCTTATCAATTGCCCAAATAGATCTACTTGTTCCTTAGTTACGTCATTGTTAGCCTTAGAAATGACTGTTTTGACATAGAAGAAAACAAAGAAAGAGGTGGAAATCATTATGAGTTAAGGAAAGAAAGAGATTCGGAAGAAGCATGAATGTTAATTTGTGACTTTCTCCTTAATGTAATTCATTACCTATGCCAGCGTTTACCCGCCACATTATGATGCGCTACCATCACTTTTTTTTTTAGTGTTTAGCGACCACTTTAACTGCTTGTGGCACCGCAGGCAGGACTCTGATGATACATAAATGAAGATGGAGTACCTATGGAATGCGATGGCTGGGGAAACCGGAGAACCCGGAGAAAACTCGAACCTGCGCCGGCTTTGTCCACCACAAATCACACATTTGGTCGCTTGGGATCGAGCCGAGCCGTCTTGATGGGAGGCGAGTAGTCTAACCACTCGGCCACGCCGCGGCTACTACAATTTTTATGCCAAGCTATTTTTTTCCCTCCGGAAGGAAAATTGTACATCACAAGGCATTATAATAAACTGTTATCAAATTATTTAATTGTAATTTTATTTCATTGCATGATCGTACTGTAAACGTAAGATTTTGTGCGAGTTTTTTCTTTAGCTACACCACCCACGCGAAGTTTAATAATATTTAAAACATCAACCTGTAATATTTTCAAATCACAAGGCTTGCTGTAGTTATTATCATTTATTATCATAACTATGCTACAAATTACTCAACAAAAACTTCCTTTTTCTATATGCAATTGGGTAATCGTGATAAATGTTTTCCATAAGCGCATAGGATCTTGGTTTCGAACCCAGCCTTGGGCATGGGTGCTTGTGTGTTTAAAATGTGTATATGTTATGTGTATGAAGAATCTGATGAGCTCCATTCACATAAGTTTCTCTAGCTGTTCTATGTACAGACTATTCGTACAAAATATTATTCTTTTATCTACATCATGCTAATCGAGATAAATATTAATAGAGTTGTTTCCTTGTATGTAGAAGGGAAATAAGGTACAGTTACAGTCAAATCTTTTAAAAGCTGCTGTCTATATGAAACGATTGAGACTTGGTTTTCTTAGCATAGACCCGTTTGAGAAAAATTAAGGCAATTTAAAATTTAAAAAATAAAAAATAAATCAAAAACACTTGAATTTATTAGAAAAACATACATGACAAGCGCAAATTATGTGCTTTAGTCGGATCCAGGTTATATCTGAGGTGCAGCTTTGTCTATGTCTTATGGATTAAATGCTATGCAAAATTCTACAAAATTCATCGAGAATAAAGAGGTCTTCATGGACTATTCACAGAAATTACAAAATATACATTTATAAAGATGTTTCTTCAAAAAATGTACATTTTGTTATCATGTAAAAATATTTTACACGTGATATTTTAATCTAAAATAGTTAGAGCTATGTTTGAGAAAACGCAAACTTTTTCAAAACATTTCCTTGTAAAGTGTAATTTTGGGTGGAGGGTTCTCTAGAAAATCTTGGGGCCGCATTCTAAGAAAATACTAAACATAAATACCAAATGTGGTAATTAGCGAACTTTTCGTTTCTCACCTGTGCTGACCACAGAGTCACATATGAACCCTTTCTCATCCATGCTGACCACAGAGATACATATGAACATATGAAATATTTTCTCATCCATGCTGATCACAGAGTCACATATGAACCTTTTTGTCATCTATGCTGACCACAGAGACACATATGAAACTTTTTCTCACCCATGCTGACCACAGAGAAAATATGCACCTTTTTGTCATCCATACTGATCACAAAGACACATATGAACCTTTTTCTCATCCATGCTGACCACAGGTACACATATGAACATTTTTCTCATCCATACTGATCACAGAGATACATATGAATCTTTTTCTCATCTGTGCTGACCACAGAGACACATATGAAACTTTTTCTCACCCATGCTGACCACAGAGAAAATATGCACCTTTTTCCCATCCATACTGATCACAGAGATACATATGAATCTTTTTCTCATCCATGCTGACCACAGGTACACATATGAACATTTTGCTCATCCATACTGATCACAGAGATACATATGAATCTTTTACTCATCCATGCTGACCACAGGTACACATATGAATATTTTTCTCATCCATGCTGAACACAGAGATACACATGAACCGTTGTCTCATCCGTGCGGACCACAGGGACACATATGAACCCATTTCTCATCTGTCCCGACCACAGAGACACACATAAACCTTTATCTCAACCGTTATAACCACAGAGAGACATATTAACATTTTTCTCATCCGTTATAACCACTGAGACACATATGAATCTTTTTCTCATCTCTGCTGACCACAGAGACACATATGCAACTTTTTCTCATCCTTGCTGACCATAGAGACACATATGAAACTTTTTCTCATCTGTGCTGACCACAGAGAAACATATGAATCTTTTTCTCAACTGTGCTGACCACAGAGATACATATGATTATTTTTTTTTTCTTCTTTGCTAACCACACAGAACAAATATGAATCTTTTTCCCATATGTGCTAACCACACAGACACATATGAACCTTTTTCTTATCTGTGCTTACCAAAGGGACACATATGAAAATTTTTCTTATATGTGATGGCCACAGAGACATATATAACATTTTTCTCATCTATGCTGACCATAAGATACATATGAAGCTTTTTCTCATCCCTGCTGACCACAGAGCCACAAATGAAAATTTTCTCATCTATGCTGACCACAAATACACATATGAAGCTTTTTCTCACCTGTGCTGAACACACAACATATATGAACCTTATTCCCACCTATGCTGACCACAGAGACATACATGACCCTTTTTCTCATCCGTGCTGACCACAGAAACACATATGAAGCTTTTTCTCATCAATGCTGACCACATAGACAAATATGAACCTTTTTCTCATCCATGCTGACACAGAGACACATATGAACCTGTTTGTCATCTGTGCTGACACCAAAGACACATATGAAACTTTTTCTCATTTGTGCTGACCACAGAGACACATATGAACGTTTTTCTCATCCATGCTGACCACAGAGACAAATATGAACCTTTTTAACATCCTTGCTAAGCACAGAGACACATATGAACCTTTCTGTCATCCATACTGACCACAAAGACACATATGAAGCTGTTTGTCATCTGCGCAGACACCAGAGACACATATGAACTTTTTTTTTCATCTGTGCTGACCACAGAGACACATATGAAAACTTTCTCATCCATGCTGCACACATAGACACATATGAAGCTGCTTAACATCCTTGCTCACCCCAGAGACACATATGAACATTTTTCTCATCCATGCTGACCACAGAGACACATACGAACCTTTTGCTCATCCATTTTGACCACAAAGACTCACTTGAAACTGTTTCTCACCTATCCAGACCACACAGACACATATGAATCTTTTTCTCAGCTATGCTGACCACAGAGATACTTATAAAGCTTTTTCTCATCCGTGCTGGCCTCAGAGATACATATGAATCTTTTTGTATATATGCTGACCACAGAGAAACACTTGAACCTTTTTCTCATCAATGCTGACTACAGACACACATATAAACCTTTTTCTCATTCGTGTTGATCACAGAGACAGATATGAAGCTGTTTGTCCTCTGTGCTGACACCAGAGATACATATGAACTTTTTTCGCATCTGTGCGAACCACAAAGACACATATGAAACTTTTTCTGATCTGTGATGCCCACAAAGACACATATGCACCTTATTCTCAGCTATGCTGACCACAGATACATATATGAACCTTTTTCTCATCTCTGCCGACCACAGTGACACATATGAACCTTTTTCTCAATCGTGCTGAGCACACAGACAAATATGAACTTCTTTCTCATCTGTGATCATCACACAAAATATGAAACTTTTTCTCATCTTTGCTGAACACAGACACACATATGAACATTTTTCTCATCTGTACTGACCACAGAGACAGATAAGTAAATTTTTAACACACAAGCTGACCACAGAGACACATTTGAACCTCTTTCTCATCCATGCTGACCACACAGACACATATGAAACTTTTCCTCGTCCATGCTGATCACAGAGACACAATGAACCTTTATCTCATCCATGCTGACCACAGAATCACATATAAACCTTTCCTCATCTGTACTGACCACTTTTTGTCATCCATGCTGACCACAGAGACAGATATGAATCTGTTTCTCACCCATGATGAACACAGAGACACATATTAATCTTTTTCTCGTCTGTGCTGACCACAAAGACACATATGAACCTTCTTCTCATCTATGGTGACCACTCACACACATATGAAACATTTTGTCATCTGTGATGACCACACAGACATATATGAAGCTTTTTCTCATCTGTGTCGATCACAGCGTCACATATGAACCTTTTTCGCATCCGTGCTGACCTCAAACACATATAAAACTTTTTCTCATCTGTGCTGAACCCAGAGGCACATATGAACCTTTTTCTCATCCTTGCTGACCACAGAGACACATACGAAACTTTTTCTTATCTGTGCTGACCACAGAGACTCATACGAAACTTTTTCTCATCAGTGCTGACCAGCGAGACACATATGAAACTTTTTCTCATCTGTGCTGACCACATTGACACATATGAAGCTCTTTCTCATCTGTGCCGACCACAGAGACAAATATTAACTTTTTTCTCATCCATACTGACCTCAGAGACATATATGAACATTTTTCTCATCCATGCTGACAGCAGACACACATATGAACCTTTTTCTCATCCATGCTAGTCACAGATACCCATATAAACCTTTTATAAAATCCATGCTGACCACAGAGACATGTGAACCTTTTTTCTTATCTGTACCGACCACAAGCCAGCAATGAACCTTTTTTTTCCACCTATGCTGACCACTGAGACACATATAAACCTATTTCTCAACTATGCTGACCACAGACACACTAATGAACCTTTTTCTCTTCCGTGCACTCCACAGAGACCCACATGAACTTTTTGTTATCTATGATGACCACAGGAACACATATGAATCTTATTCTCAGTTACACTGACCACAGATACATATATGAAACTCTTTCTCATCTATGCTGACCGCGGAGACACATATGAACCTTTTTCACATCTGTGCTGATCAAAGAGACACATATGAACCTATTTGGCATCTATGCTGACCACAGAGACACATATGAACATTTTCTCATCTGCGCTGACCACAGTGAAACATATGAAGCATTAAAGCCTTTGTAGATGTTGTTCTGTATGCACCAGTGATGCGAATAGCCATCTTACGCTGGATGCTCAGGAGCTTGGAAGTTTATTTGTTACGTCTCGAGGTCTTACTCCATATACGTACTCCAAATAAAATATTAGACTGCACCACGGAGAATAGAATGCGCCGTGTGTGTTCCCTTGGGTCGCCCACATTGGGCATTAAACGTCTAACGTGAGCAATAGCCTGTCCTGCCTTCCCTGCCGTTTTGCGTAAATGAAATCTCATGTATAAGTGACGGTCAAAATAAACACCCAAATATGTCAGGTACTCCTGGCTGACGACTGATAAAGCCCCTACTTTCAAACGGATAGTGCGAACCTTTCGGCCACTGCCTCAGTTTTATGATGATCCAATTTCAGCTTCTTCCGTAGCAAACAGTCGTTGACTGCAGTTAACGCATGGTTAGCATTCTGCTCCAATGTAAAAACATCTTTAGCTGTAGCAACTATGGCTAAGTCATCAGCATAAGCAATAAGCTGAACACCCGGAGGCATGCGCAGTTGTAATACGCAATCATAATAGATGTTCCAAAAATGGGACCCAGGACTGAACCCTGCGGTACTCCACACGTCATTCGTAGGTGGCATTCCCACCCACAAGAAGTAAATGATCATCCATATAACTAGCCAGAATACTAGAATACTGTATATATATATATATATATATATATATATATACATTAAGAGCCACAGTTCTCTAAGAATTCCGCCCCAAGGGGCAGAATATCTAAAGTGATTAGCACACACAATTGGCGTTTGCCACGTGAAACTAATTTCACCTTTTCGGCAAGTTCCTGCGCGGTCCGTAGGGCAGTCAAAGTGGACCGACCTTCTTTAAAATCATGTTGGGCAATGGACAAACCGCCATTGTGTTCAATAGCCTCTTGCAATCTGAACAACATAAAATGTTCCAGGAGCTTTCCCAAGACATGAAGTAAACAGATAGGACGATAGGATACAACTCCGTCTGTGGGCTTCGACTTCTCCAGCAGAATTAGCCGAGCAGTCTTCCACTCAGTTGGAAAGGCGCCTGCTTTCAGGCACTGATTGAACACAGCCAGACTGGTTTCTGAGTGTGTGCTATCAACCATCTTAATGCTTACGGGTAGCAGACCATTGGGTCCAGGTGATCGCTTATCTTAAATTTTGGCCAAAGCGGTGTGCAGTTCTGCCAGTGTAAAGCAACGCACCTCATCAGGAGACAAACTTCGCTTGGCCCATGTAATCGGGACATGGTCAAGAAACAGAGTAGTAGCAATTTCATCTGCCGTGTGTCTGATACATTGAAACACAAGGTGCGTGAAGTTTCTTAGTCACAAGCTGGTAACCCTTGCCCCACATGTCAAAGTCTACTTCTTCAAGAAGTGCTTGCCAAGCAGAGCGCTTAGCATTCAGTATGTCAATTTTAAGCTGAGTTCTACTGCACCGATAATACTCAAGGCACTGGTGGATCTGCTCCTCAATCACTCACCGGCGAGCACGCACCAATGCCCGCCTACATTGTAATAAATGTTTCCTGGTTATCGCAATAGTATTGGTCCACCAATATGCCGGTTTGTGAGGGTGTCGTTTCACTTCTTTAGTTAAAGTATTATCACAGGCGGTCCGAAGGACCTGTGAAAACTGCTGTGATGTGATGCACGGTGTGTCCAGGAGGTGAAGAAGACGGCCTACCTCCGCCGGCAGTCTTGGCACACTCTCGGGGCACACTCTCCAGCCCCGCGAAGTGGATGGTGTCGTGGAGGCAACTCTCTCAGGAAATCGTAAAGTAAATATCGATGAAAGCTAAGAGTCTTTTCCTCCAAGACCTGCCAGTTTGCCACACGCGGGGATAAAGGAGCCGTACTAAAAGTAACATCGATTTATGAAGCGCTTTCTTGGCGGACAAATGTCGGCGCTGTTCCAAAATTGTATACCACCAGATCCTCTTCCGCCAGCCACTCGTCCAGTTTTCCTCTAGCATCCTCAACTGGAGATACCCAAAGGTGGGACTTAGCCTTAAAATCTCCTCCTACAAGCACTTCAGTTGCATGACATCACATAAAGCAAGCGCTGTGCGCGCAAAAAGTCCACAAAGGTAGAGAAATCCACATTTGGGGATATATAGCAGCCATATATAGGCATCAAAGTAGTCTCCAACCAGCCAAATGCGGCCCCTGCTCCGGTCCTAACCACCTGAAAATCGGCGTAATGACTTTTAGAGCCACACCTGTGTTCTGATCTGCAAGCCACTGTTCCTGGTAACCCTCGCGACAGTAAGTTTAGCCATTATAACCACATCAACTTTATGTTCAATGGCCGTTTGGTACACGAGATCCATTGCGGCTCTCCCTCTATAAACATTACTTTGAAGTATCATTAAGACAAACGCTCGGCCAAAATTTAAATGGGAGACTTCCATTGGGAGTGATTGGGACGTTGGGTTCTAGCTCCACTGACCAGTTTACGATAACGAGGGCAAAGGTTAGTCCCAAGTTTATGGCCCAGAGCTTTACACGTTAGACAATAGGATTCACTAGTGCAGGGCACAGCCAGGTGCCCGTCTTTGCCACAGTTCAGGCAAACATGTCTGCTATTATGTCCATAGCACCTGTGGGCTCGATGTCCAAACTCCTGACACTTAAAACATCGTTGAATAAAAACCCGTTCTTGAACTCTGCAGCAACACCAGCCGATGCGCACTGAGCCTAAATGCAGTAGTCGACGCCCAGGTCTACGCTTAATGCAATTGTAGCAATCTGGCCCTCAATAGCTGTAGGTCTCATCGAGGTAACCTGAATGGTGTCGGAATCCACTTGCAAATCATGTGAGATCGCTTTCTGCACCTCCATTGTGGTAGTAATAGCTTCAATATCATGAATATGTAAAAGCATATCATTCATCCTAGAACAGCGAACACCGGTGTCTTTAATGGAGTGAATAATAGCTTTTCGTAACGGTTCCACTTTGTCAGCCCCTCCTTTAACCGTAAGAAGCAGCTCTCCTCTACGAGTCTTCTGTAGATTTTGTACCTCCACTTCAATATCCTGCAAGTTCACAGTGTTCTTAACCTCCTTCAGCAATTCAGCATAAGTACTCCAGGGCTGACAATGACAGCCCTGGTGTCCAAACGAGGAGCAACAGTCTCCGGAGCTGTTCCATATTGAGGCCCTCCATCACTAGTGACAATTTTCCCACGTCGTTGCGCCGGAACATGCAAATAGAGAGACATGCCAGAGGCAGCAAAAACACACACAAGAAGCTTCCGGTGTATTGTCACGTCACACCCAGAAGGTAAAGGCAAAGGAATCTTTCGCTCCCCATGCTTGTAAGCCAAGGCTCGCAGATGTGACAATCTATCTCCCAGGAGTTGTGAGCATCTTCTTCTCTAGTAGCTCAGGTACAGTGGTTTTAAAACATGAAGCAATTAGTGCTTCAAAAACCGCCAACTACAGGCACTTTTGCAATCAAAGAAAAATAAGCCATGCCATTAACATTTTCAGCAACATTTGGTAGATCCACTTTTTCTGGGTATCGTTCCTTGAACAGGCGATTAATGCCCTGACTCATATTGGGATCATCCGTCACAATGGCCGAATCCCATTCCTCAACTGATAAGAGGGCATTTTCTGTCACAAGTTCCACAGTCTGGAAAGAACACTCGGGCCAAGACTTATCCAGCAAACTTTGGAGATGAGCAGCGTTCTCAGTGTAGGTAAACCCTGACCTTATTTGCAAAGCAATACGTGTTTCTTCAGCAATTCTATCTACCAAGTCCGGCAAAATACCTATGAGTGCCAGGTCAGTATGCACTCCAACGAAGTGCAAACTGAGCTCAAGCATCAAGCTTGAGCTTAGATTTAAAAGGCATCCCAATATCCGGGGTGCTCCGTGTAGTTAGGAAGTCAGCGATGTATTTAACCTTTAACCGCCATCTACAGACACTTTTGTAATGGAAGAAAAATAAGCCGTGTCACTAAAATCTTCACCAACAATTGGTAGATCCACTATTTCTGGGTATCGTTCCCTGAATAGGCAATTAATGCCCTGACTCAAATTGGGATCATCCGTCACAATGGCCAAATCTCCTTCCTCACCTGATAGGAGGGTATTTCTTGTCACAAAGTCCACAGTCTGGAAAGAACACTCGGGCCAAAACTTATCCAGCAAACTTTGGAGATGAGAAGCGCTCCCAATGTCAGCAACCCCTGCATTATTTCCGAAGCAATATATGTTACCTAAGGGTACCGGGTCAGTTTGCACTCCAACGGAATGTAAATCCGTAGCATCAAGCTTGGGTTTAGATTTAGAAGGCATCCCAAGTTCCGAGGTGCTCCGTGTAGTTAGCAAGTCAGCGATGTGTTTAACCTTCTGAATAAAAATTTTAATCTCCATCTTAGTGTTAACATGTTTCCCAGATAACAGATCAATACTCAGAGAGATCTTCATCGGCTTCATCCTCAGTAACAGCTGCAATAGGTCGCTTAGTTGTGCGATGAGACTTGTTCACCATAGTCGACGCTCCCTCAGGAACATCAGAATGTGTGGACTCCAAAACGACATACATGGAGAATCAAATACACTTCCAGCAGCTCCGAACTTCACATTCCCAATATTGAGCTTATCCGGCTGAGTCGGTAAACTATCAGCAACATCCTCAGTAGATGTAGAGGAATCCAAGCCCTGGATTCTAGCAGTCGCTTGATGACGGTCGGGAGGAGCATGCTTACCCACTACCATCACCGACCGGTTCTAGGGTTCCGAAGTCCCTGTCCCACAACAAATCATCAGGTAGAAAACAATCCATGAAGTATGTATAAGAACCAAAATCACGCCGGTCGGCAGCATAACAACAGGCCAGATAGAATTTACAAGAAAGGAAAAAAGCGAAGATGAAGAAAAAATCAGGAAAAAGGGATCTCACCTGGAAAATATGAAGAAGAGTGAGAATACAGCTCAGGATTCTCAGCAGTAGTGGTAGTTGTAGTAGTACTAGTAGTAGTAGTAGTAGTAGTAGTAGTAGTAGTAGTAGTAGTAGTAGTAGTAGTAGTAGTAGTAGTAGTAGTAGTAGTAGTAGTAGTAGTAGTAGTAGTAGTAGTAACATTGGAGGTAATAGTAGCAGTTTTTTTTTTCTTTAAGGAGGGGAAAATCCTCATGGACGCCAGGGAAGGTGGCCCTGGTGTGTCGGACTCTTACCTGCTAAAAAAACCCTCCGTCTCCTGCAGCGCTGTGGAACCGCCTCTCAGCATTTCTTCACAGCGCAGCATTCAAGTTTATCCTTCATCCTTTTCCTTATCTTGTAGAATGTTCTTAATCATTCCTGTAATAAGGTACCATATTTCTTTCTTGTGTATCATATTTTGTGTTATATTGTCTGGTGATAATTCCATTTCAATAACGTTTAAGGTTTTTGTTCTTTTGGCGTTCCATCTTTTACATAATTAAATAGTGCGTTCTGGTGTGTGTATTTCTTTACAATATCTGCATTGTTCAGTCTCAATTATTTTCATTTTGTATAAGTAGGTCCCAAATCGGCCATATCCTGTTAAGAATTGCGTAAAAAAGTAGTCAACTTCTCCGTGTTGTCTGTTTAGCCATAGTTCAATTTTTGGAATAAGGCGTTTAGTACATTGGGCCTTTTCAAGCTCGTCATCACATTCCTCCTGCCACTTTTTCATCGTAATTTTCCTTTTATATACTTTTTGTGCTCTATTATATTCTTCTTTGTTAAATGTGTGCTCTGTTGCTAATAAATGGAGCGGTATTGTTCCTGCAATCACTTGTATTGCCTTGGTGGATGTTGTGCCATATCCACTTGATATTCTTATAGCGATCTGTCTTTGGACGCGTTCTATAAGTTTCCTATGTGTTATTTTCCTCACACATTGCTTCCAAGCCGCAGCACAATAAAGTATAATGGAGTTATTAACACTTCCTAGTAATTTCCTCTTTTGTTGGTTAGGACCTCCTACGTTTGGTATCAGTCTGGCCAAAGCTACGACCACTTTTTCCGCCTTTGCAGACACATACTTCAGATGTTCGACCATGCTCATATTTATCCAATTAAGATACCTAAATATTTTAGGTATTTTTACGATTTAAGTTCTAAGTCTACATCCTGTATGGTCACTTCTTTGAGAGTTCTCCTCCCTCCCAGGATTACCATTTCGGTTTTGGTCCTGTACTAGTCATACAGACTTCAACCCTATTGATGGACCACTGTATTTTTTCCTATATATCTTGTTTTGAATTGCCGCACACAATCAGAGCGAAGTCGTCTGGTTATCCCACCAGTGTTACACCTGCTACAGGTTCCTGTCGAAGTACTTCATCATAGTATATATTCCATAAAGTGGGGCCTAGAATTGATCCTTGCGGTACTCCACTGGTTACATCCATCTCAGAGTTTTCTCCAATAAAGATCTTTCTATTTTGTAGATAACTACTTATTAATTTTAGTCATGTATGGAGATATTTTCTTTTATATTAATTCATTTATAATGCCCAGCCACGGTACAGAGTTAAAAGCATTCTTAACGTCTAATGCAATCATTACTACATACCTATTATTTTCATTAACTTCTTTCTGTGCTGTTTCCAAGACCAACTTTATTGCATCGGCAGTTGATCGGCCTTTTCTAAAACCGAATTAGGTTTGCGTGAGACTATCTTTTAAACCTATCTCTTTTAATAATCTCTGATTAATTGTTTGTTCAAAGAGTTTCCCTATTGTATCCAAAAGGCATAAATGTCTATAGGTTTTTTTTTGCGGTTTCTCTTTTTTGGTTTTTCTATAAGTATAAGTTTTGCAAATTTCCTTTGCTTATTAAACCATTTAGTGTTTCCATCAGAAGATCCGACTTTTTCTCAGCAATTAGCTTTATAACTTCCGTGGGGGTGCCATCAGGTCCAGCGGCTTTACCAGTTTTGATGCGTTTTCCTGCATCCATGATCTCGTTTATCTGGCACTTCGGTACTTTTTCTATTTCTATTTTCATTTTTGGCCACGTATTTCTTTTATGTGCGGAAAATAACTCTTTAGCAAATTCTTTTTGTTCCCCATCTGTAATGACTAAAGGTGTGCGGAGTCCTAATTTTTTTGTCACAATTTTATATCCAGTACCCCATGGACCCATATCCACTTCCTCACATAGCTTTTTCCATGCATCCTTCTTCGCTCTATTTATTGCGTTTTTTAAGTCATTCCGATATCTTCGATATTCCTTTTGTATGGTGAGCTTTTCATTTTCCTATACATTTCTTCTTATGTTTGCCCTTGTCACTTTTCTTCATGCCCCCATACTCCTTTTCCTTAGTTGGGAAATATCGTTATTCCACCAATACGCCGCTTTAAACTTACCATGGCTACCTTTCTTCTTAAAAGTAGAGTTACATGCTTTTTCTAATAGTTCTCCAAGCTTCTTTGGTAGATGTAAGTACTCTGGATGACTTGCTGCTTCTTCTACCTTTTGTATTAAAATATCTTTCTTATCATTTTTTTGTAAATCCGTCCTTTCCGTGGCCTTTTAATTGGTAATGGCAATTTGGTGTTTATAGTATGTATGTATATATATATATATATATATATATGTATGTGTATATATATATATATATATATATATATATATATATATATATATATTCTTGTGGTAACTTAAATTTTCTTCATTATCCACATACCATTTACTAATAAATTTACTCATTTCTGCAGAACACATTGTGATATATATGAAAGATGTACCATCGTTTCGTTCAAAATTTGGCATTTTCCCATCATTTAGGATATTATAATCTTTTGCGCTTGCCCACTCTGCCAGAGCACTCCTTTCTTGTCTTCTATAGGCGAGCCCCAGGAATATGCATTGGCATTGAAATCCCCTCCAATAAGGACTTTCTTTTTATGTTTTTGTTGTTTAAGGGCGCAATTGATTTCAAATAAGTATTTATGGAATTCCTCCAGATCTGTTTTAGGAGACAGATAACAGGAAAATACCAATATTTCGTCGGTGTCGGCCCAGACAAAACCACTGCCACTTCCGATGTTTCTCACTTTATCATTACTTCGTGGAATATAAATGGCTGCGTCGATTCTTTCATTTGTGATCCATTTTGGGCTATGTTGGGTCATGTTTTTATTTGGTTCTGCGATTATACACAGATTTATTTGAAGTTCTGCACATTTATGTATAAGTAAATCCATGGCCCGTTTACTCCTATCAAGATTTACCTGAAGTAATCTAATTATTTATAGGATTTTTGTCTTTGCATCCTTGCCTGGGTTTCCACTAATTTTTTATACTCAGGACATCTCATCGTAACCATTAGAAGTTACAAATGCATATTTTACACCTTGTGCATTTGCTTTATCTGATGGTAGTAGTAGTAGTAGTAGTAGTAGTAGTAGTAGTAGTAGTAGTAGTAGTAGTAGTAGTAGTAGTAGTAGTAGTAGTAGTAGTAGTAGTAACAGTAGTAGTAATAGCAGTAGTAGCAGTGGTAGTAGTAGTAGTAGTAATAGCAGTAGTAGTTGTTGTAGTAACAGTAGTAGAAGTAGTAGTAGCAGCAGTAAAAGTAGTAGTAGTAGTAGTAGTAGTAGTAGTAGTAGTAGTAGGAGTAGTAGTAGTAGTAGTAGTAATAGCAGTAGTAGTTGTTGTAGTAACAGTAGTAGAAGTAGTAGTAGCAGCAGTAAAAGTAGTAGTAGTAGTAGTAGTAGTAGTAGTAGTAGTAGTTGTTGTTGTTGTAGTAACAGTAGTAGAAGTAGTAGTAGCAGCAGTAAAAGTAGTAGTAGTAGTAGTAGTAGTAGTAAGCGTAGTAGTAGTAGTGGTAGTAGTAGTAGTAGTAGTAGTAGTAGTAGTAGTAGTGGTAGTAGTAGTAGTGGTAGTAGTAGTAGTAGTAGTAGTAGTAGTAGTGGTAGTAGTAGTAGTAGTAGTAGTAGGAGTAGTAGTAGTAGTAGTAATAGCAGTAGTAGTTGTTGTAGTAACAGTAGTAGAAGTAGTAGTAGCAGCAGTAAAAGTAGTAGTAGTAGTAGTAGTAGTAGTAGTAGTAGTAGTTGTTGCTGTTGTAGTAACAGTAGTAGAAGTAGTAGTAGCAGCAGTAAAAGTAGTAGTAGTAGTAGTAGTAGTAGTAAGCGTAGTAGAAGTAGTGGTAGTAGTAGTAGTAGTAGTAGTAGTAGTAGTAGTAGTAGTAGTAGTAGTAGTAGTGGTAGTAGTAGTAGTGGTAGTAGTAGTAGTAGTAGTAGTAGTAGTAGTGGTAGTAGTAGTAGTAGTAGTAGTAGGAGTAGTAGTAGTAGTAGTAATAGCAGTAGTAGTTGTTGTAGTAACAGTAGTAGAAGTAGTAGTAGCAGCAGTAAAAGTAGTAGTAGTAGTAGTAGTAGTAGTAGTAGTAGTAGTTGTTGTTGTAGTAACAGTAGTAGAAGTAGTAGTAGCAGCAGTAAAAGTAGTAGTAGTAGTAGTAGTAGTAGTAGTAGTAGTAGTAAGCGTAGTAGTAGTAGTAGTGGTAGTAGTAGTAGTAGTAGTAGTAGTAGTAGTAGTAGTAGTAGTGGTAGTAGTAGTAGTGGTAGTAGTAGTAGTAGTAGTAGTAGTAGTAGTAGTAGTAGTAGTAGTGGTAGTAGTAGTAGTAGCAATAGCAGTAGTAGTTGTTGTAGTAACAGTAGTAGAAGTAGTAGTAGCAGCAGTAAAAGTAGGAGGAGGAGTAGTAGTAGTAGTAGTAGTAGTAGTAGTAGTAGTAGTAGTAGTAGTAATAGTAGTAGTAGTAGTAGTAGTAGTAGTAGTGGTAGTAGTATAGTAGTAGCAATAGCAGTAGTAGTTGTTGTAGTAACAGTAGTAGAAGTAGTAGTAGCAGCAGTAAAAGTAGGAGGAGTAGTAGTAGTAGTAGTAGTAGTAGTAGTAGTAGGAGTAGTAGTAGTAGTAGTAGTAGTAGTACTAGGAGTAGTAGTAGTAGTAGTAATAGCAGAAGGAGTTGTTGTAGTAACAGTAGTAGAAGTAGTAGTAGCAGCAGTAAAAGTAGGAGTAGTAGTAGTAGTAGTAGTAGTAGTAGTAATAGCAGTAGGAGTTGTTGTAGTAACAGTAGTAGAAGTAGTAGTAGCAGCAGTAAAAGTAGGAGTAGTAGTAGTAGTAGTAGTAATAGCAGTAGGAGTTGTTGTAGTAACAGTAGTAGAAGTAGTAGTAGCAGCAGTAAAAGTAGTAGTAGAAGTAGTAGTAGCAGCAGTAAAAGTAGTAGTAGAAGTAGTAGTAGCAGCAGTAAAAGTAGTAGTAGAAGTAGTAGTAGCAGCAGTAAAAGTAGTAGTAGAAGTAGTAGTAGCAGCAGTAAAAGTAGGAGTAGTAGTAGTAATAGCAGTAGGAGTTGTTGTAGTAGCAGTAGTAGAAGTAGTAGTAGCAGCAGTAAAAGTAGGAGTAGTAGTAGTAGTAGTAGTAGTAGTAGTAGTAGTAGTAGTAGTAGTAGTAGTAGTAGTAGTAGTAGTAGTAGTAACAGCAGTTTTTTTTTCGGCAGTGGAAACAAATCTCCAGGCGAGTTGGATTTTTACCAACTAATAAAACCACTCCTTTATCCAAATAGCATTTCGGGACTGCTTGCAGCATTTCATGAAAATGCCAGTTCTCCATATATATTGTCAGTTACTGTCTTTCCTGTTATTCCTTTGTCTCCATAATTGCTTTATTGTATTCCATGTTTTTTACTCCCAGTAATGGTCTGCTTTAAATTATATACCTGTTTTACCCAATTTTGTGTGAGCTTTATTCCTATAGGTCCCCTATCTTGGACAGTGGAGTGGCGTGTGCTCAACGGTATCAGTTTCTGGGCAGAATTTGCACATCTCGCTTTTTGTTTTCCCCCTTTTTTTTTTTTTTTTGCATAGTACCTAAATCTTCCATGAACAGATAGTAACAGTGGTGGTGGTGGCAGCAGCAGTAGCAGTAGTAGACTAGCGCTGTTAACCATAGAAGCAGTCATGTAATATTCGAGTAATAGCAGTTATAGTGATGGTCGGTAACATTCAGGAAACACATGCAAAATCAGTTTACTATGTTTTTATCAATATATGCTGATCAATATGTTCTTAGGTTTTCATACTCTCTCCTCAATTATTAAATCCTTAAATGTAATCCCTTGCTATAATATGTCACTGCGGTTTTTTTCCTATGTAATATTAAATTACATTAACCGTTGCAATTTAATTATCAAAGTGATGCTAGGATTGTAGCTTCTCGTTCACGTTTTAGCTCTATCTCCGTTTTGGGGGAAAAATTAGACGAAGCTTAAGAGATATGTATTGCAATGAAACAACAAACAACAAATCTAAACTGTGAAAAGGAATTTTTTGCTGAAGAACAACTTAAATGGTGGATTCAAGTTTGATGAAAAGACGTTTACGAAGATTTCTTTCTGTTTAAAAAAGTAGATGGAAATGATTCTTGTCTTGATATCTCTATTTAAAACTATTAATGGAGTAAAATTACTTTAACCAACTACGAGTAAACTGAGTGACTATCGAATTTCGGGAATGGGTTCAGTAATCGAACGGCCTTGATTAACTTCACAACAATTGTGCTTTACGAAACATAAATGATTTTTTAAAATACGGCTAATCACTTTGCTGAACTTTAATTGTCCCTGAGATGACATGCTAGAGAATGATGTTTGAAGTACTTTCTTTGATAATCATATCCGATGTATTCAAGTGGCATGGGGCGTGCCGTAGTTTGGTACATGTTGCCAAATCAGCCAAACCTTCTACAAGAAATGAATCACAGCGCCTACTGTCTGTTGGGCGTAGCGACAGCCATTAGAAGACCTTTAAAACAGAGATGTCACCCGATGTTCTCGCACCAACATTGAACTTTCAGTCAGACGGAAGGTCAATTGCTTCATACGTGGCGTTAGTGATGTAATAAAGGTAATGGAAACTATGTTTGTCTCAACAACCAAACGGTAAGTGGTGATTCCATACCAGCAGTGCAATTTTCTTCATACATTCCCTGTCGGGCTCTGTTTTCTTGATTATTCACATATTGTTTTGATTGTTAGATGCCTTGTTAACTTTCATATAAATTTTCATACGGATTTAAATAGTTTAGCTAAGTAAAACCTATTTTATAACAATAGGTTCAATATTTTGCGCTTTAAGCTTTTATTTTTATCTCTCTGAATTTTTTATCAATAACCTTTACCTACTGTGGTTTTCAGCGTCCCATTCTATACTGGACGTGAAAGACGGAATCATTTTGCTCAGAAGCCTCATTATTAAGCTTGCGGTTCTTTTACGTGCTGTAAATCTAGGACATTGGACCACCAGCTTTACCTTCCTACCTAAGGAAGCCATACTAATGCTTTTTCGCCCGAAAAATAATCCATCGCCCTCTGCCGGGTTTGAACCCGCGACCTGGAACCAAAGGTTATCGAGAGGAGTGGCTCAGGCGCCTTCTTGTGTGGGAAGGGCGCAGGTTAGATCCCCATAGCCGAACCTATCTGGTTTTCTACGGGATTTCCCAGGGTTGCCAGGGAATGCTGGGTAGGTTTCTTTCATCCCCGAATTTCCTGCGCCTTCACATTGTGTTTTCATTCATTTTGCATCAGGGTTGGAAATGACAGCGATGGTGCTCAGTGCGGCGTGGTAGAGAAAAGGGATGTTCATATTGACTCTCTCCGTCCCCCAACTTAGCTGACTGTCGGGATGAGGAATGCTAGACCATAAGTGAGGCGAGGTACCTGGTTCTTCAATATGGAGACTGCAGGGACTGTCTCATTGCTATGCCGCCGCTCCTGGTTGCGGCCGCCGGCTTATCTTCTCGCCCCCTCGTGTGGCGTAGGTACAATAAACACCGGTGGTGCAGCCGTCCATATACCAATTCTTGGGACCAGAGGTTAGTATGTTACCCTTAGACCACGGTTATTATTGGTATAATAGAAGATTCACTGAAACGGAAAATTTTGGAGTTTCCTAAATAATCAACAAGATGTTCTTTCTATCAGATTGGTAAATATATAAACAGAAAACTCATAAAAAATCGGATAAACACTACATTTCTTAATCGATTGTCAGGTATCTTCTAAGGCGTATGTTCAGAAAACTCGCCCAGCAGCAAATATTTGAACAGCAAAGCTTTTCATTATATTTATATTTGCTCAAATATTTAATTCATTGAAAGTGATCTTTGAAATCCCCCTTATTGGCATTTGAGCTTGTATCTGAAAAACCACACGATAATCTACTATAGAAAAAAACAGGAGAGAGGAATTTAGAAGACGTTGCATGAAAAATTTAGATGTATAATTATAGCAATTAATTTTAAATACTTTCTTCATTATTGTTATAATATTTTGTGTATTATTGTTTTTCTCTTCTGATGTTTTCTCAAGGAAGAGTCTGGTAATGGACCTGCAGACTACGCAGAAGATTTGCCAGTTAAAAATTGTCTAATTCCCAAACCACACGCAAATACACGTGTTATCGGTTTTCTGAAAGTATTCAAATCTTTAAAAAAGCATCTCGACAAAATGGTAAAGAAGTTTGAGACAATGTGACAAATTATATAAATTTCACCGGTTTGTTAGTTTGATCTTGCTAACATTTATTTTCAAATATAATGTCTAAGGGTATTGTGTACTTCATACACAAAATAAAAGCGATATTGAAGAGCAAATGTGGACTAAAACATAATAAAACAACAAGCTTATAAATGAAATATTTTTTTAAAAGTTGTTCTTCCAAATTGAAGGTACAAAATATGATATCACAGCAGTAAATAATAAAATAAGAGCAATATATAAAAAAATATATACATTTCAGAAGTGTTTAACGCCCGCTTTTACTACTTATGGCACCGCAGCGATGACACTGGTGATACATGGAACACCGTTGGAATGTAATGGCGGGGGAAACCAGAGAAATCCCACCCCTGCGCCGCTTTGTCCACAACAAATATCCCATCGGTCGCCTGGGATCGAACCCGGGCCTAACCACTCGGCCGCGTCGCATGTGGAAGCGTAATTCTCAGCAAATGTGACACCTGCAAAGGAAAACACACGAGTTGCAAATCTAAAAAGAGCGGCCCTTTTGGACTTTTTTTTTTAATAGTGTTTAACATCCGCGCAAATGGCACCGCGGACGACGACGATTTGCTGATGACTGTCAAGCAGCACTGGACGTTTTACTGTTTCATATCAGCCCATGAGAGGCGTAGATACTTAAGTGTGGCTAACGTAACAACCGGAGAAGAAAGAATGACTCAAATCTTTAAAGCATGATTAACTGGAAATACAAGGAAATATAAGCTTTGTCCTGAACAATTTGTAAAGTTATGAAAACTAAAACTGCTGATAAAACTGTTCCAAGGATTTCTAAGTATTTAAAAAATATTACATGCCGAACAATAATCTTATTTGCCCGCTTGGGTAGTGTGGTGGTAGCGTGTCTGCCTCACATTCAAAAGGTCGCGAGTTCGAATCTCGCTTAGGGTGAGTTACCCGGATAAGATTTTTTCGGAGTTTTCCCTTATCCTGAGAAGACGAATGTCGAGTAAGTTTAAGCTCCATGGAGCCCGAGATCTTTTGAGTAACATTTCACCAATTTCATTCATCGTCTGATATGACCAACCAGGTTAGAGGACGTTAAACTAAAAAAGGAGAAAAAAATCTTATTTGATATTAAAGCTAAATCCCCATGTGGTGTCTGGGCTACTAATTAAATAGCACTATGGAATCTCCCCCTGTCTACGACTAACACAAGCCGTGGAACGATGTCCTAACCCCTGCTTGGCTTCTTCCCAATCCAAATTTCCTACCCCATCCCAATACTACTTAGCTCCCCTAATCTTCTCTATATGCCACCACCAAAGTGTAATGTGAACCGTGCTGAGGCTATGAATCGCACAGGACTAATGTGTCGCAAACGCGGCCTCTGGTTACCAGGCGACCTCCAGAGGAATAGCCTTACCAAGGCAAGCGTGGCTCTACCTGACTCAAACTTTGTTTCCCCAGCTACTCCTGGGATCACTATGGATATCCCTGGAAACCAAATAAACACTCTTTCTGAGGACCACATTTGTGAGCCCTCAGCAATATCAACCATCTCCCTAGATGAGGTAGCGCTCTTAGAGCAAACCTCTGACATAGAGTTGGGCACTATTTCTTCTGAGGGAGGTATCACTACCTCGGTCGATGAGAAGGAATTTGCTTGGATGCAACTCTGGAAAAAATGGAAAAAGCTCAAAGTCTAATCGAAAAAACCTTCTGGGGCACAAAGGAAGCATGCCCTGTATGCGAAGCTAGAGGCGAAAGGCATTGCCTGGGACCCTTATAAATGGGGACCTAGAAAACCCAAAGACAAAGGAACCCAGGCGGAGTAGGCTGGGATTCTTAGGAAGAGCACCAAACGTAGCCGTTCCGACGGATCTGCTGCTTCTCCTTCTGGTGTTCTTAACCCTGCAGTGGTCGCGTGGCGTCTCACAGACGCCAGGCGTTCTTTATTTACACGTTGCCATTGGACAGATACTCTGGCAGACTTGCGGTGCCATCTACCTTCCTATTAACTAAATACAAACATATTTTGCTCATCAATTTGGCATTAGTTTCAATTCAGTGTTCGAAGGAAGAGTTTGTTTCCGGAGCCGCGTTGCTGGAGTCTACCAGACGCCACGCGACCTTCTACGGTACTGAAGGTGAATATTTTATTTTTTATTTTATACAGTAGTTTACGTTTACATACTTATAGTTGTTGCTAAGTAAGTAATTGTGTTAATCTTCAGATCCAATATGACCTCAAAGAAGACCTACAGTCTGGAAAATGCACGTGATCGAGAAAATGTACTCCGGCTGTTCCAGGAAGAAGATGAATCTGGTGACGAGTTGTATATTTATAGTGACTTCGAAGAAAACGGATTGGAATCGAAGGAAGAAAATACGGACACTGAGCAAGTAGCGGACTCCAATGATAGTGACAGTGATAACCAAGTCGAATTTTTTTGGGAAGGAATAAATCTTCAAAATGGTCAAAAGTGTGTCCACCAAAAATGTTCGCACATGACGACAGAATATTGTCACCCATTTACCGGGAGTGAAAGGTGCGGCGAAAAATTCCAAAACGCCAATGGAATGTTGGGAATACTTTTTCGACAATGAGTTGTTATCTAGTATTTTTGAGTACTCAAATAAAAAGACTTCTCAAGTTCAAGGACATTATTCCAGGGAAAGAGATGCTCACTAGACAGACGTAATTGAAATAAAAGCTCTGTTAGGAATATTATATATATGCGCGTCTAGGAAAGACAATCATACACACACCCAAGATATATGGGCTTCAAATAAAATGGGAATTGAGTTATGCCGTCTGATAATGCCTGAAAGACGATTTAGGTTCCTATTTTACTGTTTGAGGTTTGATAACAAGGATACTAGAAAAGAAAGAAAGAAATAAATAAAGAAAGAAAGCAGATAATTTAGTCCCTATACGTGAATATTTACTTCTTTTGCGGAAAATTGTAAAAATGCTTATTTAGTTGGGGAGTACTGCACTATTGATGAAAAGCTAGAAGCTTTTAGGGGCAATCGTTTTTTCAGGCAGTACATCCCTAGCAAACCAAATAAGTATGGACTTAATATTTGCTTTGGTGGATGCTAGGATGTATTACACCGTCAACCTTGAAATTTATGCTGGTAAACAACCTGCATGATCATTTGAAGTTAGCAACAAACCAGCAGATGCTGTGAAACGTCTCATTTCTATGATCTCAGGAACTGGGCGTAATATAACCGTGGACAATTGGTTTAGCTCCTTAGATTTAGCTGACTATTTGCTTCAGAATAACCTTACTCTGGTTGGAACTATGAGAAAGAACAAACCAGATATTCCCCCGGAGTTTACACGAGCAAAAACCCGGGAGGTAGGAACAAAATTTTTTGGGTTTCAAGAAAATGCAACCCTAATATCCTATGTAGCCAAGAAAAACAAAGTGGTTCTGGTTCTTTCAACAATGCATCATGATAATGCAATTGATGCAACGTCTGGCGATAAGAAAAAACCGGAAATGATAACCTTCTATAGTATAACCAAATCGGGCATTGATACTGTGGATCAATTGTGCAGCACGTACAATATATCCAGAAAAACCAACATATGGCCTATGGTAATCTTTTATAGCATGATGAGCATTACAGCTATAAATGCACAAATAATATACCATGCAAATAATTCTGATGTTAGCAGCAGGAGCAGTGAATTTTTTAAACTTTTAGGACGTAATCTAGCAGATGATTACTTTCGTTTACGTTTTCAGTGTTCATCATTACCAAGAAACCTCAAACGAGACATTCAAAGTCTTTTTCCAGATGAACATACAATGCAAACTACAGAAGGGGACCGAGGCACAAAAAGCCTGGTGCTGTGAATGTCGTCGTTCAAAGAACCGATATACCAAATATAAATGCCGCAGTTGTAACAAATTTTTGTGTTTGGAACATGTCCAGCAAGCATGCGCTGATTGCTAATTGTACTGCTGAATGTATAAACTGCATTATGAATATTATGTTAAGAGTACATGAACAGAAAGATTTGTTTTTCGATAAGGGATTTTCACCCATAGGTTGTATTGAACGAGAAGAAGTTTCATGCAGCAACACCTTTGTGGATTATATGTATAACTAAAATCACAATAATAAAATATATATACTAGTGAGAATGTAATCTTCTCTTTAGTTTTGTATAAAATAGTACGTTTACACTCATAAATTTGCACTGACTGAGTTAAAAACACATAGAGAACGCAGAAACGTATTGGCATCTGTGAGACGCCGCCCGACCTTTAATGTAACTATGAACCACGCGACCACTGCAGGGTTAAAAATAGCCAAGTAAAGTGAAGGCCTGGAAGAGGGAGGAACCTCCACTTCAACTAAGGAAACATACAGAGCGACGCTAACCAGCTACAAGATGGCAGTAATCCCTGAAAACTTTCCCACCGACAAACTCTCGAAGACTCAAGTTGAAAAAGTTCAAGAGGCAGTTGTACAGGCATTTAAAAACCCTGAAGATAGGAGTTTCCCGCAATTTACTTGTTCATATGGAGAGAGGGGCCCACTCATCCTCTCTTGTGCCAATCATGAAGTGAGCAATAGGGCAACTCCCTCAGTTGAAACCATGCGACCGAGAGTTAAGATACTACGAACTACCAAGGTACTCTGGCCGGCTCAGAAGATATTCGAGAAAACTAACCCCAAAAACGTCATTAAGATGTTTAAGGAACAGAACAAAAGTCTAAGCTCAGGAGACGGAGTCAGATTCCTCAGGACAACACCTGTGTGTCTGGTAGACAAGCAAACTAAGAAGGCTATAAAAAAAACCTAGGCCATAGAGTCTTTCTGGGCCTCGGCAGAATTACATTATAATCCTAGCCCTAAAGGTCCTCCAGGTCCACCTGCAGCATAAGAAGGCGGCTTCAGCTGCCATCTGCAAGACCTTCAATGAAGAATGAATTGACCTAGGCCTGATTCAAGAACCCTGGGTAAATAGAGGTCGAGTTACAGGACTTAGAGGTTGTCAAGATAGGTTAATATACTGTAGCAAGGGCAAGCAATTAAGGAACTCTATTCTTGTTTGTACAGATATCTAATGTTGGCCATCACTACTGTGAAAATCGACTTTCACGTAGGGGAACGGAACAAAGGCCTTATTTTGAGCTCTGTTTATTTTTCCTATGATGGCGAAAACCCACCCACTAGGGAATTGGGTCAATTAGTGGCACACTGTACCAGAATGGGGATCAAACTATTTTTGGGTTTGACACCAGCTCTTATCATGAAATTTCGGGTAGTAAGAACGTCAATAAGAGAGGTGAGTACCTTTTTTAAACTTTATTGTCTCTAGCAACTTACATTTAATGGTAACAAGCCCACCTTCATTAATTGTGTTAGGGGGAAGTTATTGATATTACCTTTTGTACTGAGTACGTTAGAACTCAAATTACTGATTGGAGGGACTTAGACGAATCATCACGCCCAGATCATTGCTACATCTTATTTAGTATCAATGTATGCAGAAAACTCGATCAGTATAGAAACCCCAGGAGAACCATTTGGGAATTTCTCAGGTAGGATCGGGAAAATCGAGGATTGAATTCCTTTGGTGATATCGATAAGATCGCCTATTCCATTTAAGAGACCATAATTGATAACTATCACGATTACTATCCCATGCAATTGGGGACGAGATCCAAAATGTTACATAGTGGGCAAATAAACTTGAAGATAAGAGAAGCAAAGTAAGACTACACTTCAACAAGGCAAAAGGAAGTGAAGGCTATTGACAGCATCATACAGACTACAATGAATGTATATGCAAAGCCAAAAGATCTTCCTGTAAAAAACTTCTGTCAGGACATTTCTAGCCGGCCAGAGACAGTCAGATATGAGAGAGCATTGGCCTGCGGTCCAACAAATCTTGTGGGAACAATATGTAAACTCACAGGTGGTTACACCTGCTGGGCCGAAGAAACTCAGTTTCCGGCTGCATTTATGACGACAAGACTTTCGGATCTATAGGCCACGCAGAGCTGCGCAGAAGAACTAGAGATTTGCACGTGAAGCTGTCACTATTCAAAATGTTACATGGAAAATTCAAGAATTTAACCCATTTAAATCACCAAGGGGAGGTGGTATCTTTCCTATACTGTTATAGAAAGGACCTGATCCACTATAGACTCTACTCTGCAAGCTTATGGAGCAAATATATCCTTAAGCTATATTTCTCAAGCTTGGAGAGCAACCAGGGTAGTATTCATTCCAAAGCACATGCGAAATAATTATACCGAAGCTAAGTCTTATCAGTCTTACATTGTTTCTTTTAAAGACCTTGGAAAGGTTGATCGAAATATAAAGGGTGTTATCAGACACTCTCCTTCATCGAAATCAAGTTGCTTACCAGCCATCTAGGTCTTGTTTAACAGCACTGCACTGTCTCGTCAGCAGAGTGGAGGACTCAATGGTTTGGAAAGAAATGACCTTAGGGCTTTGCTAGACATAGAGCGTGCCTTTGACAACACCGCTTATAAATATATACATGATCTCAAATGTACATAAGAATGGAGGACTCGATGGCTAGGAAAGAAATGACCTTAGGGCTTTGCTAGACATAGAGCGTGCCTTTGACAACAGCGCTTACAAATATACATATGAACTCAAGTGCACATAAGCCTGGAATCTGTGACATTCTTTGCAGTTGAATAAACTAGAAGCTCAAGTGTTGAAACATTACAGGTAGTCTTCTTGGGCAGACGAGGGATTGCCCTCAGGGGGGGGAGTTCTATCTCCTCTATTGTAGAGCCTCGTGGTTGATGGTCTTCTCAACTAACTCAGGAGGGATATTACGTATTACAGCTATGCAGATGGCATAGCATTTTTAGTTTCTGGGAAAATCTTGGATATGTTGAATCATGGACTGAGGAAAATTCACAACTGGTGCAAGTGGGAGTTCTAGTTCCATTTACAAACAGGAGAGGTTTACGAGGCCTGAGACTTGGTGACTCGCTCCTGGAGTATTCTAAATATCTGGGCAATACATTAGATAGGAAACGGATTTGGAATTACCATATAGAACATATCCTTCGTATCTCAACTCAGCTAACCAGCTCAGGAGGGATATTACGTATTACAGATATGCAGATGACATAGCATTTTTAGTTTCTGGGAAAATCTCGAATATATTGAATCATGGACTGAGGAAAATTCACAACTGGTGCAAGTGGGAGTTCTAGTTCCATTTACAAACAGGAGAGGTTTACGAGGCCTGAGGCTTGGTGACTCGCTCCTGGAGTATTCTAAATATCTGGGCATTACATTAGATAGGGAACCGATTTGGAATGTCCATATAGAATATATCCTTCGTAGCTCCAGGTGGTCTCTGTCAACTACCAAGCCTGGGATAGTCTGGGACCTAAAACCATGAATTAGTCATTGGCTATATGTTACAATGGCCAGGTGAAAAATTCATATGGCGCAATAATTTGGTAGAAATAAACTTACCGAGCGACAGAAACTGAAACGTCTGTGTATTACGGGAACCTTCATAAATAATCCTACTACTCCCATATCTACAAGTGGCAGCCAGAATCACTACTTTCCGTTTAATGGACACAGGAATATGGAGGAATAGTTCTTTAACAACTGGACACACATCCATTCGGAAATTTCTAAACATTCCAGAATTGAGGACAAAGTCTGACCTCATGAGCACTCAACTCTGTTTCTTTCTCTCTTTGCTCTCGAGATGATTGGACTGGAAGAAGCACACCAGATATAATACATGACTAGCTTGTGTAGATTCTGGATGTATCCAGTATAGGGAATTTGATCAGGTGCAGGCATATTTTTCCTATCTCCAAGAACATTTACCAGAATAAATTTTGCAAATTATTGCACAATATTTCAGGTAGAAGTATTTGCTAGTCGGAACTGTGTTCTTAAAGGATAAGAGAATGGTTAAAACGGTAAACTAACTCTCATCCTTACAGATAGTCAAACTCCTCTAAAAGCACTGTCTTCATACCAGGTTAAAGCTATACTGGTATGGAATACCTGAGTGCTCTGATTACATTGTCGTTCTGCAATGCAATAAATTAGAATTACGGTGGGTGCCGGGGCATCAAGGTATTCAAGGGAACAAGAGAGCAGATTAGGTAGCCAAAAAATGCGCAGAGACGTCATTTGCTGGTCCTGAACCGTGATCGATAAAGATATGTATTAAGGATAGACACCAATTTAGGTGAGAAACCTGACAAAGACTAGCCAAGAAACTGGTTTCAGGTCCAAACAACTCTCTCTCCGTATCATTACTCAAGGTGGGGATTAGAAGACTGGTTGCTCTGAATACTGAACATGGCCACTTCAGCAAAAAATGTATACATATATAAAGACGAATGCATCTGTCGAATGTGCAAACAGAAACAGGAAACTTCTTCACATATTCTGTTTGACTGTGCATTCCTGGAAAGGAAAGATATGCCCTGTTTACAACCAGGAACGATTTGGAAGGGTACTCTAACATTGGAACCAAGATACTGCAACTTGTTAAAGGAACAGATTTTGGAACACAATGATAATACCCCCTCCAATGAGGTAGTACAATGAGTCTTTAAAGCTGTTGTACAGGAGGTCAACAAGACCATTTCAAAACCCCGTTATCTAATATATTAAATATAACAAAATATGTATTACAGCTATAAATCTAAATTTCTTATACTGTACATACAGATTTAAGTTATTCTTATTCATCACACTGTGTCCAAAATAACGTGTACAAATATTGCTAGAAATTATGGAATAACTTCTGGAGTTTCAACTTTTTTTTTTTTTTTTTTTTTTTATGTTGTCAGACAGCTAGCAGTAACTGAAAATTAACTGCTTGTTTAACTGGAAAGTAATTTGACAATATCTTAACTTTTTATGCCAGACGGTAACTCTGATGTTTCTTTTAAGTTCCTTATTACTGCCGATATGTCATTGCGCACGTTTTTATATTTCATGTATTACAAACGAATGTGCTGAATGACTGAAACATCAGCTAATGGATACATTTTGTTTCAATATGGTGCTATTTCCACAGAATGAACCTTAAATCTATATAGTAGTTCTTTCGTCACTCTTCGCTTTACATGTCTTGCTATCATGGAGACTGTGAATGTGTCGCGCTCATTGCCAGAGATTAAATAAGGTAACTCTCGGCCAATTTTCCACTGGCCGATTTTAACTTGAAATAATCCTGTTGAATTCTGCAACTCTTTTAACGTACCAAGGGATATATATATATATCCACTCCAATACGGCCCAGTTGAATATCTGATATACTGGGTGTGAAAGACTGAAAATGTTGCAGAAGTGGCAGGCTTGAGGTTCTTTTACGTGGCATAAAGTTACGGCATGGGACCACCGGCTTTACTTCCCTTCCAAAGAAAGCCATATCTCTGTGATTGCTGAGAAAAGCTAGAGCAGCCAACATCCGTACCTATTGTAACAAATCTGTTTATATTAAAAAAATATGTGTACTAATAGTCTTTATTCGGATGTTCTCACAACATTTCTCGAGTACAATTTCCTAATCGCTTCGATGCCCAAACAAGTTCACTGGTCTCTCTCTCTCCCTCCCTCTACCCAAGAACTGTAATAAAAACTGATTCGCCTGGACTGCAGCTCTTCCTTTCATATTTGTTGATGCCGTGCCCGGAAATCTTAGACAAACCAAATATTCTAGTAGGTATCTAATGGGCTCAGTTATACCGTTCTTTACGTGTTAAATTTACGGCACCTGAGAGAGTGAATGTGGCTACTATTGAGCAAACATATGCAACAAGAAGCTATAAACTTTCCAAAGCAAACCGCTAACACACGTGCGGCAATTACAGTCAGCAAGGTGTAGTCACACCAATGTTTCGTTTAACATAGCCGAAGGATTAATGTGACCTTTGAACTGACTACACCCTCAAAGGACCCTGGTATCATTGCTTCCGCTTTTGAGAGCATCTCCACTTTTCAGCGGTTAACTTTTGTTCCTGTTCTCCGTCTGTATCTGTCATTCCAGTTTTCTTCAATCAATTCTCGCTCATCCGTCATGCGCAATATTTCAGACTTCTAGGCCGGCCAATTTCAGCGGTTACCTTTTGTTCCTATTCTACAGCATTCCAGTTCCTATCATTCTAGTTTTCTTCAGCCAATTCTCGCTCATCCGTCATCCGCAACAATTCAGACCTGGCCCATGTCCATCTGTTCGCTGGCGACCTCTGTAGCAGAATATTTGATTATCGCAGTTCATCCATTCTTCTTACCTGAACATACCACTAGACTCTCAGTCCTTTTAATTACTGGCTCTTCCATACAGATCATCTGCATGTGTGCGTATTTTTAACCCTCCAGTAAACTCCAGCGTCCTGCCCATATGTCAATATACCTTTTAGTATGTCCTGAAGAATTCTCTGTTTTGTTTCCATTGCTATTGCCCTACTCCAAAATACTCCATTAAGCATTATTCTGTAATCTTCAGTTTCAAGACTCATTGAGTACTAAAGCAATGTGAACCACAAGCCACATTTATTTCATGTTTTATTTGTATTCTTGATAGCCTTATTTATAGGAATACGTTTTTTTCCGTCATATTGTGTTAATATATTTTTACTCTTTGGTTACTTATTTGTGAAGAGAGAATTTCGTTGCAGTTTTGTTTTCGTCAGCCGACTTTTCTTGTGGCGACGAGCTGTTAAATTTTGTGTTAATAAACTGTTTTAGTAACTGAAAATTTTTCCAGTAAGCAAGGACATTTTGAAAAGCTTTTTACGCTTCTTCTCCTGACTTCGTCGGGGAAGGAGGTCCTCAAGGTATTAAGTTTGTGTGATAACTTTTCCTCATCAGATAGGAAGATAAGGTGATAAAAGAATTGGTTGCTTCGAAGTAATATTACGTGGGAGAGAACCTACGCTATATTTTTCGGAGGGATAGTTGACTTTGTCGGAGAATTGAGAAAATCATTGCGCGGAACATGTTAGTTTCAAGCTAGAAGGAAAGCGAATTTTCATACAAGGCAAAGATATAAAGTAAAGTTAATATTTTCGATGGGAATAGAAGAATTTCGTCGTGAATAGAGTCGTTAAATTACAGACAGTTTTCAGCAGTAAAAGAAAGAAGGTCATTTTTCAAAGTTGAAACTGTTTTGAAAAGTTTGGAATAAATGCGAGATGGGCTTCAAAGGAAAGAAAATGTTGCTCTTTACACCAAGTATATCCCTGCACCATGTACGCGCCCTGCGGTCCCAAGAAGTTGTGGACCGATGATCTGCACCCGGGCTAACCGCCATCTCTTGAAACTCTGCTGCAGTACTCATTCCCAATGTTTACATTCTTTCACCGGTTTCATTCCTTGGGATAATATCATCACATTTTCACGACACTGCAATGATCACCTGATCATCTGCAAATAATAACGAGTGTGTAGTCTCTTGTCCAATTGGGAATCCCATTCTTTGATATGAGCTATTCCATTGTTTCATTATCTGTTGAATATATATTTAAAATAAGGTAGGAGATATGTTCCAACCTTATCTCAAGCATTTAGTTGTTTGAAAAGTGCATGATAGTCTTTTTCCTACATTACTGGCAGCTTGACAATTCCGTGGAATCATTAAAACACGAAAAGAATATAAGAAAAGTTAGCTGATTCAGATTGATATTTGACATCTTACTAGTCAAAAGAACTGTAAATACATTGTTTTTACCTAATGACTACACAGCCCGTTAGTGTGATTTGAGCGATGCAGGTGTAAAACTGCAAAGCAAATAACATGCTCACACATCTGAGCTGGTAACTTTCTAGTTTCAAGGTTGTGTCTCTTTAAACTCTGAAATGCACCGTCTGGTTGAGTGGATAACATTCCAACCAACGTGCAGGGTACTGCCAACTTTCTTCCAATAAAAGGTAGAAAAGACTTGTTTCATCGTTTGCCAAGAGTTTGCTAATAAAGAATAAAAGTTGCTATTACGAGGATCTGCCCACACCTCCATTGCTCAAATCTTGTGTCAGGCCGGGAGAAAAAAAGAAGTGGAAAGTGAAGAAAATGTCAGGGTCAGCAGGAACATGTGATCCTGCGGTATGGCTTCCGATCCATGGCGCCAGTCGCAACTTTGTTTAAAATAACTCAGAGAACTTGACCTTCCCTTTGGCGTTTCTTACTGATGGGAGCTCGGCAGGTTGGCAACTATTGTTTCCTGCCAGTTTGTTTCCTTATGTCTACTTCCTCTGCGTTTAATGTGACAGGAAGGGAATCTGGAAACTTCCACTATACATTGCCCTTACCAGGCAAAATAAGGAATCAAGCACGTGTACGTGTACACTGTACGTTGTGAACTATTTCAAAATTAAAATAAGAACTGAAGCTTTCCTGGCGACGTGTTAATTCCAAATCTTCTCGGGCTTCTAGCCAGGTAAAAACTTGGCTTGACACCAACGTTTCGAAGAAGTGCATCTTCCTCGTCTTCAGGGTCATCAGTTCACCCTGAAGACGAGGAAGATGCACTTCTTCGAAACGTTGGTGTCAAGCCAAGTTTTTACCTGGCTAGAAGCCCGAGAAGATTTGGAATTATTTCAAAATTATTTTACATATTCCTTTCTGGTTTGCCCAAAGATGCATGACTAGTTTTTCAAGTTAATAAGGTGAATCCGGTGGATTGTTTTTGACGAATCTCCGCCTTAATTCTATAAGTAATTGTATACAACCATAATTTCTTTGGTCCCGTAAATGTTTAATAGCATAAAATCGACAGAGTTTTCACACAATGCAAGAACTCTGAAAAAGATGTGACATTGGAGAATATGAAGCTTCGGTACTCCCTAGCTACCAAGTTAATATCTTTAAAAAATCGAGACAGTTATCTCATGTGTTCATTTTTATGATGTGTCGCCTCTAATGTTAGTAAAACTCTTCTCTGTATAACCTGTTAACGTAACTGATTACAGCAATGAATGATTCTCAGGAAATGAAGTAAAACCTTCTTAAGTGACGACCATTCAAAGGTTCTGCGTGCAGAAACATCTCTATTATACACACCTCTGTAGTCCATTTAGAGGTTTTGAC
Organism: Hymenopus coronatus; assembly: GCA_030762935.1. Lineage (NCBI taxonomy): Eukaryota > Metazoa > Arthropoda > Insecta > Mantodea > Hymenopodidae > Hymenopus > Hymenopus coronatus. The sequence continues at coordinate 13,248,060 of CM060890.1, forward strand.
ACTATTTTATTACCTGAGACATCTGAAATATTTTAAAATGGTAACTAAACATGTTTCTATTTCCTTTCTAAAATTTATTCCAACATTCATTCCAAATGTATGTATTGTTTAGCATTTCTTTCATTTTATTGATTATTATTGCACAGTCTTTTACTGCTAAAATATAGTAAAATGAGTAAACTATAATAGCAAAACTAAAATAAATGTGCATAAAAATATAATAAAATAAGTAAATCAATAAACTAAATTAACATATAAAATAATATAAATATAATAAGAACTTACAGCCCTAACTGAAGTTTAAGGAAAAATATATTTTCAAGTGTGCAACATAAAATAACTGGTGTCCGGCTATTCAAATTTATAGTAATTGATTGTAAGTTGAACAAGATAAAAAGTTTATTAACAAAATATTCCATAAACTAAACTAATTTCTAACCAATGATTTCCAATGATATAGGTACTGGTACGCAGTATCTAAATTACAATTAATATATATTTGCTTATTATTAATTAATCGATGCGTGTTTTATATACTAAATAATTTTGTTTAACAATGTCGAAATTCAGACTTCTACCTGTTATATTTATGCTACTTATCCTTTTTATATAACTTAAACACAATTTTCTAAACATTATTTACTTCAACCATTCACTTTTTTTTAAAATACTTTAAATAAAATTATAGTAATTAGTAATTATATACAACTTATCAGTCCCTCCAAAATAAAGAATCTTCCGTTAGTAACATTTGCATTATTTCCTTTAAAGTTTTTGCTTCACTTAACACAACAATCATTCGCTCTTCTATAAACCTATTTGCTTTATTTACTCTCTGAAATTGGGGTTCACTTATCACTTTATTACTACTTTTACACTAACCCTCGCGCCATCTCATTGCTCTCGCTCAAATAATAACTCCACTGATCCTGTACCCCAACTCTTCATTCATCACTTCAAGTTCTATACCCCCACTCCTATATCAACCCCTCCACTTGGTCGTCCTTCTCCTCACCCATTATCTTCCTTCGTGCTATTCATTCCATCATCCTCTTTCCTTATTCTTTCTTCTTTCTACAATCTTCCTCTTTTTCAATGATTTAATCCTCTTTCCTCCCCATTTTTCCTACTGCAGTTATCCATATCTGTTTAATTAATGAATAACACACCATTCACACCGTCCTAAACAGGAGCTATAAGGCCTTAAAGCTACGATTTGTTTGCTTAAGTGTTATATCATTTTCCTCCCCATTTTTCCTACTGCAGTTATCCATATCTGTTTAATTAATGAATAACACACCATTCACACCGTCCTAAACAGGAGCTATAAGGCCTTAAAGCTACGATTTGTTTGCTTAAGTGTTATATCATTGACATATAAGAACATTACCTTAAACAAAAAAAATAACAGGCTTTATTACTTTTTCTACACGTAATATGTACATAGTGTATAGAGAAGGTATTATATTGCACTAAAAATGCAATATCGAGATTTCACCGGAAATACATGTTTTTCGTCTTCATGAATAAAAAAAGAAAGAAAAGAAAAAAGCATTCTCAGCAAAAGGCACGTTTGTTTGTTTGTGTCTATGGTCAGCATAGTTCAAAAACGAAAATATCATACGTGTGTGTGTGTGTGTGTATGTGTGGATAGCATAGCTCAAAATCGAAAATACCGTTAAATACCAAACTTGGTATTTAAGTTTGGTATCTTCTAAAGATGAGACGTGAAGATTTTCAAGTAAACCCACCCACTCCCAACTACCCTTTACATGGAAACATTTTTGAAAATGTTGATTTTCTCAAAAATGGCTCTAACGATTTTGATTAAAATGTCTTATATTTGAAACATGACAAATAAAGTGTATATCTCCAATTTTCTGGGAATAGCCTCTGTAGACCTCTTTATTCTGAATGAACTTTGCGGAAATTTGCATAAGAGATATACAAAAACTTATGGCACAAAATATCTGCAGCGTGTTAAAACAACCACTTTATGATATATACATTTATTCATGGATTTGACCGTTCTTTAGATATTCCTTGTTATTAGATTCAGTTTTAAAATACTCATACTTCTCTGATACGGGAATTTGTGAACTCCTGTCTATACAAACAGAGGTACTTAAGTCACATACCATTTTTAAAATATTTGACTATCTATTTAGCCTATGGTAATCCTTTATTTTCCTTGGACTTGCAAGAAAGCAAATTTCTGCCATTTTTTTTCTCGATTAGCATTAAGTAAATAGAAGAATACGATTTTTAACAGTAAGTTATTGTAGAGATGTAGAGAAAGTCATCTGAATAGAACACATCAGATTCTTTTACACGCATTCTTTTAGGAGTACAACTAGTCCGCTTTTATTTATCGATGCATTCTCTTTCGAGTACATTAGCTATTTTATATTACATACCTCCTTATCCTTTTTACTTTGTCTAGCGCATATGTACAATGCACATAGTCAATACCATGATTTCACCGGAAATATAGGTCTTGAGAATCAAAAAAAAAAATATATATATATATTTATTTATAAAAAGGTCAGAGTGTGTATGTGTGGTACTTTTTACTTTCTCTATACGAACTATGTACATAGTGTATAGAGAAGGTATTGTATTCCACCCAAGAATTCGATACAGGGATTTCATCGGAAATACATGTTTTAGGTCCCCCTGAATCCAAAAAAAAAGCAGTTTTATTACAAAAAGGTCCGTGTATGTGCATGTGTGTGTCTGTGTGTGTGTGTGTGTGTGAGCCTGTGTATCTTTGGACAGCATAGCTCAATAACGAAAACTCCGTTAAAAACCAAATTTGGTATTTAGGTTTGGTATCTCCAAGGATGCAACACGAAGGTTTTCAAGAAAATCTCCCACCCCCAATTACCCTTTACATGGAACTTTTTTCGACAATTTTGATTTTCTCAAAAATGGCTCTCACGATTTTGATTAACATATCGTATATTACAGACAAATAGAATGTATATCTTGAATTTTCTGGGAATGGCCTCTGAAGACTACTTCATTCTTGAGGAATTTTACATTACTGCTAAACCGTAAGAGATAGACAAAAGCTTACCACACAAAAAATGTAAAGCACATTAATTCACACAGTTAATGTTATACACAATTTTTTTCGTACAGTTGATCGTTTTTGAGATATTCCTGTTTCTTTGTTTCAGTCTTGAAAAACTTATTTTTCTCATATGGGAATTTGTCAACTCCTGTCCATACAAACAAAGGAACTTCAGTCACATAGCAACCAGCTTTTGACTGTCACTTTAACTTATGGTACTCCCTTATTTCGCTTCAACTTACAAGGAAGCAAGTAATAAGAATAATTCTGCTTATTTTTTCTCGATTGGATGAAGTAATTATTAGTATAAGCTTTTTAACAATAATTTGTTGCAGGGCTATAGAGAATGTCATGTGAATGGAACACATCAGATTATTTTTTCGTAGTGTTTAACGCCCGCTTTAACTGCTCTGGCATAGCAGGCGATGACACGGATGATACATGAAGATGAAGCCCCGGTGGAATGAGATGGCGGGGGAAACCAGAGAGCCCGGAGAAAACCCGCCCCTGCTCCGCTTTATCTACCTCAAATCTCACATGTGGTCGCTTGGGATCGATCCCGGGCCGTCTAGTTGAGAGGCGAGTCGTCTGAACACTCGGCCACGGCGCGGCCTGTGTGTGTGTGTGTGTGTGTGTGTGTGTGTGTGTGTGTATGTGTGTGTGTGTATTACATAACTCAAAAACGAAACATCTGTTTAATACTAAACTTAGTATTTAAGTTTACTATCCCGAGGATGTGACACGAAGATTTTCTAGAAAATCCTTCACCCCAAACTACCCCTTGCATGGAAAATGTTTGGCAACTTTAATTGCTCTCAAAAATGGCTCAAACGATTTTAATTAAAATACCGTATTGAATTTCCTGGGAATAACCTCTGAACTCCTGTACATTCTAGATGACATGTTTATAACTGGTAAAAGATAGACAAAAACCTATGTCCTTTACATTTTTGTTGTTGAGTTAACAGTTTTGGAGATAATCCTTGTAGTGAGTTTAAATTTTAAAATACTTATACTTTTCTCTTGTTGGTATTTCTTTGCTTTACTTCTGGACAGACAAAGAAGCGAATTTCAATATCAATTGCATAGCGACAACATATAGAACATTTGACTGTCGCTGTAACCTAGTGTATCCCCTTAATCCCCTTCTACTTACATAACAAACTAAGTAAAATAGCATTTGTGCTAATGCTTATTCGATAATGATGAATAAGAGTTTGTTTTAGAATAGCTATAGGAAGTCATGTGAATCAAACACATACGATGTTTTAGTTTTTTAGTATTTACGAATTGAAATTAGGTGACAAAAATCTCAGGTCAATAAATCAGAGAAATTGGGGCATATTAAAGTATAAAGTTTACAAAACTAATTCACGCACCTTGGATGAACTTAACCATAACATTCGTAAAGACATTTCTCTCACTTACTTGATACATGTCAGTAATTTAGTAGTATTTGTAAGTGTTTATTGCTATGTGTCTTAGTTAGGGCGAGTTTAGTAATAACAACCATACTGCATATACTGAGGATTCCTGCCAGCTACTTTCCTTTTAATATTGATCATAAAAATATAAGTATCATACAATTTAAGTCTCTAAATTGTATTTTATTTTGAGCCAAATCTAAATTTAAAACTCTAATTGGATATTCCTTTCACCTTTAACGTAACAGAACTAATATGAAAACGAATAACTTTTTTTAAAATTATAATTGAATTTTAAGAATTCTGCACTCTCTGCAAATAGGCTCTTTTTCTGTAATATAACTGACGTAAAATAGGAGATGTACATAAAAAAACTGCATGCTTTCTGCAGAGATTTGAAAGTATTGTGTTCCATCAAAAAATAAGAAATAGAGCTTTTACCGGAACTATGACTGACTTCTTGGCACAGCTCCTTGGCCTACCGCCCGGCCGCTGCGTTCCCCAGACGTCATGGATGGGGTGCAGTATTGGGGAATGAGCGCTCCGAACCCAACGGCCAGTTAATGCGGTCCTCACAACCTAGAGCCGCTACTTCTCCATCATGTAGCTCCTAAATTGGCCCCCCCCCCCAGGGACCTCACGAGGCTGAGTCCAGGTCTCTCAGCGCCGGTACTGAAAATAGAACCCAGGTCTCCCACTTGGCAAGCAGCAACGCTACCACCGCGCTAAGGAGATGACCTTTCCTGTTTAGTAAGTATCTAATCATAAATAAATTTAGATAAGCGCGCTCGTGCAAACGTGAACAACATAATTCAATGGCAAACAAATCGAAGAAATATATAATTTTGCAATTTAGTTTAACTTGGCATCGGCCAAGAATGCGATACAAGAATATCAGCAAAATCTAAATTATTTTATGTAAATGTATTACAGTTTTTCTTCTGAAAATGTTTTTTCTGTGACCTTCTTGATTAAAATATCTATAATATTTAATATATTGACTTGAGGAATAAAATGCTTATAATTTATTTATATCAATCTCTTCATTGAATGTGAGGTTACAGAATTTTAAAACACGCAAACTCTGCGGATGCGGAGAGATACCAAACAATAACTTTGTGGTGGGCAACCAGTACTCTGTCAACTCAAACTTCTCTCAAATAGGAAAATCCAATGCTGATAAATCCTTTATGATCATTTGAACAGATAAGTGCTTAAATTAATTGGAGCAAATGGTAATTTCTCTAGCGCACATATATAGAAGCTGTGGTAGTTCGCCCAAAAATTGGATATCGAGATTTCACCAGAAATATATTATGAAATAATGTCACGTGTGTCATTGACGAGAATTTAACTTATATTGTTTTCGTAATATTTTATTAATTGGGAATTCATTAAATTTAAATATTGGGATCTTAGTGTTACATGTTGTTGGAAAGATACAAGTTTTGTTATAAATTGATTAAGTAACAGGATGGAAGTGACAAGCCTCTTCCGATGGCACTCCCAGTGGACTTTTTGATACCAACTTCCGTTGGGCTTTGTGTATATTCGGATATTGTAGAACATTTAAACATTAGATGCTGACTAGCTAAGACCATCCACTATCAAGGCGTCGTTTCTCCATATTAAAAGTAGAGTCACCATGTTGGAATGCTCTTCCGGGATGCTGCTAAACTTATTTAAGAGATCGGAAACCCGATCATCAGGTCTTGACCGTCGGAGAACCGTCACAAAATCTTGTACGCGACAATAATGCAAATAAAAAGAAGCATTCAAAATCTTCTCGGGCTTCTAACCAGGTAAAAACTTGGCGTGACACCAACGTTTCGAAGAAGTGCATCTTCCTCGTCTTCAGGGTGAGCTGATCTGTGTGTATGTGTGTCTGTGTGTGTATGTGTGTGTCTGTGAATGATGTATGTGTGTATCAGTGTGTATGTGTATGTCTATGTGTCTGTGTATATGTGTGTGTCTGTGTATGTGTGTATCTGTGTGCATGTGTGTGTCTGTGTGTGTATGTGTGTATGTATGTGTGTATGTGTGTATATAGTATGCGTGTATGTGTATGTATGCGTGTAGGTGTGTATGTGTGTATGTAAGTGTGTATGTATGTATGTGTATGTGTGTGTCTGTGAATGATGTATGTGTGTATCAGTGTGTATGTGTATGTATGTATGTATGTATGTATGTATGTATGTATGTATGTGTGTCTGTGTATGAGTGTTTCTGTGTGTGTCTGTGTGTGTATGTGTGTGTCTGTGTGTATGTGTGTATGTATGTGTATATGTGTGCATGTGTGTCTGTGTGTGTATATATGTATGTGTGTATGTATGTGTGTATGTGTGTATGTGTGTATGTATGTGTGTATGTGTGCATGTGTGTATATCTGTATGAATGTATGTATGTGTGTATGTGTGTATATGTGTATGTATGTGTGTATGTATGTGTGCATATGTGTATGTGTGTATGTGTGTATGCATGTATGTGTGTATGTGTGTATATGTGTATGTATGTGTATGTGTGTATGTATATGTGTATGTGTATATGTGCGTATGTATGTGTGTATGTGTGTATATGTGAATGTATGTGTGTATGTATGTGTGTATATGTGTATGTGTGTATGTATGTATGTATGTGTGTATGTGTGAATATGTGTATGTATGTATGTATGTATGTATGTATGTATGTATGCATGTATGCATGTATGCATGTATGCATGTATGCATGTATGCATGTATGCATGTATGCATGTATGCATGTATGCATGTATGCATGTATATATGTATGTATGTGTGTATGTATGAGTGTATGTGTGTATATGTGTGTATATGTATATGTATGTGTGTATGTGTGTATATGTGTGTATATGTATGTGTGTATGTATGTGTGTATGTATGTGTGTATGTATGTGTGTATGTCTGTATGTATGTGTGTATGTATGTGTGTATGTGTGTATATGTATATGTGTGTGTGTGGATGTTTGAGTTTATGGTATCTTACAAATATATGATACGAAGACTTTTCAAGAAAATCCGCCGCTTCAAATTACTCTTTACATGGAAAAAAATCAATTGATTATCTGAAAAGGGCCCCAAAATGTTGATTAAAATACTTCATATTAAGATGTATATCTTCAATGTCCTGGGAATAGCGTATGAAGTCCTCTTCATTCTGAATTACTTTTGCATAACTAATAAACCATAAGAGTAGACAAACACTTACTACACAACAATGTAGATGTGGTTAAAACACACAATTTATGTCCAATAGATTGTTGTTGCAGAGCTAAAGTTGCCGATATATTCCTTGTTATTGGTGTCAGTTTTAAAATACTTAACTTAAATACTCAAACAAGAAGTCGTGCAGCTGTTCTAACATAATTCGTCTACCGCTTTAGCCTGATGTATTCTCTTAGTCCCCTTCTACTTATAAGTTACTAAGTAATAATACTATTTTTGCTAATTCTTATCTCGATTACTACGGAGTAGAGAGAAGAATAATCTTTAGTAGAAGTGTGTAGAACAGATAGAGAACTTAATGTGAATGGAACACATCAGATTTTTTATGTTGCGTTATTTCCGGAGTATAATGACAAATGCAGATCTCATCGACAGTGGAGATAACTTAAATAGTTAAAAATTCACTTAAATAGCTCCAAACTCTTCGAAGTTGGAAGTCTTGTTGTGTATTGTCACCCGCTAGCACTTTCATCTGCAACGTTTGATGGCCTGTTTCCCGTCGATGGTGTGTGCCGACTATTTGCATCTTACCGTGGACTTTCTTCAATGCTTTCCTCGGCAACCAGGTGTCCTGTGCCCTTCTCGTCAAAAACGGATGTTCGACGATGCTAAACGTCGTTGAATCATATCTAAACATTGTTATAGATAGCAAACGGTCTCCTTCAACAACATCCAACTTCGGTGGATTTTCTTTGGGTTCTCCGGTTTTACCCACCATCGCATTCCACCGGTGCTCCATCTTCATTCCATGTATCATCAGTGCCATCGCCTACGGTGCCATTTGCAGTAAAAGCGGGCGTTAAACACTACAAAAAAACCCGTCAAATTTCATTTTTACTTCCTCACAAGCTTTCCAACTAAAAATAAAAACGAATCACAGACCGACATTACATTTTTTGCCATTTAACGATAAAGTGAGCCTGTACCAACTAAACACATTTAACGATAAAGTGAGCCTGTACCAACTAAACACATTTAACGATTAACTGAAATATCTGCCAAATCCAAGTTATCTATGAGTCAGTACCGAATTTGTTTTGATGTGTAACAAATGACAGTACACGTTGGTAACACTATCTGCCTTAGCAACACCGTCTATTTTTAAACACTAGTATTCATTGGATAATCGATAATGATGATAATTATCGCTAATACTGTGCAGTTTAGCATGACTAAGCACACCAGAATTACGGTGAGAATTTGCTACTTCGCCACCATTTCAAACATAATATATTATAACATGAGCGAAACATTAATCTTTGTTACCGGATATGTCTAAGTAAAGGCGGGAAGAACCAATTCAATATTACTTTCAACCCATTGCGTGTACAACAAAACGGTGGAGCATTTAGTTTATATGCGTCCGGTCCCAGGCCTCAGCGTCCGAAATAGTGTAAAAGTTTTAAAGACATGCGTTTCGTTGTAAAGCTGTTTAATTTCAAATGAATTTCCATTTGTCTTTCTTTGTACTTAACAGATATTATGATTATTTTGCAAGGTACAGTTCAATTGCAATTGCTAAAGCCGCGAGATTGGTTGTGTTTGTATTTTTAAATCCAACTTATGTACCAAAGTAAAAAAAAAAAAAAAGAAAAAAAATATGCGTTCCATTCTCCACCTATTCTGTAACAAATGTTTTTACGAAGCTATCTTCTATCTACTTCATGCTAATCGAGGTACACATTAGCAAAATGACCTTAGTTCCTTATAATTAGAACGGAATACAATTGGATAAAGTCATCGTTCAATCCTTTAAACGCTGGTCACTATGCGATAAATTGAAATTCGATTCTTTTTTCATGGCCAGGAGTAAACCAAAAGAGGTAAACGTCTGGCGACTTCAGTTAAATTTAAGTATTTCAAAATATAAAACAATAACAAGACTAACTCGGAAATGGTTACACATAAGGTATGACACAAACTGTTTGTTTTAAGGAAATCTGTTTTTTTGTGCAGTAAGTTTTTGTTATTTTACCAGTTTACCACTTATGTAAAAGTCATACAGAATGAAGAGGTCTTCAGAAGCTATTTCCAGAAAATTCAACATGTGTATTAGTATTTTTCATGCAAATATCTTATTGGACAGTATTTTAATGAAAATTATTAGTCATTTGTGAGAAAAACTAAATTTAAAATAAGAACCAATCAGATGTTAGCTTCATCCCAGCTCTTATAAATACCAGTCTCCGCAAGCTCAAACCATCAGTTCACCCTGAAGACGAGCAAGATGCACTTCTTCGAAACGTTGGTGTCAAGCCAAGTTTTTACCTGGCTAGAAGCCCGAGAAGATTTTGAATTAAATTTAAAATGTTTTTCCATGTAAAGAGTAGTTTGGAGGTAGGGATTTTCTTGAAAATCTTTGTGTCGCATCCTTCGAAGATATTAAACATAATAACTCTTCCCCACAGCAAAGAAAGTCCCCAGGTGCTGAGCCGACCTATGTCAAATGTTCGCTCTCGCACACATTCACTGTCCTTGTCGCACTTTTTAAAATAACATATTCCGTTGTCGAACAACACCAAGTTTGGTGGTTTCATTTTTGAGCTCTGCTGCCCACAGATACACACAGTAACAGACAGACAGACACAAACACAGGACCTATTCCTAAAAATGCTGTTTTAATTCCAGGTATCCTCAAAACATGTATTGCCAGAGAAATATTCGTTTTGAACTTCTGGGTCAGTGCAATATTTTCTCTACTTACTATATACGCACATAATATTTGGTTAAGAAAATACCGGCGTAAGTTTTAGGGTCACGGTCGCTATAAAATGCGGTCCCACACAAATGTTTAGGATGGTGGATTTTTTTCGGGCGTAAACACCCTTAGCAAGACTTCCTCCGGAAGTAAAGTTCTGAGTAAAGTTAAGCGGTCTTTCACGCACAGTATAGAATGGGTTACTGAGAACCACAGCAATTAAAGTGTATAAATCTCCATTTCCATTTCTTTTTTTACCCAAGCGTTAAATATCCTGTAATACATCTATTTTCAATGATTTTTTGATGATAAGAGTATTTAAAACCATTTTTTAACTATGTGTTAAACAGGATGATGTTGCTATGTCTGATTTTAAATGTTTCTGGGTAAAGAAGTTGAGTGTTATGCAATCCACACAACATTGTACGGCTGTGAAACTGGCTATCAATGAAAATAAAACAGATGAGGTTCATTGAAGAGTTGCATAAGATTAAAAACGAGGAAATAAGAATATAATATTCATGTAGTGTAATTTTATATAGTAAACTAGTGAACCAAAGACGAAAATATGATGTGTTGCATTCACATGACGCTCTGCATCTCTTCCTGAAGGACACTATACTTACAAAAATATTCTTTTATCTATATTGAGATAAAACTTAGCAGAATAGCTTTATTTCTTGTTTCCTTGAAAGTAGAAGCGAAATGAAGGAATATACTACGCTAAAGCGACAGTCAAATGTTTCAAAAGCTGTCGCTATGCGAATGGCATTGATTTTTGGTTCTTGTTCCGTGGTCAGGCGTAAAACAAAAGAGATACAAAAGGATGAGAACCTCCTGAGAGAAAAGTAAGTATTTTAAAACCGAAACCAATAACAGGGAATATACAAGATATATACAACGAGATGTATTCTAACTTATGGTCTGTCTCCTAAAGTTTATCAGTTATGCAAAGCTCTTACATTACGAAAAGGACTTCAGAGATTATTCCCAGAAAATTCAAGATATAGATCTAATTTGTCAGGTAAACATCTTTAATATACGATATTTTAATCAAAATCGATATAGCCATTTTTGAGAAAATAAAAATCTTCGATAATTATTCTATGCAAAGGCTAGTTTGGGATTTTTCTTCTAACCGTTAATAACTTTATTAAGATTGGGATTTATTGTTTTATTATATTTTCTGAGGGGGTGTTGAATTGCTTTTTGAGGGATTATTCTATTTCATGAACAATTTTGTGTCACATCCTTGAACGATGCTGAACTTAAACATTAAATTTGGTATTTAACCAACTATTCTTCTGTGGTTATTATGTTCACAGACACACGAACACACACGGATGTTTTGGTATTTTTTTGGAATCAGGGGACCTCAAAACATATATTTTGGGTGAAATTTTGACATTGAATTTTTGGATGGAATTCAATACATTTTTAATTAATATGCATATATTACGTGTAGAGAAAATGAGAATGGATTAAACATATGAATCGAATGAGTTAGAAGAGATACCCCCGAGGAAATGGCGGATTTTGTACGTCGTAGGAAACGTTGGTCTGATGTTATGTGAAATGCAAAAGAAAATTGATGGATTTTGTTGAAGATTAAGATTGTAATGCCCATTAAATGAAGTTCAACAAAATGTGTCCAATGTGTACAATACTTGAAACAATAATTATTTCATTCAATTCGTAATTATTTTTTCTGCATTTATTGGAGCTATTGGTGGACGTAGTCTAATTTCTGTTCATAAACTTAAAGTTAAGATTTTCATTTACTCTGAAATTATTTATCATGCAATAATTTCCTATTTATATAACTGGCGAACGATTCTAATTATTTAACCCGTGATGATGATGATGAGAACCAGCGAGCTTGATAAGTTATCACGTGACACTGAACATTGGTGGGATGATGGTTTAGTTGGTGAAACTAATGGTTGGGAAAGCAGAGTAGCTGAGATAATAACCGGCCGTCACTGACCGGTCTCCTGGTAAGCCAAATAATAATAATACCATGTCGCTACTATTGAAAGTCTTCAGAAGCTATAAATTGTGGTTTTCAGACATCAAAAGGTTAATATTTAAATCTCATGTGGTTTCCTGTTTCAGTAAACAAAGTTTGCAAATAATGATATAATAAATTAATTAATTAATTAATTATACCATCAGCATCATCAATAACCACTTGCTACGTGATAAAACACATGAAAACCAAGCAATAGTGTTGGATCGGGTTTATCTGTGGCTCGCATTTGGAAGGTCGCAGTTTCGAGTCGAATGCCATTTTTATTGGGGTAGCTTTTCTATTACCACTAATTTTTCCGGCCCATTATTCCACATATTCTACATATTATTTCCATTAATCTTTAATATCTCCTTTCAGAAAACGAGGCTTGACTAAGTAGTTTGATGGTGCGCGGTGCGCGGTGTACATGCTTCCTCTTCCTCTGCTCGGAACCAGGATGTGCCCATCAGTAGGATGCCTGTATCTGTTAACATTAGAGACCCCGCGATATCTGTATCTGTAGAGATTTGCTCCATGCAACATTCCATTTATATTACTCGAGTGTAATGGAAATATAGAATCCTTATACCTTGGCCTATATTGCTCTAACCTATGTCAGCTTTTAGCAGACAATGAGGCTATCCTTTGGTAGTAAATCCAAGGATACGAGTGTACTGAGACGATAGTGTATTGCAACATATTTGCATTGTAACATAATTTGAAACCTCATGAATTATGCACTACCGTGGAAATGGTACTGTTTGTTTAACTTTCTTGGCTAGTATGTTTTCAATTGTATTTAAGATACAAAATTAGAGATTGGTAATCATGTGCGGGAGCTTGCAGCCTGACATTAGCCGATAATTGTGGTGACTTCACAAATACGGAGTTCAAGGATTCTGTTAGACCCTTCACCAGGTGCAGTTGTGCATTATTCCTTGTGATGAAATTATCCGCAACATTCCAGCGATTTATTGAAGACAGTCACTACGGAGAAGTCGCTGAAACTTACGAAGTACCTACCAAGAAAGTGACGTTATTGTAGCAAGTTACGGAAATCTCGTACATTTTCTCAGATGATCAGATTATAAGGTATATTCTCCGCCCATTGTTTTATTTTAATTGTGGATTTACCTTTCTCCCAAAGTTCCAGTTACTTGAACTTGGCCAATACTTAATAAACGCACCAACGAGGTATTTTTTTTTTTTTTTTTACACTCTTAAATAGAGAGTTAAAACTTCATTTTCTAACTTTTTATTAGTGTTGAACTCTATGTATCTTACTACTTCTCCACATACAGATACAAACTGTAAAAATCAGATGTGCCATTCCTTTCTCTACCTCTTCTGCAAACAAAGCATTCTTTCAAAAGCTTATCTTATGTTTTATATACAACATTCTAATCGAGATAACTGTTAGCAGAAATGGTCTTATTACTTGCTTCCTTGTAATTACACTAGGCTAAAGCAATAGTGAAATATTTTAAAATGTGTCCCTCTGTGAAATTAGGTTCCCTTTGGATGGCCAGGAGTAAAACAACTAAACTAGTAACTAATAACGTCTTCCCGTTTGAGAATATTAAAGTATTTTAAAATTGAAATTAATAATAGGAAATATCTGGGAAATGGTTAACTCTGCAAAAAAATTTATAAGATATCAAGTATGTGTTTTAACGAGATCTACAATTTTTGTCTATCTTTTACGGTTTACCAGTTATGCAAAACTCATTCAGAACTATAAGGGCTTTAGAGGCTTTTTCCAGAAAATTCAAGATAGCATTTGTCATGTAAGTATGCTTAATATATGAACTTTAATCATGATCGTTAGAACCATTTTTGAACAGGTGAAAACTTTCGAAAAATTTTCCACGTAAAGAGTATTTTGCGATGGGACATTTTTGTTTTAAAAAGTCTTCATATCACATCCTTGAAATACACTGAAATTAATTGTCAAGTTTGGTATTTCATGAATTTTCGTCTTAGAAAACTGTTGTTTACAGACACTCGCACACGGACACACTAATAAACGATGTTTTTCTAAAACTGTTTTTGATACAGGGGATGATAAAAAGAGTATTTCCAGTGAAATCTTGGTATCAAAATGTTGTGTGAAATGTAATAGGTACTCTCTTTACGTGTGTGTTTGTACGTGCTATAAAAAGTAAAAATCTGATGTTCTACGTCCAAGAGAATCTAAATTACATAAGTATAATTGTTGAATGGGGTAGCAGGGAAGGACCCTATAGCCTTCTTAAGAGCCACCCTTCCTCTGATAGCTACAGTAATTGCTGCTTAAGGCTCCCGAGCACGAAATCCTCAATGGTCTACCCTAGACAGAAGAGGGATGGATTATTCTGAAACAGAAGAGCCTCACCTCTTTAGGGGGTATGAGGATGTGTGGAGTAACAACAGCAAAGTGATATTAAATCCACCATAGCAGGGACCCCCCTCCAACCTCTACGGTGTTGATAGTAATAGGATTTGGATTAAAGGTTCTGATCATTGATCTTGCCCGGCGAGAGGCTGATGGCTTCTTTGGGGACATTTTAAATTACTCGAATCCTCCAAAAGAATTCTCCACAACATAGAATAGGAAAAGCATAAATGACTTTCGTATTCCTCTAAGTGAGCGCGACTCCCTCACACTGATAAGCAAGAGGGGTAAACGAAATTCGTACAGCCAGTTCCCCATCTACCGGTTTTAATTTGAAAATATAGCGCCGTTGAGTTCTGCATTTCTTTTGACGCACGAAGGGATATCTTCACACGTCGTATACGGAGAAGTTGGGCCACTTGATATTTAAGATATTTTTATAGGAAATAAAATTGAATTTTCTGGCAATAATCTCTAAAGTCCTCATCATTCTAGATTTTTGTTATAGATAAACAAAACATTGCTTCACAAAAATACAGGTCTCGCTAATACATAGAATTTGCGTCAGGTAGATTTTCCTTCTTCTGTGTTACTGTTGGCCAGGCACAGCTTGTCTACTGCTTCTACTTACAAGGTTCACTGTGTTGGGGGAACTTTCTTGAAAATCTTCCTGTGGCATATTTAGAAGATGCTCAACTTTAATACCAATTTGATATTTAACCAACATCGTTTTTGCTTTCTTTACACATATTATGTACATAATGTATAGAGAAGGTATTGCACTCCACAAAAAGTTTGATACCGAGATATATGTTTTAGGGTCTCCTGTTTCCAAAAAAAAGCATTTTCAGAAAAAGGTCCGCGCGCGCGTGTGTGTGTGTGTATCCGTATGTACACGTGTGTCTGAACACGATATCTCAAAAACGAAAAGTCGGTAAAATACCAAACTTGGGATTCAAGTATCTTCCAGGGATGCGAAATGAAGATGTAGAGAAAAATTCCCCCACCCCAGACTATGCATTACATGGTAATTTTTTCTAAAATTTTGATTTTCTCAAAAATAGGTCTAACTATTTTGATTAAAATATCGTATATTAAAGATATTCACGTGACAAATAAAATGCATATCTTGAATATGCTAGGAATAGCCTCTGAAGACCTCTGTATTGGGGAAGAATTTTTCTGAAATTTGTGTAACTAGTAAACCGTGAGAGATAGACAAGAACTTACTAAATAGGAAATGTAGTGCTCGTTAAAACACACAATTTATGTAGTATGAATTTCTTTCGTTTTTGAGATAGTCCTTGTTGTTGGTTTCAGCTTTAAAATACGGGAATTTGTCAACTCCAATGCATAAAAAGGAACTTCAGTTACATAGCAACTAGTGTTTGACTATCACTTTAGCCTATGGTTCTCTCTTATTTCCCTCTTTCTTACATAGAAGCAAGTAATAATACCATTTCTGCTAATTTTTTCTAGATTAGCATAAAGGAAATAAGAAGAAAAAGTTTTTTTACAACAATTTGCTGCAGATATGTAGAAAAAGTCATGTGATTGGACCACATCAGATTTTTGAGTTACGCTGTTCACAGACACATGGATATTTTTCTAAAGCAGCTTTTTGATTCCCGGGAGCTCCGAACATACCCACATTTCCTGTGACAAGAATGCAATTCTTACCCTTACTATAGGTATCAGAGGAAGTAAAACTATTCTATATTTAATCACTCTGGAATTATTAGTACTTACAGAATTGTAGTGTTGGGCAATGTAGAAGCATAACAATGAAAGGAAGGAATTTGAAAACGACTAATGTAATATATCTGGAGGAAGAACACGAAATCAGGAAAAGCGAAGTTAATAGTTTAGAATAATGACTGAGAATAAATAATGCTCTGAGAATAAAATTTTTGTTGCGTTAACAGAAAAGAAAGGCGAAGAGGAGGAAAATGGGAAGGAGATGTGATTTGCTATTGAAAGACCTACACTGAACACTAACCTGTAAGTGTTTTAAAGAAGAAGTATTTGCTACAGTCATGGAAATAAGTATTCATATAGTACTGCAATTGAAATTGACCACTGATATTTCGATATTTAATTAAATGACAGCGCTACGATTCTGTGAAGGAAGCCACCCCATTAAATAAACAGTGTAAGGATAACAAAAATTTGAGTATTAAACAAACGTACCTCAAGGAATAAACGATACCCCAATGCTGGCTGTATTTGACAGTGAAAAAAGAATTTATACACCACTAGAAATGTAAACACAGAAACCACCTAAGAACCGTTTGCAGCAAGCAAGGCCTTCAGTGGCAAGCAAAAGAATATGTTAATAAGAATGATAAAAAAATATCCTAAATTGACAGCCTCTGCATTGTCTGCCTATGTTAACGATCAGTTCGGAAAGGAAATAACACCAATGTTCTAAGTAGTGTAGGCTATGGAGCTAGGGTACCTGGAAAGAAACCATACATCAGTAAGAAGAACAAGAAAGTCAGACTTGAATTTGCTCGAGAGCATCTAAGCAAGAACACGAGTTTCTGGGACAGGGTACTGTTTACAGATGAAAGTAAATTGAATGTATTTGTAAATGATGGCAGAATTTTTGGTGTGGAGAGGACCAAATACTGAGCTTGAACCTAAACACCTTCAAGTCACAGTGAAGCATGGTGGAGAAGGAATTATAATATGGGGATGTATGGCTACATCTGGTGTTGGGGAACTTGTTTTTGTTGAAGGTAACATGGATAGATTTCAGTATTTAAATATCCTAAAGAATAATCTGCAAAAGAGTGTTAATAAGTTGAGTTTATGCACAGATTGCTACTTTCAACAAGACAATGATCCTAAGCATACGGCGGAAATTGTTCGTTTGTGGTTGTTGTACCATACTCCCCACGTTCTCAAGTTTCCAGCACAGAGTGCAGACCTTAATCCAATTGAACATCTTGGAATACCCTTGAAAGAATGGTCAGAAAGCATGAGATACGAAGTAAGGCAGCTCTGAAACAATGTCTTCAGCAAGAATGGTAAAATATTGCCTAGAGACTACAAAAAACCTGGTTCATTCCATGCCAAAGAGGCTAATTCTTTGAGTGTATGAACACTTTTTTCCTCGTTGTGAGAACGCAGCTGGTACAAATGTTTTGTTTACTTTTTGAAGAGGAGTAATTTAGGTCATGCGTTTATACGTCTAGAATCAGGAGGAATTATCATACTGTTAGTTTATCAAATAACCTCTCTGTATGTTAACTTTAGCTATAACAAATTAAGTTTTTCTACATAAACGCTGAATACTTTTTTCCATGACTGTATATTTTAACGCCTACTGGCAACGCTCAATCCACAGAGCCAACATATGATTTCGTAGAAAAGGATATCATGTGTTTCATTCACAGAACTTTCTCTAGCTATTCCATATACAAACTGTTCTCACAAAATATTATTCTTTTATCTACATCAGGGTGATCCAGATAAATATTTTCAAAATTGGTCTTATGACTTGCTTCTTTGTAAGCAGAAAAGAAATAAGAGAATACGTTGAACTAAAGCGATATCAAATATTCTAAAAGCTGGGTGCTATGTGACACAATTGGGGCTCGGTTCGCTTTGCATGATCCCATTTGATAGTTTAAAATGAAACCAATAATATGAAAGATCTCGAAAATGGTCAACTCTACAAGAAAAGCGTATATGACATAAATTGGTATTTTCATTATATCTACCTTTTTTGTGTGGTAAATTTTTGTCTATCTCTTACGATTTAACTGTCATATGTAAACATATGTAAAATTGTCCAGAATAAAGAGGATTTCTGAGGCTATTTCCAGAAAATTCAAAATGTACATTTTATTCTTTAATATACCGAATGATAATCAAAATTGTCACAGCCATTTTTAAGATAAATAAAACTTTCAAAGATTTTTCCATTGTAAAGGGTAGTTTGTGGAGAGAGCATTTTCTTGAAAATCTTCATGTGCAATCCTTGGAAAATACTTAGCACAAATACCAAGTTGGGTATTTGACGGTTTTTTCGCTTTTGAGTTATGCTGCCCACAAACACACTAATACTCGAACGTTTTTCTAAAAATGGTTTATTTGCACTCAGGAGACCTTAAAATCTCTACATCGACATTTTCGGTGGAATAAACTACTTTTTCTGGCTACTATATGCAAATGTGCTACAGAAAGTGATACATTAGACCTATTCCAGCAGAACCTAGTCAGCGTTTGAGGTAAGAAACGCCTAAAAACATGAACATTATTATTTAGAAATTATGAGACTCGACACGTGCAGGGAGGGAAGAATGGGGGCAAGACCAGACAACGGGCTTAAGCTAACCTGACGCCGGTCGTGGCCCCCCTCACGTGGCCCGAGCTCCCTTGAGGCAGGTCTCAATCCATGACGACGCCACAATAAACTTGCAGCCTGCCGTAAATAGTCCTCTATTCATTCAACCATCAAATAAGAGATTATTAGGAAATTATAGCTCAAGAAATGGTGGACCGGAAATTTCGGGTACAGTAAGTAAACTGCGCAGCATTCGTCTGGCAACCTGGAGAAACCCCGGAAAACCCATAGGTCAGGTAGGTCGGCAACGAGAATCGAACCTGAGACCTCGCAAATGCTGGCCACAAAACCGTCGTAACCTCCCACTCACTGAATTCACAGTAACTTCATGATACAATAAATGTTCTACTTAACATTACACTCCCTCCCCCAAAAAAGCGAAGTTTCACAACTTCTCCCTATTATTAACTTCTCCCTTTTTGTCTATGTCGTTCGGTCGAGTACAGTTAGTTTATGGTAGCGATATTAAAATACGAACTCAAATGAGAAGGTACGCTATGCTTGATGTGCAGCTACTCACGCCAGTCTGTCAAATATAGTGGCTCTCCGTGTTGTCACGTATTTTACATTGAGACAAATAATTCGAATCAACATAAATTCGACTATTTGAACAATTAAGCACGACTACGATATCCTATGTGAAATAAAACAGAAAGTTAATTTAAATATTTCTAAAGAAACCTAAACCTTTACAGCGATGTTGTTATTTATTGATCCGAATTTTCTGAAACTTGAACAAAACACATGAACGAGGAGAGAATCAACGGAAATAAAAATCTTGTCTTTAACTGTTACACATCACTGTGCGTCGAATAGAGGGTACACATCATGAATTAATTGAAAATCTCATAACATATGTCAAATAACAGTCTATCCAGGTCATTATTTTGAACTTGTGGAGAATATGGATGAAACCGTATATCAAACAAAAAAAAAAAAAACCTGATCGTAAAAAGACAGTTGAAAGGCAAATCCAATAACAACTATTATGTTAATGACACCAGATGGAACTAAAGAGTGTGTTCCTGTTGCAGTAGTACAGAAGAAGATTATGATCACGATGATTTCGATGCTCATATCTTTGCATATAAAGGATGAAAGGGAATTTGATGAATATTTCTATTGACTTCTAAATTACAATTATCATTTTTACTTTCTCCACCAAGTACTATGAACGTACGTGAGACGGTATTTCATTCCACCCAAAAATTTGGTACAAAGAGTACAGCGAAAATACTTGTTTTGAACAATCCCGACATTTTTTTAGAAAAAGGTCCGTGTGCGCTTTTGTGTGTCTGGGACAGTATAACTTAAAAACTTAGGTTAAATTAGGTTAAACACCAAATTGATATTTAAGATTAGTAAATAACAAGGATGTGACCCAAATATTTTCAGAAAAATCTTCCCTCACTAACTACGCATTAAGTAGAACACTTTTACATAATTTTAATTTTCTACAAAACGGCTCTTTCGATTTTGATTAAAATACCATATGCTTAGGATATTTTCATGACAAATGCAATACATATTTGAATTTTCTGGTAATAACTTTTGAAATTTCTGGGATTTGCCTCTACGTTCAGGATGACTTTTCATTAATTGGTAAACTATAAGAGACAGACAAAACAACTTATTACACAAAAACTAGATTTAGTTAAAACACAAAATTTATATACTATTTCCTGTTGGGCTAATCATTTCCGAGATATTCATGTAATTGGTTACACATTTAAAATATTTAGATTTTCTCAGACAGGAAGTCATCATTCGTTTTATAACTGTCTTGTTTTACTATTACCATGCAAAGAGAAACCGATTTCAATTGTATCGTATAGTGTCCCACTTTTAAACGTTGTGATTATCACTATAGTGTGGAGCATTCCCTTATTTCCATCATACTCCCATGGAAGCAATAGCATCACCATTTCTGTTAAAGTATACTTGGATTAGCGTGATGTAGATAAAAGAATAATGTTTTATAACAATAGCTTGTTTGCAGAATAGGTAGAGAAACTCATGTGAATGAAACACATAGGATTTTAATAGTACCTGCTCTAAGCATTGTACTGTGATCCTTATTTAGAGTTAGCGAGTCGCGCTCCGTGGTGTAGTGCACAACCTGGTATTCTCGTGGTAAGCCTAAGTATTGTACTGTGATCCTTATTTAGAGTTAGCGAGTCGCCCTCCGTGGTGTAGTGCACAACCTGGCATTCTCGTTGTAAGCCTAGGTATTTTACTGTGATCCTTATTTAGAGTTAGAGAGTCGCCCTCCGTGGTGTAGTGCACAACCTGGTAGGCTTGTGGCAAGCCTCAAAATTGTACTGTGATCCTTATTTAGAGTTAAGGAGTCGCCCTCCGTGGTGTAGTGCACAACCTGGTAGGCTCGTGGTAAGCCTAAGTAGTGTACATTGATCCTTATATAGAGTTGGCGAGTCGCCTTCCGTGGTGTAGTGCACAACCTGGTATTCTCGTGGTAAGCCTAAGTATTGTACTGAGATCCTTATTTAGAGTTAGCGAGTCGCCCTCCGTGGTGTAGTGCACAGCCTGGTAGGCTCGTGGTAAGCCTAAGTATTGTAGTGTGATCCTTATTTAGAGTTAGCGAGTCGCCCTCCGTGGTGTAGTGCACAAGCTGGTATTCTCGTGGTAAGCCTAAGTATTGTACTGTGAGCCTTATTTAGAGTTAGCCAGTCGCTCTCCGTGGTGTAGTGCACAACCTGGTAGGCTCGTGGTAAGCCTAAGTATAGTACTGTGATCCTTATTTACAGTTAGTGAGTCGACCTCAGTGGTGTAGTGCACAGCTTGGTGGGCTCGTGGTAAGCCTAAGTATTGTACTGTGATCCGTATTTAGAGTTAGTTAGTCGCTCTCCGTGGTGTAGTGCACAACCTGGTATTCTCGTGGTAAGCCTAAGTATTGTACTGAGATCCTTATTTAGAGTTAGCGAGTTGCCCTCCGTGGTGTAGTGCACAGCCTGGTAGGCTCGTGGTAAGCCTAAGTATTGTAGTGTGATCCTTATTTAGAGTTAGCGAGTCGCCCTCCGTGGTGTAGTGCACAAGCTGGTATTCTCGTGGTAAGCCTAAGTATTGTACTGTGAGCCTTATTTAGAGTTAGCCAGTCGCTCTCCGTGGTGTAGTGCACAACCTGGTAGGCTCGTGGTAAGCCTAAGTATAGTACTGTGATCCTTATTTACAGTTAGTGAGTCGACCTCAGTGGTGTAGTGCACAGCCTGGTGGGCTCGTGGTAAGCCTAAGTATTGTACTGTGATCCGTATTTAGAGTTAGTTAGTCGCTCTCCGTGGTGTAGTGCACAACCTGGTAGGATCGTGGTAAGCCTAAGTATTGTACTGTGATCCTTATTTAGAGTTAGCGAGTTGCCCTCCGTGGTGTAGTGCACAACCTGGTATTCTCGTGGTAGGCCTACGTATTGTACTGTGATCCTTATTTAGAGTTAGCGAGTCGCCCTCCGTGGTGTAGTGTACAGCCTGGTAGGCTCCTGGTAAGCCTATTATTGTACTGTGATCCTTATTTAGAGTTAGTAAGTCGCTCTCCGTGGTGTAGTGCACAACCCATTATTCTCGTGGTAAGCCTAGGTATTGTAGATGTGATCCTTATTTAGAGTTAACGAGTCGCCCTCCGTGGTGTAGTGCACAGCCTGGTAGGCTCCTGGTAAGCCTATTATTGTACTGTGATCCTTATTTAGAGTTAGCGAGTCGCCCCTTGTGGTGTAGTGCACAACCTGGTAGGCTCGTGCTAAGCCTATGTATTTTAGCTGTGATCCTTATTTAGAGTTAGTGAGTCGCCCTCCGTGGTGTAGTGCACAACCTGGTAGGCTCGTGGTAAGCCTAAGTATTGTAGTGTGATCCTTATTTAGAGTTAGCGAGTCGCCCTCCGTGGTGTAGTGCACAACCTGGTATTCTCGTGGTAAGCCTATTATTGTACTGTGATCCTTATTTAGAGTTAGCGAGTCGCCCTCCGTGATGTAGTGCACAACCTGGTAGGCTCGTGGTAAGCCTAAGTATAGTACTGTGATCCTTATTTACAGTTAGTGAGTCGACCTCAGTGGTGTAGTGCACAACCTGGTATTCTTGTAGTAAGCCTAAATATTGTACTGTGATCCTTACTTAGAGTTAACGACTCGCCCTCCGTGGTGTAGTGCACAACCTGGCATTCTCGTGGTAAGCCTAAGTATTGTTCTGTGATCCTTATCTAGAGTTAGCAAGTCGCCCTCCATGGTGTAGTGCACAACCTGGTATTCTCGTGGTAAGCCTAAGTATTGTACTGTGATCCTTATTTAGAGTTAGCGTATCGCCCTCCGTGGTGTAGTGCACAACCTGGTATTCTCGTGGTAAGCCTAAGTATTGTAGCTGTGATCCTTATTTAGAGTTAGCGAGTCGCCCTCCGTGGTGTAGTGCACAGCCTGGTATTCTCGTGGTAAGCCTAAGTATTGTAGCTGTACACAAATCGACTATTTTATTGTAATTCCATAAATTAGTTTAAACATTCCTGGATAAAAAAAAAGGAATAATTGGCTAACATGTGCCAATTTTAATGCCTTAATGCAAAGCACTAGAGATGAAACTATGCGGGAAAGAAAAAGTTCAGTGCAACGAGATCTCAATTACATCAAGCAAAGTAAAACACGAAGTTCTGCAAAAGTAAAGCAGCGCTGCAAGAAAAAGAGCGTGTGTGTCTGTGTGTGAGTGTATGTGTTTGTGTGTGTGTGTGAGTGTGTGTATGACTGTGTGTGCTTGTGTGCGTCTGTGTGTGAGTGTGTGTGCCTGTGTGTGAGTGTGTGTGTCTGTATGTGTCTGCGTGTGTCAGTGTGCGCGTTTGTGTCTGTGTGTGAGTGTGTGTGTGAGTGTGTGTGAGGGTGTGTGTGAATATGTGTCTATGTGTGAGTGTGTGTCTGAATGCGTGTGTGTGAGTGTATGTGCCTGTGTGAGTGTGTGTGAGTGTCTGTGTGTGTCTGTGTGTGTCTGTATATGAGTGTGTGTGTCTGTGTGTGCGTGTGTGTCTATGTGTGTCTGTATATGAGTGTGTGTGTCTGTGTGTGAGTGTGTGTGTCTGAGTGTGAATGTGTGTGTGTCTGTGTGTTAGAGTATATGTGAGTGAGTGTGGGTTTGTTTGAGTGTGTATGTGTGAGTGTGTGTGTGTGGCTGTGTATGACTCGGTGTGTCTGTGTCTGTCTATGCGTGAGTATGTGTGTGTGTCTGTGTGTGAGTGTATGTGTATGTGAGAGTGTGTGTGCCTGTGTGTGAGTGTGTGTGTTTGTGTATGAGTGTGTATGTGAGTTTGTGTGTTTACTGTGTGAGTGTGTGTATGTGTGTGTGTACATATCTGTGTGCGAGTGTGTATGTCTGTGTGTGAGTGTGTGTTCCTATGTATGAGTGTGTGTGAGAGTGTGTGTCTGTGTGTGAGTTTGTGTGTCTATGTGTGAGTGTGTGTGAGTATGTGTGAGTGTGTGTATGTGTGAGTGTGTGTGTGTGGCTGTATATGTCTCGGTGTGTCTGTGTCTGTCTATGCGTGAATGTGTGTGTGTCTGTGTGTATGTCTGTGTGTGAGTGTGTGTGTGTGTCTGTGTGCTGTGTGTGTCTGTGTGTGAGTGTGACTGTGTGTGTCTGTGTATGAGTGTGTGTGTTAGTGTGTGTGAGTTTGTGTGTTTCTGTGTGAGTGTGTGTATGTGTGCGAGTGTGTATATATCTGTGTATGAGTGTGTGTGTCTGTGTGTGAGTAGTTGTGTGTCTGTGTGTGTATGTGTGTGAGTGTGTGTGTCTATGTGTGAGTATCCGTGTGTCGGTGTGTGTCTGTGTCTGTGGGTGAGTGTGTGTGTGTGTGTCTGTGTGTGAGTGTGTATATCTGTGTGTGAGTATTTTTGTGTGTGTGTCTGTGTGTGAGTATGTGTGAGTGTGTATATCTATGTGTGAGTGTGTTAATATCTATGTGTGAGTGTGTGAATGTTTATATCTCTGTGTGAGTATGTGTGTGAGTGTGTATATCTGTGTCAGAGCATGTGTGTGTGTCTGTGTGTGAGTGTGTATATCTGTGTGAGTATGTGTGTGTCTGTGTGTGTGAGTGTATATATCTGTGTGTGTCGGTGTGTCTGTACCCCAGAATTCACCGCACAAATTGGGAGGATTGTAGAGGTGTGCTTGTTAAATACTTTATAATATGAAGACTATTGTACATTTCGTAAAATGTTAAAGTTATGACATGTTTTCTTGATGCACATCAGTGGCTGTAAATCAAAAGTACGTGGACGTGTGCATCATATTTTCATTTAGAATGCCTCATTTGTTTGCCAGTAATCTGAAGAATGAGTATTGGTACACAATCTTACGTTGATCAAGACTATTAAACTTTGTGCACATTGCTTTTCGTTGAGGGTGTGCACACCACTGATAGCCATTCGGTTGATTTCAGATTATATGCGCCTTCTCTGACCGTCCTTCAGCCGCTTTACCAGAGGCTCCTGCCTCCACAGCTCCGTCTTGGTCATTTGCTTAAAGATCTGCTTGCACAGCTTGGTTCATTTCTCCGCACATTGTTTTGTCCGGTTCTCCCGCAACTGATGCAGCTTCTTCGCTCCCTCCTTTCTCCTGATGACCAATCTATTGTCTCTGCGTCAGCTCCCCCTCCTAAACTGGAACTATAACGGCCTACGTGCTAAACAATCCTCCTTTATTGCCTTTCTCATCAGCACAATGTTGATATTGCTTCAATTACAGAGACTCATATTCTTCCCAAAGAGATTTTAACTATTCCTGGTTATCTCATTTACCAGAAGGACAGCCTGGCAGAGAATGCAACTGGTGGTATTGTTCTTTTCATTAGACGTTCTCTGCGCCACAGCGAGATATTTCTTCCAGATGTGCCCAGTCTGGAGGTGGTGGATATTAAACTTCACGGTGCAAATGATAGTGATTTTGTCATTCAGCGCCTACAAACCGCCCAATCGCCGCCTAAATACTAATTATCTCTCATTCCTCTTTCCTTTTGAGAACAGTACTCTTCTTTTGGGCGACCTTAACTGTAAGCATTCCTCCTGGGGGTGCCGATCCACCAATCCGAATGGTCGGCTTCTGTTTTCGGCTCTAAACACCTATGACATATTGATGTTGACGCCTGAGGATCCTACTTATTATCCTTCAAATCCTTTAAGTGCTCCTGATATTCTGGACATCGGTGTGCATCGCAATCTTCACCTTCCTACCTTCGTTTCCTCCTTGGGAGAACTTGACTCTGGTCTGTGCCCGGTGATTGTCAACTTTCAGCTTCCACCTACCTTGCTCCCACCGATTCCCAAACTCCTAAATGGGACAAATTTCAGTCTCTTCTGGATGCAACACTCTGTAACTCTTATCAACTCACCACAACCCATGATGTTTACCTTGCGCTACTGCACTTTACTAACACCATATGCCGTTGTGTCCGACTTTCCACTTCTCCCAGTGTGCAACCATTCTCCCCCTTCCTTACCCCTCTTCTTTTAAATCTTCTCCGAGAAAAACACCAAGTTCCTGGACAGTGGCAACGAGACAGACAATGTAGGAAGCATAACGGTCTCATTCGACGGGTGAAGCAGGAGTTGCAGCGACATCGGCTTCAGTCCTATGATCGCTATCTGTCATCACTCTCTCCTCGCGACCATTCACTTTGGGAAGCCACCAAACGTGTTCTCCGTGAGATGTCTTTTGTGCCGGCGCTCTCTGCTGGCGGAAAAATTGTCACAGATATTGCTACTAAGTGTGATATTCTGGCCGATCATTTTGAGCGGGTGTTCACTCTCCCTCTGATAGCCGCAGATGTTGCTGCAGTAGAACAGGAATTAACTCTCACCGCACTCGCCCTACAGTTCATCAAAGGATTTCCTTTACTAACCCGCGGGAATTGTCTTGCCTGATTCGCGCTTTCCCACTTAAGAAATCTCCTGGACACGACTTGATTCCCAACGTTGTTCTCAAGAAGCCCAGCAAGAAGGCTCTTGCGTATTTGTCGACTCTCCTAAATGCCTGTCTACGCCTGGGCTATTTTCTGAGCTCCTGGAAGTTTGCTCATATCGCGGTATTCCATAAGCCCAATAAACTTAAGCACTTACCTGAAAGCTATCGTCCAATTAGTCTGTTGCCAACCTTCTCCAAACTGTTTGAAAAAGTGATCCATCGCCGTCTACTCTCTTGCTTTACTCATAACCATGCTCTTCCGTCATTCCAATCTGGGTTTCGCTACAAACATTCAATTGCATATCAGCGTTTGCGTTTAATCCAGTCAATTGTCCATGACATTGAGGCCCGTCAATATACCATGGCAGTCTTTCTAGATGTGGCGCAGGCGTTAGATTTTGCTTGCTTCTCAAGTTAAACCGCAGCAGTTTTCCTCATTATTTATTGTTCTTATTAGAGAGTTTCCTAGGTAACCACAGCTTTTCAGTGCGTGTTTGCGGTTTCCTTTCCTCTCCACGCACTATTACCGCAGGTGTCCCACAAGGCTCTATCTTGGTACCCACACCATTCAGTATCTGATATTCCAGATTTGGCCCCAACTTCTGTAGCTCTCTACGCTGATGACACCGTTCTCTACTATTGCCATTGTAATCCTCAACACGCCCATCAAGTGGTACAACACTTCTTTGATCGCCTCACTCAGTGGTTCAACACCTGGTGCATCTCCTTGAACCCTCAGAAGACTGAGGCTAATCTTCTCACTCTACACCGATATCCTACTCTTCCTCCGTTGAATCTTTCTGGTAACACTGTATCTTGGCTGTCCTTACCTGTTAAGTATCTTGGGGTGCTTATGGGCACTCGACTGACTTGGCGCACTCACATCGATCGCCTTATTTCCCTGGCCTCCGGACGGCTTTCCAAACTCTCGTCATTGTTTCATCGTCATACCGCTCGTGAATTGGAGTTCCTCATTACTCTACAAGTCTCTCGTTCGTCCGCTTATCACCTACTTCTGCCAGGTGTGGGGAGCCGCTCACAGAAGCCATTTACGTCGTCTCCAAATCATTCAGCACCGCTTTATGCACATAGCTACCAACGCTCCTTGCTTTATGCGTAATCAGCAACTCCAACACGAACTGGGACTGTTGCCTCTTCACGACTTTGTTCGGGGGATCTTCCGTCGTTTCTTTTCCACATTGAAGGATGTTCCTGGAGCAGTGCACTGTAACATAGGCGTTCATACGCGCCAGCCAACCCACTTGAAGAGAAACTCCCCAAGACCTACTTCTTAGTGATCCCTCTGGTTCTAACTCTAGTGATTGATATGCTCTTTTACTTCTTATGTGCTGTGTCTTATATCTGATGTTCGTTTACAACATGCTGTAGATATGGTGTGACCTGTAAGCCTTCTCTAAGTGTTATTGCCACCGTTATATATGTTATCACTGATCTGTAAAGCATTGTACTGCTGATTGATCAAATTTAATAATAACAATAATATTATTATTAATAATAATAATAATAATAAAAAGATAATATACAATTAACTAGAGCCGTCCGCTATAACATCCTGGCAGGTGAGTCAGTGTCATCAATATCTTCGATTTTAAGATTACACTGCTCTCTGAAGTTTCAATCATTTAGTATTTTCATTTTCTTGTTTTTCTCAAAGATATAACAATTTCACCAGCGCTAATAGGATTTGTTTACATTTTTGAAGTCAAGACCATCAACCATCCAGGATGAAATACTTTCCAAAGAATCGTTCAATATAGTAATGATTTGTTAAGGAACTGCGTAGATTAGTATAATAAAACAATTAGGTTTGTTGAAACTGTTTATGTAATTTGTACTTTGAAACGTAGAAACTAAACTATGATTTTATCGTGGAATACATAAATAAAATAAACAAATAAAAAATAAAACTCTGCTATTGCTAGTAGTCGAACAGCGGTACTTTGGTTTTGTTTATGTAGATAGTATCTTGTTCTAGTCATTTGAGTGTAATGGTTATCATGCTAACTTTCATTTGGTTTATTACAATGTTAATATGTGTATATATATTTTTTTTTGTATAATTTTTATGATTCCTTTATGTTTTGTTTATGGGTGTTGATATTTAATCCAGAATTTTATACCCAAGGTCGCGGGTTCAAACCCGGTGGAGGACGATGGACTTTTTCGAGCGTAGAAATCCTTAGCATGGCTTCCTTCGGAAGGGAAATAAAGCCGTGGGTCCTGTTACGTAGATTTACGGCACGTAAAAGAACCTCAAAGGGAGGCCTCTGGGCAAAGTTAAACTATCTTTCACGCTCAGTATACAACGGGATGCTGAGAACCACAGAAGTTAAAGATGCTTCATAAATAAAACGCTAATCATTTGAGCTATTGTGGCTCTCCATTGTTATGTTTCTTTGGTGCAATCTCTGAGGGATGTTGCAGGTCGTCGCATCGAACAGTTTCTCTGGTAACCTGTTGTATTTTCGGATATTATATATTTCTCAGAGTCCCTTTTATTTACCTTTCACCCAGAGGTGAAAAGATAGAATTCCCTTTCTTTCCCAGTACATAGTTCTTAACTAGTTTTTAGGTAGGTACTATGGAGATAGTTGTTTATTTTGTATTTCATTTGGAGTTTCTTTGTACTGAGTCTACAATTGTAGTTTATGTGTACATCGTGTCAATGTTTGATGCACTGTATTTTAGAAACTCCTTGGAGAGGTACGGAGAAGCTTTCAAGTGTTTCATGCAATTACTGGGCAAATCTTTCCCGTTGATACTAATTGTGCATTACATTTATGTTATTTATTAGTGCGTATAAATAGAATTGAGAAACCCAGAAAAATATGAACGACTCATTACAAAATGCAGATGAGACAACATAAAAATAAAGTTACCTACGAGGCTTTAACCTCCATATCAATAACATAACCACTTCTCAGACCTAACCATAACGCTTAATAATATATTTAAGCTCTCCGAAATTCGAGTGTTCAGGTCACGGTCTATGACGGTTTGATCATTGGCGCGCTAACCCTTATTACATTTTATGCTGTAGCAAATAATTAAAAACCGTACGCTTTATATATAATACATCTTTTTCTGGGAATAGCCTATGAAATCTTATTCATTTGTTAGGAATTTTGTATGCTGTGTAAGACATTAGGTACTTATTATAAATTATACTTAAATTATGTCTTAAATTATACAATGTATTTCATTTCAAATAATGCTCTTTTCGCATCAGCCATTTGAAGATATTCGTTTTGATTAATTTGAATTTGCTTACCGTGTCCTATAAATTGCTGTTACCATTCAATTTTTTCTCGTGATATCGTGGAAAATTATGGCATTTCAAGGCCAGAAAATGATGATCCGCCTTTAATCATATAATTTTCTATTTTTTTTTTCTTGAAAATAAGTATGAAATGACATTATTGATACAATTTTCTGGATTACTATGAAGCAAATTGAAAACAAGCCTTTATAGGAATAGTTTGTAGAAGTAATGTCAAAATAAAAATTAGTGGGTAGTCAAGGTCTTGTGAATACAACGTATTCTATTTTTAAAAATATTAACATAAAAATATCATAATGCAGTAAATGATGTTTATAATAATAATAACATAATAATAATAAAAATAATAATTTGAGCATGTGTATCATTTTATTTTGCAATACACCTTTTATTGAAAATTACCATTTTTTTGTAGTTATTCCAAATGAGTGGCCAGGCCGCATGCATATGGCCACTTAACTACCAAATATATCCGTGTACCGGCTGAGTAGCTCAGCAATGAATATCTAGCCTCTGGCCAGTTGGTCATGATTACAGGATGAAAAGAATGTGGAGAACTTTTTATGTGTTACATGTTTTATTCTGATTATATTATCTTCCCTCTGTTTATTTCATATAGTTCCTACAAACTACTTTGGCAGAACATATTTGTCTAACTAATTCCGTTAAACCAAGTAAACCTTTGTAGAAATAGTTCCGTTAAACATTTCATTGTAAGTACAATGAGGATATAGAAAACAAAAGTCATAGTGAAAATATCAGTGTAGTTATCCTTTCCTTGAAATTGCGTAGTCTTTCCAGGCGAAAAAGAACTGAATACCGACGGTATCTTAAAAATGACACAATTATTGGAAAATTCAAAAAAATAGCACGAAATAGTTCGAAAATGGCTAGTACAAAAGGAAAAGTTATTTTAAATAACATCTCTATTTTTTATGATAAACTCATTTTTGTCTATCTCTTATAGATCAACCCCTATACTAAAATGAAAAAAATCAATAAATAAAAACTCATTCCAGATATAGAGGACTTCAAAACTATATTCAGGATATTCACTTTGTCTGTAAACAACTTAAATGCATGGTATTTTTTTTTTCAAAATCGTTACAGAAGAGCTATTGAATCCAATTTCAAAAAATGTTCAATAAAAAGATTTTCTATTGGGCTGATTAATTTTTGAAAAAAAACAATTGTGTCGCATCTATGGAAAGTTTGGTGCGCATTTCGTTTTGAATAATGCTATGTACACACACAAACATTTTTACAGTTTTTAATTTAATACAAGGCATCTCAAACATGAATACTCGAGTGGAATAGAACCTCACTCTCCTTAGGTACGATAACGCATTCTAGTACTTCGGCGGCACCTCGGCCTGTAAGCTCTTTTATGGCTATGCGGACACCCTCAGTAGGCTGACCCAAGGAGTCACGACAGAGCAAAGGACATGGTCTCTAACATTTTCAGATTAAAACTCCCCGACGTTGGTTTAGACATTCGCCGCACCAGAGGACGAAGCTGATGAGATAACTCTTTTGCATGTCATGCAGCGCCGAGAAAAAGCAACCGGAAGTGAAGCGAAGCGGGTGGATAGGAATGTAGCGAACCTGCGGTGTCCCATGTTCAGGTCAAAGCGATCCAAGGGTGTCCCCTGCTCAGGTCAAAGCGATCCTGGGGTGTCGAATGCTCAGGTCAAAGCGATCCAAGGGTGTCCCATGTTCAGGTCAAAGTGATCCTGGGGTGTCCCATGCTCAGGTCAAAGCGATCCTGGGGTGTCCCATGCTCAGGTCAAAGCGATCCTGGGGTGTCCCATGCTCAGGTCAAAGCGAACTTGGGGTGTCCCATGCTCAGGTCAAAGCGATCCTGGGGTGTCGCATGCTCAGGTCAAAGCGATCCTGGGGTGTCCCATGCTCAAGTCAAAGCGATCCTGGGGTGCCCCATGCTCAGGTCAAAGCGATCCTGGGGTGTTACATGCTCAGGTCAAAGTGATCCTGGGGTGTCGCATGTTCAGGTCAAAGCGATCCAAGGGTGTCCCTTGCTCAAGTCAAAGCGATCCTGGGGTGTCCCATGCTCAGGTCAAAGCGATCCTGGGGTGTCCCATGCTCAGGTCAAAGCGATCCTGGGGTGTCCCATGCTCAAGTCAAAGCGATCCTGGGGTGTCCCATGCTCAGGTCAAAGCGATCTTGGGGTGTCCCATGCTCAGGTCAAAGCGATCCTGGGGTGTCCCATGCTCAGGTCAAACCGATCTTGGGGTGTCCCATGCTCAGGTCAAAGCGATCCTGGGGTGTCGCATGCTCAGTTCAAAGCGATCCAAGGGTGTCCCATGCTCAAGTCAAAGCGATCCTGGGGTGCCCCATGCTCAGGTCAAAGCGATCCTGGGGTGTTACACGCTCAGGTCAAAGTGATCCTGGGGTGTCGCATGTTCAGGTCAAAGCGATCCAAGGGTGTCCCATGCTCAAGTCAAAGCGATCCTGGGGTGTCCCATGCTCAGGTCAAAGCGATCCTGGGGTGTCCCATGCTTAAGTCAAAGCGATCCTGGGGTGTCCCATGCTCAGGTCAAAGCGATCCTGGGGTGTCCCATGCTCAGGTCAAAGCGATCCTGGGGTGTCCCATGCTCAAGTCAAAGCGATCCTGGGGTGTTACACGCTCAGGTCAAAGTGATCCTGGGGTGTCGCATGTTCAGGTCAAAGCGATCCAAGGGTGTCCCATGCTCAAGTCAAAGCGATCCTGGGGTGTCCCATGCTCAGGTCAAAGCGATCCTGGGGTGTCCCATGCTTAAGTCAAAGCGATCCTGGGGTGTCCCATCCTCAGGTCAAAGCGATCCTGGGGTGTCCCATGCTCAGGTCAAAGCGATCCTGGGGTGTCCCATGCTCAGGTCAAAGCGATCCTGGGGTGTCCCATGCTCAGGTCAAAGCGATCGAAACCGCGACCTTACCAACACAGCCCGCTACCTTTTCCTTAGTTAGGTGCCAGTGAAACTAGAAGAATCTCATGTGTTCCATTCACACGACTTTCTCTACATCTCGTAACAAAATATTACTAAAAACTTATTTTTCTATCTACTTCATGCAAATCGAGATAAGCATTAGAAGGGATGGTCCTATTACTTATTTCTTTATAAGTAGAACTGTAAAGTGAAACATTTTAAAAGCTGATTGCTATGTGATTGAAATCCATTTCCTTGCATTGATACATTTCCGTATGAGAAAACGTTATATATATTACAAATGAAACCAATAAAAAGGAATACTTCGGAAACGGTCAATTCTATAACTATGTATACGACATTAATTATTTGTTTTAACGAGATTATATTTTTCTATAGATCTTACGGTTCATCAAAATTCATGCTGAATAAAGAGATCTTCATGGGTTATTCCCAGGAAATTCAAGTTTTGTATTTTATAAGCCATTTAAACAACTTTAATCAAAACGTTAGAGCTATTTTTGAGAAAAACAATAGGCTCAAAATTTGCATGTAAAGGGTAATGGAGATTTTCTTGAAAATCTTCGTGTCGCATTCTTCGAGGATACTAAACTTAAATACGAGATTTGGTATTGAACCGTCTTTCTCTTTTTGAGCTATGGTGTCCACAGTCACACTGCTTTTTTGTTAAAAATGCTTTTTTGAATTTATGGGTCCTCAAAACATGTATTTCCGGTGAAGTCTCGATATAGAATTTTAGCTGGAATACAATATCTTCTCTATACACTCTACATAGTACGTGTAGAGAAAGTAATAAGCGAAGAGGTCTCTTACTGGGATTCAAGCCGATAGGAATAGTGAGGTTTCTATTGCAATGGACAATCAGGAGAACTAGCGAAGGTTGCAGCATCAGTTGCAATAGACATCATCAACACTAAACCTTCACTACCAGTAAGTGCTGCACACTCATATCAAGTAGAATGGACTTGTTTTGAAATGCATTTTATAAAATACTGACCTTTTACTCAACATTACACTGTCTAAATAACCAAGATAAGGAAGTACTATCCTGCAGAAAGCGTAAGCAAAGTAAAAAGAAAATGAAAGATTTGTAACAAAATAAAACAAAAAAAAAAACAAAAAAAAGCAAACTCAAGAGCCCGTACTAGAGGGAAATTTTACATACTTTTGTGTTTGCATGTTTTTCGTTGCGAGGCTTTCATGTTTTTCATTATGCTTATGCGTGTATTGAATAATAATAATAATAATAATAATAATAATAATAGCAACAACAACAATAATAGTAGTAGTAATGATAGCAATAATAGTAATAATAACAATAATAGTAATAATAAAAATAACAACAATAATAGTAGTAATAGTAATAACAATAGTAATAATAATAAAAGTAATAACAATAATAGTAGTAGTAATAATAATACCAACAATAATAGTAATAATAACAATAATAGTAGTAGTAATAAAATATAATAATAATATTATTATTAATAATAATTATAATAATAACAATAATACTATTATTATTAATAATAATAATGATAATGCTAATAATAATAACAATAATACTATTAATAATAATGATGATAATGCTAATAATAATAACAATAATACTAGTAATAATAATAATAGTAATAATACTAAAAATAATAGATGCTCCTTCTCTGAGGACTGTCTCTTGTGCTAGATCAGCTGTAGTCTGATTTTTTTTTTAATGTTCTTACAACCTTGTATAAAGTGAGTTGACTACATTATTTGTAATATGAGGAACAAATTTTAAGAGTACTCACTCACATGGCTGTAGTTGGACTTCCAATTCCAGATTTCGGTCCTAACTCAGAACCATTTTTGTTGAGAGAGAAGAGAGAGAGAGAGAGAGAGAGAGAGAGAGGAGAAGAAAAAGAAATATCGTTAAGAAACCTTACATTCAACGAGAAAACCCAGCAGTATTTCTCAGGTCAAAGCCACGACATCACCGTAATAGGTATAGGGGGTCTATACAAATGAAACGATAAATAATAATAATAATAATCAATATAATAATTAATAATGTAACCATCGAATAAAATATTTACTCGTGTTGTTTTTTCAACTTCACCGTTTTAATAGCATTCCGATTCTAATTTGGGACTATTAAAGAATTTAAATTCACTACTTTAAAAAAAAGTTTAGTGATAAAAATAGGTAATATTCTAGTGTATAAACATATTATAAAACATGATTTATGTTTCCATTCAGAGTAAGAGAAAGAAAGTGCTAGGGGTTTTGTTCAATCCTAAATTTAATGTAGTTAATAAATAATCTTGCCACCCTGAGTTAACTAAACGTCTTATATAATATACAGAACTGTCCCTTGTATATAGTAATATAAAGATGGATTGCTTCATGTTTGTGTCTATTTCTAACGCCATAAAAAGAGAAAATATCGCTAATGTCACTCCTTTGAAAATTAAATTATAATAAGCTTAAAATTTAGATTTACATGGCTTTATAAATTGTTTTTGAAAAGTGCTCTGTTAAGCTATTTAAAGGAAAGAAGGTACTCGCTTTTATTTCTGATTTATTACTTCCCAAGAATAGGCATTTGAACATTTAATGTATTAAATATATTTATTTTTACAGCTCATGAACCTGATGAATGTGAAACACTCTATTGCAAGCATATGTGCTACTCTCACCACGTGTACCGCCATGCATGTACTTTCACCGCAGAGTGACTTCTCTGACGCACGTGGCCCGGTCAACTAACCGATTTCCGCTCCATCAGAACTTGGTCATGGGCATCAATACAAGGGTGAAGAACCTTGTATTGCGGGATTCAAAGTAATTGCATTTCACTGATGTATTCGTTTGTAGTCTCATAGATGTTATACTTTCACAAAGTAATATATCGGAATTAGTACTTATAGATTTAAATGGTGAAATGTATTACTTTTACATTTTTAAATCCCAGAAACGTAAACACATGAGCAATTTGTTAAAGTATATCGGTCAACTGCCTCTAGCATCTTTTAAAAAGGGTATGCGGAAATGAACAACACCATTTAAACTTAATGAGAATATTTATGAAGCCATTGAATGATCTATTTGGACGACGATTTAAGATGACTAATCAACTGTTTCTGGGCGGCAAATCCTAATGTAGTATTATATCTCCTAAATCGAACTTGATGCTGGAAGAGCATTTTTTCGTAGTAAGAGTAACAAGCTTATTGTTGAGACTCTCTCAAATCATCTAACAATCACTAGCGCCTTGTATATAAGCCTTAACTTGTAACATCTACACGAAGTAGAAGCCGCTACATTTTCGAAATGCATGCTGTTTATAAATATAATCCCCGTCTAATTCATGATTCCCACCTTATTTTCTACCATGCTACCATGTTCCATGTTGCCAAATCTTTAAATCAATGTCATTATCTATGACAGGACTCGTTAACTACCAGCTTACTAATACTCAGGATTGTTTTCCTTTTAATTCCCGAAAGTAATACACGAGCATTTTAACAATGTTCCTATGTTTAAGGTACAAACTCTAAGGCACAGAGCAGGCCATTACGTAAACCATTTTGTTTTATTTCTCGTCGCTCCTATCTATTTAAAGTTATATTAAACTTTCTGGAATTTTATAATTTATGAAATACAGGTAAGAAGTGCCTGGTGTAATTATCTATTCGTGACACGAGTATTATTAAGAGATCCCCTTAGGAATCTTGTATATCTAAACTGCAAACGTTAACCTAAAATACGTCATACTATCGAACTTGAATAACAACAATTAGAATTTATGGCAGCTGCTGAGTACAGCAGTTTACCTTCGAAGTACGTTAATACTACCTCACAGAACATGAACACCACAAGAAACAACAGCTATGCATCAATCGCACAGTTAACACCCAAGAAAGAAGAAACCATCATTATCGTCTCCCATGACGGACTTGCCATTGGAGACTATTTTCTCGCAGTAAGTAAACTTACAGAACCAAGCAATATTAGGTTTATCTCAAGAATCTCCAACTCCAGAATATGTATTTACTTAACATCTTCCAAAGTAGCAGAAGCTGTTGTATCCAATCATCCTAGTAGAAGTATCAACAACGTTTCTCTCCAACTTCGTCCTCTAGTTACACCGAATAAAAGAATAGTACTGAGTAATGTGTGCCCTATAATACCAAACTCAGTCATAGAAGCTCACTTAATATCATATGGAGTCAAACTAATGTCTAACATAACCTACATAAGGCTGGAATTTCTGACCCGGGATTTTCCCACATACCTAGTTTCAGACGCCAGTTTTACAATCCACTCACTGATGTTGAAAAACTGCCACCCAACATCAAAATCCAATATGAAGGAACTGCTTATTGGATTTATATATCAGCTGACACACCAACCTGTTTTATTTGTAAGCAGGAAGGGCACCTTGCCAAACACTGTCGCGATTCTGAGGGTGCACAAGAAATCACCCCCGAGACCTTGAGCAAATTTCTGGAACTGCCCAACGCCAATAGAAATATCCTGGTCCTTACGAAATCTGCTCCATCTACCTCTGGAGCTAAAGAAAAAGTTCCAGAGACATCCAGCTCCATCCCCTCTGCTCTCGAAAATCCACTGCCACCCCAGGGTGAATCCAAGAAGCCTCAAAACCCCATCCCTACGGAACAAGAGGCGCATAGGCCTAAACGGCCAATGTTAAACAACACAACCCACACGGATACTGATCCCGGGAAAAAGTGTCACGTGACTATGTCCGAAGAAGAAATAACTGATTCGGAAATAGTCTCCACGCAAACAACACACCAGACAAAAAAGGTTCAAAAGTGTGAGGTTGTACAGTCAACTGCAGAAAAGCTCCAACCGATTCGAGACATAATCGAATCAGAATCTCACGCCTACTCATTAATCTTTAATCAGCTCCAAAGCTTAATGGAAAACATAATTGATGTAAAAGATGTTATTCCGATTGATGAAGAATACACCACAGATCTCGAGTCTCTTGTGGGCACTTTGCGAAAGCTTTACCCACACTATAAACACCGAGCTATAAAGGTTAGAAGTAGCAAACTTGAAAAAAAAAGTTATTGACCTATATGAATCAAGATAAGAAAACCGCCATCTAAACAAATCATGAGCAATCAATCAAGTAGTTAATAACAGGAAAGTTTTGCTGTAAGCTCAAATTTATAAGACAGTCATGGCTTATTTACTTCATTGGAATATTAATGGCCTCCATGCAAACTTTGAATTTCTTAATGTTATTAAGTAAACACATCCTGATATTATCTGTCTCCAGGAAACAAATTTCAAAGAAACATATGTTGCTACATTAAAAGGATACAACCCCCACTACAAAAATCGAGACAACTACCTACATGCTAGTGGGGGCGTAGTTATTTACATTAAAGAATATGTTAAATATCGATATATATATATATATATATATATATATATCGATTGTAACTATCTTGAAGCAGTTGCTATCACAGCGTACCTACCAACACCTATTTGAATTTGCAATGTATATCTTCCAAATAAAATTATGTTAGATGCACATAAATTACAGTATTTAACACGTCGGCTTCCTAAGCCATTTATTCTATTGGGAGACTTCAAAGGCCTACTATATATTCAAACGGCGACCCTTACCAGAACACAAAATTGAATTCCAAAAATCAAGAGCTAAGGCACGCCAAGTGGTTAAAACAAACAAAAAAGACTCTTGGCTGGCATTCGTTTCCTTCTTAAATAATCAAACACCTTCAAACGTAATATGGCAAAAAATTTGTAAAATAAGATGCTCACATGCAACAGTACAAAATATATCTTTATATGATCCTATGGAAAATAAAACACTTACAGACCCGCAAACCATTGCGAGTACGTTAGCTCAGACCTTCACAGCCACTTCCGAAAAAGGAAGCGATAAAAGTGAATTACCCGAAAAGCATGCGCAGTTGATTTGTTCCAAAGAACCTAACCAAGAAACAAGTGAAGTATACAATGATAAAATTACCTTCACAGAGGTTTTACAAACTCTTGAACAGTGTAAATGTAACAGTCCAGGGCCCGATTATATTTCCTAAGCTCTTCTTAAATTCTTACCTCAAGATGGATTTATCTATCTGCATGAAATTCTTAAATACCTATGGAACTCCAGAAGATTTCCTGATCAGTGGTGTACTGCAATTGTAGTGCCCATTCCGAAACCAGGAAAAGATCTCTCTTCGCCCGGAAACTTCAGACTAATAGCCCTTACTTGCACTATGTGCAAAGTCTGAAAAAATAGTTAATAGCCGACTTCGCTGAGAATTAGACAAAATTGAGTATTTTTCGGAACATCAAAATGATTTTCGCCGCTTTCGATCCACCACTGATTATATTCTGATAATCGAATCTGAAATAAGATCTGCATTTATTGAAAAGCAACAGTTAATTGCAATAAGCTTGGACATAGAAAACGCGTACGATACAGTATCTCGAAACTTCATACTTAAAGAATTAGAACGCATCGGTATTAGAGGAAACATGTCCTACTTTATTTACAATTTTCTTCGAGAACGAAAAATAAGGGTTCGATATAAAAGAGTGATGTCCAAAGAACTAAAGAACTACCTACAGAAAAAGGTGTACCACAAGGTTCTGTAATCAGTGTTACATTGCTTCTTATAGCAGTCAACAGCATTTCTCCACCTGTCAAGGGTCTACTATTTGCAGATGACTTGAAAATCTTCTGCAAAGGGAAATCTACACTTCTTCAAGAGACGCTAGGAAAACTCTACACCTGGGCAGCTCACGTTGGTCTTAGTCTATCTCCCAGTAAGTCAAAATGCATGTGCTTCTCCAGATCTTATAATCTCTCAAATCCCACTATGACTATCGAAAATAAGACAAAGTTACCAAAACTGTCAAAATATTGGGATTAACATTTGACTCAACATTAAGCTGGAAGTATCACATAGCCGAATTAAAAAATGAATGTATAAGAAGACTAAATGTTTTAAAAGTTCTGGCACATAGAAACTGGGGTGCTGACATCAACGTTCTCTTAAGAACCTATAAAGTTCTTATTACAACAAAATTACACTATGGCGCCCAGATATATCACACAGCTAAACCAACAGTTTTAAAAACAATACCATCAAAGCAAATGCTCTTAGGATATGCTTAGGAGCATTTAGAACCAGTCCTGTAACCAGTCTATTGATAGAAACCAATGAAACGCCACTGGACTTCCGCAGAATGGAACTGTGCTTGAAATATGCAATCAAGGTTTCAGCAAGACCTAACTCAGAAATCCATCGATACGTATTCACAGAAAACACAAAGGAGAACTCACAGCAAAGTCAAGGCAGTTATTACCATTCTACCTTAAAATATGAACATACATAAAAGAACTTCATAATAGAAATCCCTCCCACAATGCAACGGGAATTTCAAGAATTACCTCCATGGAGAATATTTCTTCCCCAACTTAACTTAGATGTTACAAACTATCAGAAATCCCAAACAGCTAATCTGTATACAGATTAGTTTTCCAAGAGGCACAAAATATTCATTCTAACCGTAAATTCATCTACACCGATGGATCCAAAACAGAAGATGGTAGTGGGTGTGCAGTGACAACTCCAGACAACACAATTAAATTAAAGCTTCCTGATTCATATTCCATATTTTCCTGCGAGCTTTATGCACTTAAGCAAGCTTTAATATACATTAACCAATCCAGCCACAGTGACTTTCTTGTTTATACAGATTCACCCTCCAAAGTCTTAGAAACCGATCAACTGATCTTGAACTACTCCAGGACATTCAAACTCTTCACATCACATTCTTTCAGACAAAAAGGACGTCATTTTTACGTGGATTCCGTCTCATTGTGGCATCACAGGTAATGAAGCAGCAGACAAAGCAGCCAAAGAAGCAACTCGACTAGCAGAAGTTACGAGACATTCAGTACCTTATAGTGACACCATAAAACACTTTAGCAGGCAACTTAGAGCAAAATGGAACCAGGTATTTAGTGAAAATCCACCAGTAAAGTTACGTATGGTAAGGAGAGATGACGTCACGAATCCTTGCCCCATACGTTCACTGAAGAGGAAAGACTATCACAATACTACGAATTGGACATACTAAACTAATCCATTCATACATCTTCCCCAAAGACAATCCACCTCAATGTGAAATCTGCAACACAC
The DNA here is from genome assembly GCA_030762935.1 of Hymenopus coronatus. Taxonomy (NCBI): domain Eukaryota; kingdom Metazoa; phylum Arthropoda; class Insecta; order Mantodea; family Hymenopodidae; genus Hymenopus; species Hymenopus coronatus. Next base: position 13,289,614 of record CM060890.1, read on the forward strand.
AACTCACCATTAAACACGTTTTCACAGAATGCATAAGATACACTACAGAACGACAGCTCTACAGCATCACAGAAGATATACCCACATCACTGGATACTCCACAAAAATTCAAGCAAGTTCTACTCTTTCTTAGAAGCGTAAAACTGGACTTCAAATTTTAATGTATTTTATATCTTTGTAAAATTGACTTTTAACAGCAATGTACTTACCTATACAAAATATTGTATTTAAATTTATGTAAAAATTGCTTTTCCATTGTAATTTTAATTCACAGACCTGTGTTTAATGTGTAAATAACTTATTGTAATAACTTGCTTTACTAATGTAATTTTAATTCACAGACCTGTGTTTAATGTGTAAATAATTCCATTATAATATGATGAATTCAATTTTTATAACTATTGTATGGTCGCGATATGACCTGGGAGTTAAAGCGACCCAAAACAAATAAATTCAAAAAAAAAATTCTCAGACACTACACCTTGAGCTAATGAATTTCTGGTAGAGCGACTTCATTGGTTCTCTATTTAACCTTCCTGCACTGCATTTCTACTTAATTGCTTTTCTTTTGCACTTAACGTGCTTGTAACAGACACTTACATAGAAGCAGAATTGCGAAATATGCTTTAACATATATGAGTTTACTTACTGTAATTATTTCTCTATTTCCGCATTCTTTCTTTACAAAAATAATAATTTAATATGAAATCAAATTAGGTATTAGCTTGAAGTATGCATATTTCATCTATACGTTACAAAAAACTATAGCTGTAATAGTTTGAGTAATTTTTACTTTCCCTAGATGAACTATGCACATAGCGTATAATGTAATGCACTCAAAAATAGATACCAAAATTTACCCGAAAATACATGTTTTGCGTCCTACTGGATCCAAAAATATACATTTTTGCAAAAAGGTCCGTGTTTGCTTATGTATGTATGTATGTATGTATGTATGTATGTATGTATGTATGTATGTATGTATGTATGTATGTATGTATGTATGTATGTATGTATGTATGTATGTATGTATGTATGTATGTATGTATGAATGTATGTATGTATGTATGTATGTATGTATGTATGTATGTATGTATGTATGTATGTATGTATGTATGTATGTATGTATGTATCTATGTATGTATGTATGTATGTATGTATCTATGTATGTATGTATGTATGTATGTATGTATGTATGTATGTATGTATGTATGTATGTATGTATGTATGTATGTATGTATGTATGTATGTATGTATGTATGTATGTATGTATGTATGTATGTATGTATGTACAGCATAGATCAAAAACGAAATGTCCGATAAATATCAAACAGTATTTAATTTCAGTATCTTCCAAGGATGCAACACGAAGATTTTCAAGAAAATCCCCCCCTCTCCCAACTAAACAATTGGAAACATTTTCGTAAATGTTGATTTTCTCAAAAATGGCCATAATGATATTGATTAAAATATCGTATATTAAATAAATTGTGTATCTACAATTTTCTGGGAATAGCCTCTGGAGACTACTTTATTGTGGATGAATTTTACGAAATTTTGTATAACTTGCAAACCGTAAGAGATAGACAAAGACTTACCAAACAAACAATGTAGAGCTACTTAAAACACACAATTTATGCTATATACATTTTTTTCATGGAGTGGATCATTTTTAAGATATTCTTTGTTATTGGTTTTAGCTCTGAAAAACATATACTTTTTTCATACAGGAATTTATCAACTCCTGTCCATAAAAACAAAGAAACCTCAGTCACATAACAACCAGCTTTTGACTATCACCTTAACCTATGGTACTCCCTTATTTCACTTCTACTTACAAGGAAGCAAGTAATAAGATTGTTACTGCTATTTTTTCTAGATTAGCACGAAGTAAATAGAAGGATAATCTTTTTAACAATAATTTGTTGCGGAGATGTAGAGAAAGTCATGTGAATGGAGCACACTAGAGTTTTCCTTTTATTTTAAATTAATAAATTTGACACTAGCATGCATAATGAATTATACGAAAAGTAGCATTTTCTAACACTTTGAGGTTCTTCTATAACTTTTAAGACAAGAATACTGAAAGATTGTTATGGATCTAGGTTATCTGAGCATGCGCTATCGTTATGGGCTGCAAGATCTAAAGTTTACGGGGACAAGACCAAAAGCAAAGAGCAAGAAGCATTAGAAGTATTAAATGATTAGGGCTATGCAAATCTCTCAAAACTATATCCCGATAAGTGATATTTATTTCTTAGTACATTGGCATTAAAATTGCCAAAAATCCGTATAAAAATCCAATGTGAGCCATTCACATGACTTTCTCTACACCTGTGTAACAAATTATTGTCAATAAGCTTATTCTTCTATCTACTTCATGCTAATTACGTTACACATTAGCAGAAGCGATCTTATTAGTTAGTCCTTTATAAGTAGAAGGGAAGTAAGGGAATACAACTAGACTAAACAAGTAGTCAAATGTTTTAAAATGTGATATCTATTTCGGTTTACCAGTTATGCGAAATTCAGAAACATCAATACCCAATGAACAGCTCTTAAAAGGCAATTTTCCAAAAATTCAAAATATACATTTTATTTGCCATGTAAATATGTTAAATGTAAGAGATTTTAATTAAAATCTTATAGCCATTTTGATAAAATCAATATTTTTCAAATCTTTTCCATGTAAAGAATAGCTGGGAGAGGGGGAATTTTCTTGGAAATCTTCGTGTCGCATTTTTGAAAGATACTGAGCTTAATTATCAAGTTTGGACATTACAGACATTTCGTTTTTGAGCTATACTGCCCACAGACACACACTCACGCACACACATACACACACAACGGATCCTTTTCTAAAAATGCTTTTTTTGTATTCAGAGGGTTCGGTAAAGTTGCGACAGGACGATTTTCAAGAGAAATACTCCACCCCAAACTACCCTGTACATGGAACATTTTTGGAAAATTTTGATTTTCTCAAAAATTTCTCTAATGATTTTGATTAAAATACGTTATATTTAAGTTAATTTTTATGCCAATCGAAGTGATTATCTCGAATGTTTCTGGGAAGGACCTCTTTATTCTGGAAGATCTCATTAAAAGACACAATGTATGTTATACATATACAGGGTGTTAATGAACTACAACGAAATAATTTGCGAGATTGTGCACCTGACTGATATAAGTAATTTGAGATCGGCGATGCATGGTCCCCGGAGAAACATAACGCAACTACATAGCGTTAAACGTGTGGGTATCAGGTGCTGATAACCAAATCAGGTTGAAAAAATGGCTAGAATGTCTTTAAAACTGCTGCCCGAGTATAGACATGTTGATTTTTAGCAGCTCGTTCTCAAGGTTTAATGTCGCAAAAATCTGTAAAATCTCGAACTAATCACTTGACAGTATGACACTGACTACGTTCTTGGAGGCACTTTTTTCAACTGCTGCGGTGGCTTAATGCGTAACGCGGGAAGCTGCTATCTCAAAGGTTCCAGTCATAGAGTAAATGTTTTTTATTATCACTTTTTTCATTCCAGACGAAGTGCCGCGATACGTGAACGAGACACGAAACTATCTTTCACTTGAAAGCCAGTATCATAACCACTACACTAGAGAGGCGTACTGGTAATTCAGAAACTTTTAGCCGTTACTTCGACATTTCAATAAACAGGCCACAATTCTCCTATCTCAAATTACTTATTTAAGTAATCTACATACTCTGTGAAAATATTTGGTTATAGTTCATTAACATCCTGTATATATAACATACATAGAGTTAATCATTTTCGAGATATTCCGGATTATTTGTATCAATTTTAGCCACTTAAGCTTTTCTCAAACGGGAAGACATCTTCCTTCTCGTTTCTCATTTGTTTATCAAACCTCAATTGTTTCTCACAGCGAACGGCTATCACTTTACCCTGCGTATTTTCTTATGTCCCTTCTACTTAAAAGAAGCTAGTAATGAGACTAATTCTGCTCAAATTTGTTTTGATTACCATGATGTAGATAAAAAAATTAATGTTTTGAATAAAACGTTTGTTTGTGAAACAGCTATAGGATACCATGTGAATGGAACAAATTAGATTTTTACTCTTCTACTTATCAGTAACCAAGTAATAAGGAGAATTTCTGCTAATGTTTATATTGACTAGCATGATGTAGATAGAAGAATAAGCTTTTTAACAATAATTTGTACAGAGATATAGAGAAAGTCTTATGAATGGAACTCATCATACTTTTTTTGGGAAGAGGGGGGGGGATTCAGGTGGTCCCAAAACATCCGATGAAATCTCAGTATCGAATTTTTGGGTGCAATACAATGCTTTCCCTATATACTATGTACATAGTATGTGTAGAGAATTTAAAAATCTGATATATTCTATTCACATTATTTTCTGTGCCTGTTCTGCTAAAAACCATTCTTACAAACTTTTATTTTTTTATGTTCGTCATGATAATTGAGATAAATATTAATAAGAAAAGATAGTACATTACCTTGTTGTTAGTTCAAGAAAATAAGAGCGTACACCGTGCTAAAGCCATCTTTTAAAAAACAAAAGTGATATGAAAAGAATGTCGATTTCCTGTCTGAGAAAAGTTTTAAAAGTGTTAATTGTATTTAAAGCAATAACAAGGAATATATCGGAAATGGTTAACCCTAAAAAAATATATGACCTAAATCCTGTGTTTTAACGAGATCTACATTTTTGTACTGTAAGTTTTGTCTATCTCTTACAAAAGTCGTTCAGAAGGAAGAGGTCTTCAAAGGCTCTTCACAGAAAATTCAAGGTATAAATGCAGTTATTGACTGAAATATCTTAAACATATGGTACTTTAATCAAGATATTTAGAGCCATTTTTGAAAAAAAGCAACAAAAGTTTCGAAAATTTTTCCATATAATACGAATTTGAAGGAAAGCTATTTTCTCGAAAATCTTCGCGTTGCATACTTGGAAGTTGTTGAACTTAAGCAATAGATATTTAATGGACGCTTAGTTTTTGATGGATTATTTTCCAAAAATGAGTTTTGGAATAAGGGGTCTCAAAACATAGGTATTGTCAGTGAAATCTCAGCATGAAATTTTTGTGTAGAATGCATTACTTTCTCTACCTACACGTATCTAGTCGAGAAAATAAAACGCAAGTTTTGCTAATGCTCACCTCGATCTAGCATGATGTGCATAAAAGTAATCTTTTGTAAGAATAATTTATAATTGGAAAAGCTAGAAAAGGAGACTTTATAAAAAAGTTCTTGTGGAAAAGTGATTAGCTTTATTACGCTTGGAGTTGCTTTACATGATCCTGTAGAAGGATTGGGACTAAGCAAGTTGGTGCCCCGTAGTTTGATCCCCGTGGACCTACGTAACCTATGTTTATGGAAGTTTTCCTGGTGTCGCCAGCCGACTGCTGGTAAGGTTCATTTCATTCCTTGTCCGTCGTTTCCTTTGTCATATCTTCCCTGTCATCTGTTTTAGGTTGAAGGATCAGGCGGCGGCATTCGGTACGTTGCAGTTGGGTGGTGGCTCGCGAACTACAGAGGTTCATTCTTGGATATCGGAACCCGTTTTGGGGCTAGGGGATCTTTGGGAAATCCACTGAGCCTAGAGAACTAGGTTCAGCTGGGAGGCGTGGGAGACGTTTAATCTGCAACCGTTAGGGACCCCGTCTATCACTGTCCCCGTAGTCGCCCAGATCTGGCCCCCCTTCGAGTCTCTCCCCTCATCTCTCTCTCTACCTCCCTAAGGTTATAAGATCTCAAAGGATCCCAAGAGCTCACGTCTAAATGCTCTGGGGATAGAATTATCCAACGATATTGACATGAGATGCTGAAGTGGAGCTTTAAAAGCCATTGTTAACTGCCTAATGATTATTAGGTCTGAACTCCTTATTAATTCGTTTGTTCCTGGTATTAACTCTGACCAAATCTACTCTTCTTTAAACATAAATGTATTACATATTTATGGCCGGATCAGAACGCCTGATCTGTTAATAGTTAGTTTTATTATACACTTAAAGCAACAGACTGTGACCAATGTAAATTCTCTAGTTACACCTTATAACTGGGCCAGGTGAATCACGCATTTAGCCTGGGGCTAGCACCGTTGGTTCGATTCCTGCAGCCATGGGTATTTTGGGGTTTTCCTGGGTTAGGAAAATGCTGGGGAGGTTTCTTCGTTCCTCCAAACTTCCTATCCCAACAGTTCGTCTCCATTTCATCCAATCAGACTGTTTCAGGGTTGTAAATATCGACGAGAACAGAGGTGGTGGCCCCCTTACGTGGTAGAGAATGCGGCTGCGAGGTGGCGTTGGAGTCGTCTGTAGAACCTGGGGCACCAGCTCTTGGCGTTCCACTCGTGGCTGGTTCCCCACGGTTCGGTTTCGGCCGCCGTTGGTAATATTCTCATTTCATCGTATTCTTCTGAGTCTGACGCGCAATAAGCCCATGGGACTTCAGTGTGGAACCCCCACCGAGAATGACGACAGAGCTTGCATACTAAACTTCTGTATCTGCAATGCGGCGCATGAGTTAGCTTTTCATACAGAAGAGTCGCAATTCTATTGGTGGAAATATACTGCTGTATAAGGTGCTGAAACTAATAGATCCTAAGAATAGAGCCTGTTACAAATATTTATGAAGAAACCGAGTTACGTATGTTCTCTAATAAAAGCCAAGCGAAACATTCACATGTCAGGACATTTTCATAGGTATATTCAAAGGTAACCACTACATTTCCTTAATACAATTTGCGAAGTCCTCTGGGAATCGTAAATTAATTAATAAATAAATGCATAATTGAAAACACTCGCTAATCTACGGCGGAAAGTTTAAACATTCCCCTATGTCCTTCTCACATGATTTTCTGTACCTTTTCATTCAGTAATAAACTACGTATTCTTGCAAAAGCTTATTCTTCTACTTGATGATAAACAAGACAGGCATATAAGATATAGTTTGACATAAGCAGTGTGTTTTAAAGCGCTTTACAGTTTTTAAGTGGTAAGTTTGGTCTATCTCTTAAGTTTTTTTTTTTTTTGTTTTGTTTTTTTTTTGTTTGTTTATTTTTTTTTTTTTGCAAAAGTCATCCTGAGGGCCTCAGAGGCTATATCCAGAGAATTCAAGATATACATTTCATTTAACATAAACAATTTCAAATGTATGAGATCCATTTTTGAGAAAGGATACTTTGGATTGGGGTAATTTTCTTGTAAGCCTTAATGTGGCGTCCTTAGAAAATGCTGAACTTGTATATCAAGTTTGATATTTTACGGAATTTTCGTTTGTGAGTTATGATCTTCAAAGCTATACAAATACACACACGAATGTTTCCAAACTTTTGGTTTCAGGGGACCTCAAAGCATGTATTTCTGCTGAAATCTAGGTATTACATTTTTGGTTGGATTACGCTACCTTCTATATCCACTATGCACTTTGTAATTACATGGTAGATGGTGTAAAACGGAGTTTTCTTTACTTTTAGTAGGTGAAGCAGATCGCCTGCCTGGGTGGTGAGATGGTAGCGTGTCTGCATAGGTCGTGAATTCGAATCTCGCTTAGGCTGTGTTACCCAGATAAGGTTTTCCCTTATCCTGAGAAGATGAATGTCGAGTAACTTTGAGCTCCATGGACCTCGAGATCATTATTTTACCAATTTCATTCATCGTCCGATATGACCAACCAGACGTTAAACTACAAAAAAAAAAAAAAAAAGTCAAGATCAAGAACACTGTGCCCCCTACGACATCATTATTTTATTTTTCGACAAAATCACCAAAAGACAATAGGACAGTTTATTTTGTAGCGTTACCAATCGTGTTATTTAACCTAAAATGCATAAGATGTTAAGGGTTGGTTAGCAAGTTGACGACTGAAAGACAGGCTGGGAAAAGTGCAAAACATGGTTATAACTGTGAGTAACATGTTGCCTTAACTCAAGAAGCAAAGTACCCACCCCCCAATTATTTACTATCTCCTCAAAAAGTTGTCTTAGTAGCAACTATAGTAATATCAGTGGTGAATAAAAACTTAAATAAATTATTATTGGGAAGTTAAAATCAGTAAAAACATCGTAACATTTCAGAAAAAAATACAAATAAAATATTTGTTAGTGGTGATATTTCTTTGCTATTCAGTGCCTCCTTTTGTCAGTATCTGTGTAAATTCGCTGCGCACTATTTATATTTTAAGCCTAATAATAAAACCTATTTTCATTGAAAAGTGCTTTACTGTTTCTTGAAATATTCTTCTCTATGATCAATACACTTTTGCATGTGTTGGAAGATTTGTCATTGCATATTTCCAATACTTTTGAGACAACTCCAACAATGGTTTTTGAACGCATCAACGCATCGTTGTTCACCCATTTTATTCTTGACGTACGAAAACAAAAGAAGTCATTGGATGCCAAAGTAGAGCTGTACGTCAAATAAGCCATCAATTCGATATTTTAAGTGTTCAAATAGTCGGTCATTAGACGAGATGTATTGTCTTGATTAAGAACTTGTGTGTTCCAGAAAACAAGTGGTGGTGTACCATTTAGAACTGACCGTTTTACGTTACTCTCTACGTTGACACATGACCAGTGGCTATCATTTGTTTGGAAGTGCTCCGAGTACGAATAACCTTTCTTGAATATGATTCATCTTGAAACAGCCATACAGTCGACTACATTCAGGCTCATATGCACAGATCCATGATTCGTTACCTGTTGCAATATTTGTATTTCTTCAGTATTTGTGTGCGCTATCGACGCGAGCGTGCTTTAGAGATTGTGTCAAATTATGTGGGATTCAACGAGAGCAAACGTTTTTCACGGCGAAGTGATAATGCAATGTTTGATACATGCTGATGGAACTAATAACTCTCTACCCCACAGTTTGGACGATCTTCGTCAGCCACGATTAAACTCATATACCAGCGCTTCATCGCCAAGTATCAAGTTGATCAATGTTTGATATCTGCTGATGGAACTAATAACTCTCTACCCCACAGTTTGGACGATCTTCGTCAGCCACGATTAAACTCGTTGTACCAGCGCTTCATCGCCAAGTATCAAGTTGATCAACGCACTCTTTTCTTGATAATCCACGTCGAAAATCATAATAAATCATTGCATGAACATTTTCACGTTTAATTACATATGTCACTGAGGTACAGTTTTAAAGTTACTGTAAACAACACAAATAACGCTCTATTTACAAAATATATGAGGTCAACAATGTCAAACTTTCCAGTGAAAACACCAGATGGCATCTACAGCATGGCTCAAAATGTAAATAGTGGTTCTCGTATAACAATAGCGCAAGTGCAATAGCGTTATAAGTTCCGGACATATTACTTGGTAAGTCAGTTATACGTTCTGCATGTATCACTTACTTCTTTTGTCGTGAAACCGCACATTTAGATTCCACATATAGAAACTGAGTAATTTACAGCAGTAAATAAAATGTAATACTTGTTTAGATAACGTTCTAACTTTTAAAATAGTTTAATTAAATTACATTACATATATCGATGAATATTAATTCTACAAAAAACTGTTTAATTTAGTTTGTACTTAAATTAGAGCTCGGTTTTGGATTTCGAAGCAAACACAGTTACGGCGCAGTGGGGAGGGATTTGTAGCGTGCACATTTGAAGTATAATCTGTTCCAAAAATAGCTCATTACATATATATGCATCCATATTATATGCAAGCTGTTTAATAATATATTAGTAAATCAAAACCCCTAGTACTTTTACAAATAATAGTATAAAGCTTCATACTAAAAATTCAGGGTTTTGTACAGAAAATAAATATAAATCAACTAAATCATTTAGAAGTCATTGCAGGGAATTCCAAGATACATCTTTACTATATCAAAAGTAAAGCTCTTTTCCTGTCACTCAAAATGTGATTAAATCATACACAAGATTGTTCAGTGTCGAAGACTTACTCTTTCAAATTTTCGATATTTTTGAATATGCACTCTTTCAGCGTTCATCAGTTTTTCTACTAGCAGAAACTGAACGAGGCCAGACAGCGAGCAATGCCAGATAGATCTAAACGGGCTGTAGACACCACGGCCACTCCATTAGTCACAGTTCTACTAGCAGAAACTGAACGAGGCCAAGCAGCGAGCAACGCCAGATAGTTCTAAACGGGCTGTAGACACCACGCCCACTTCATCAAGTCACAGTTCTACTAGCAGAAACTGAACGAGGCCAGGCAGCGAGCAATGCCAGATAGTTCTAAACGGGCTGTAGACACCACGCCCACTCCATCAAGTCACAGTTCTATTAGCATAAACTGAACGAGGCCGTGCAGCGAGCAATGCCAGATAGTTCTAAACGGGCTGTAGACACCACGCCCACTCCATCAAGTCACAGTTCTACTAGCAGAAACTGAACGAGGCCAGGCAGCGAGCAATGCCAGATATTTGGAAACGGGCTGTAGACACCACGCCCACGCCATCAAGTCACAGTTCTACTCTGTTTGCACCAAACCTTAATTTCGTGAACCCAGACCGAGCTGTACTTATAATAGTGCCTTTATAATAAGCATAGACACACAATATTTCATATTTTTAGTTATTATGCATTCTTGGGAATTTTATTCTTTTGTATTGGAATCGCATATTTCATCATACATTATTTTTATAACTTTTGTGTTTATATAAAAAATTAGTATAAATATGAAAATAGAAAGATAAATTTACATAAATAATGGTTCTTTGTACACTCTCGATGATCTTTGAAGAGCATGAATTTGCCTTTATGCAAATTGTTTAAATTAATTTCTCAGTAACGTAATTCTTGAAAGACTATGTTTTAGAGTGCAGCATTTCCCTTACTTTTTCTTAGCCTATTTTGGACTATTTTCAACCAACTCATACTTCTTTCTTTGCTTACATTCGCACGAGCTGTATTTGAAGATTCTGCCGGGCCAGTTTCTAAGGACGGGATGATAAAAGAAAGGAATTTGTAATCTCGTAGTTTCTTTGAATATTTAACTTTATTATGTAATACACTCTTTCTTACCAATCCAAATAACTAGAAACTACAGTACATTTCTATTTTTCAAATGCTCCTATATGTTTTATTCTCCCCTCCCCCCCAAACTTTGAGTGAACGATTTCCCCGCACGATTTCTCCTCACGGGCGGGCGATCCTGTCTGGAAGGAAACTAAACGTTCACATTAACACTACCGATAACACGTTCACCTCTTTCAACAGAGCACAATAATTGGAAAATGGTTCTTCCGCGCACGTTCAGTAGTGTCATGTATTCAGTAGAACATCGGACATTTACGACACTTATTATAATTTTTCCTAATATTCAAATTCCTAGATAACTTTAATAATTTTAGCCGTAATTTTCCCCTCATGATTGAAATACAAGGCATAAAAAGTATGGTGAATTAGATCGGAATGTGAGGTGTTTATTAAGAAAAAAAAAACAAAACAAAAAAAGCATATAGGCCTACCGTCGCTTAAATTGTTAAATTTTCCCCTTAATTCGGTTTCCAAATGTTTTAAAACATTGCAGCAATGTACATAGTGTATAGAGAAGGTATTGCACTGCACCCAAAAATTCGACACCGAGATTTTCACAAAAAGGCCCGTGTGTGTGTGTGTGTGTGTGTGTGTGTGTGTGTCCGTGTGTCAGTGTATCCGTGTGTCTGTGTGTCAGTGAACACGATAACTCAAAAACGAAAAGTCGGTAAAACATCAAACTTGGTATTTAAGTTTAGTATCTTCCAGGGATGCGACACGAAGATTTTGAGAAAAATCCCCCACCCCAAACTATCCTTTACAAGGAACTTTTTTCGAACATTTTAATTTTCTTAAAAATGGCTCTAACGATTTTGATTAAAATATCGTATATTAAAGAGATTTACCTGATAAACAATATATATATCTTGAATTTCCTGGGAATAGCCTCTGAAGATTCCTTTATTCTGGATGAATTTTACGAAATTTTGCATAACTGCTATACCGTAAGAGATGGACAAAAACTTACCACACAAAAAATGTAGAGCACATTAAAACACACACTTTATGTTGTATAATTTTTTCGTGCAGTTAATCGTTTTTTTAGACATTACTTATTTTTGATTTCAGCTTTAAAAACTTATACTTTTCTCATACAGGAATTTGTCAACTCGTGTCCATACAGAAAAAGGAACTTCAGTTACATAGCAACCAGCTTTTGACTGTCAATTTAACCTATGATACTTATTACGGTTGTACTTACAAGGAAGCAAGTAACAAGGCTATTTCTGCATATTTTCTGAATTAGCATGAAGTAAATAGAAGTATAAGCCTTTCAACAATAATTTGTTGCAGAGATGTAGAGAAAGTCATGTGAATGTAACACATCAGATTTTTCTATTTCTTTATACAGAAGACTTCAACTAGTGAATTTTATAATTACTTCATAGTGTTCATAGTATCATATATATTACCCTTAGGAAACGATAAAGGAATTACACTGGAGTTAAGACTAGCCACTTGTCAATTCACACTGACGATTCTGATAAAAAAGGAAATATCTCATAGTGGATAAGCCGGTTTTTGCAAATGTATAACCTAGGATAACGTAATAAAAAGCAATAACTTGGAAAATTGGGCAGTGACCTGTTTTCCTGCCTGAGGTCGCGGGTTTGATTTTCGGTTGGGGTGAGAATTTTTCTTTATTCCCCATCCTCCTTGGGGCCTACAAGTGTTGATGAACTAATGTGTGTGTGAAAATACTTCCTTCAAAGTGACAAAAGTCTACAGGAACCGAACTTAAAATATCAAAATAAAAACGATTTTCAGTTAAACGTCCCCAATATACCATGAGAGCCAAAGGGGATTCTAGAAATGAAAAAGGCAACAGTTCAAGAAAATCAGCCTTACTCAAGTTTTCAGCACATCTGTAACTGGGTCTTTAATGTGTAAATGTTGCTCACTACATATTTTTTAAACATTGAGAAGATTCTTATCGCAATTGACACAATTTGTTGGACAGTTTCCAGGACCTTGAAGGTTATGATTGTCGTCAACTGATGATGTCTCAGATGAACCCTCTTTCTGATGAACTCCTTCATTAGTTTGACATAAAGTAACTTTGCAGCGTTCTAAAAATGCACGAAAATTCCTAAAGAGAAGACGTGTGCTTTTACGATACAGAGTATAACATTACAGATTTTTACTTTCTCTATACGCACTATGTACATAGTATATAGTGAAGGTATTGCACTCCACCCAAAAATTCGATACCGAAATTTCACCAGAAATATATGTTTTAGGGTCCCCTGTATCCAAAAAATGCATTTTCAGAAAAAGGTCCATGTGTGTGTGTGTGTGTGTGTGTGTGTGTGTGTGTGTCCGTGTGTCTGTGAACACGATAACTCAAAAACGAAAAGTCGGTAAAATACCAAACTTGGTATTTAAGTTTAGTATCCTCCAAGGATGCTCCACGAAGATTTTGAAAAAAAATCCCCCACCCCAAACTACCCTTTACATGGAACTCTTTTCGAAATTTTTGATTTTCTCAAAAAGGACTCTAACGATTTTGATTAAAATGTCGTATATTAAAGATATTTATCTGACAAATAAAATGTATATCTTGAATTTTTTGGGAATAGCCTCTGAAGAATTTGGATGAATTTTCCGGAACTTTGCATAGCTGCTAAACCGCAAGAGATAGACAAAAGCTTACCACACCTAAGATATAGAGCACGTTAAAACACACAATTTATGTCGTATACATTTTTCTCGTAGAGTTGGTCGTTTTTGACTTATTACCTGTTTTTGATTTCACTTTAAAAAACTTATGCTTTTCTCACACAAGAATTTGTCAACTCCTGTCCATACAAATAAAGGAGCCTCAGTCACATAGCAACCAGCTTTTGACTATCACTTTAACCTATGGTAATCCGTTTTTTCGCTTTATGTACAAGGAAGCAAGTAATAAGACTATTTCTGTTAATTTTTTCTCAATTAGATTGAAGTAAATAGAAGCATTAGCTGTTTAACAACAATTTGTTGCAGAGTTATAGAGAAAGTCATGTGAATGGAAAACATCAGGTTTTTACTTTATGCGAAAAGAAGAATGTTATATCCTATTCAGTATTAGGATTCCAATGAAACCACGTGTTTGAAGCCCTTAGAACCTTCTCTTTAGAAAAACAGAATTAATAACAAAATACAATTTCTAAAGTATTTCTTGGAAAAATAGATGTTAGTTTATTTCAGTAATATTACTCAACGCTTTTATAAAAATATGCTGTCCTAGGGCATATAAAATGTTTATTTCTGTAAATATCGGCGAAGTGCATATTCTTCCCATATAATTTGGAACTATAAATGTTAGATAGATTGTAGGGCCTCTTTTGCAGCAATTTTATTTTAGCTGGTTTAATGTTTACAGTTTGATCCGACGGGGTGTGTAAAAATTCGAAGTATTGCATTCCAATTGATTTTCTCGAATCATTCATCAGCAAACAATTCTCAAAAAGCTTAATCATGAGAAACATCTATAAACATAGTTAATTACATATTCCTTGTCGCGGTAGGGTTATAATAAGCTAAAGTAGGTAGGTTTTAAGGAAAATCAAACCTTTTAAGAACGTCTCGCTATGTGATGGCTTTAAAAATTCCCTTCTCTTTGCATGACCGTTAAAGAATATCCGGAATGCTTTTGCAGTTGAAAAAGTATAAAACATTTCACAATTCAAAACTATAATATTTAATATCTGGCAAATATTATTGTTCAAGATAACTCGTTCACTAAGCGACATCTATGTACATCATTTGTGTAAAAAGTCTTTGTCTATCTTTTACTCTTTACAAGTGAAGAGCAGTTAATTCAGAATAATGAGAATTCTAAGGATTATCCCCCCATTTAAATATCTTAAACGAGGCTATTATTTAAAAACAATAGAACCATTCTTGACAAATTTCAAAATTAATGAAAATTTGCACATGCAAAGGGCAATTTGAGCTTCTTACTTCATCTTTGGAGGGAGTTGAACCAACGTTGTATTTAACCGATTTTTATTTTTGAGTTAAGCCGTTCAAAGACACACCTGCACGTACACAAGCGGACCTTTTTCTAAAAATGTGCGTTTTTTAATTAGTTATTCAGGGGGCCTCAATACATGTTTTTTGTGAAATCGAATGGAATTTTTAGTTGGAAGGTAATCTTTACCTTACTTACATATGTGAGCAATGGAGAACTTAAACATTTATTTTGAATATTAAGAATCCAGTGTTATGAGTGGAGAGTGCAGGAGGGGTAACATTTGAGGGGTTGCAAGTTAACTGCTAGATTTGTGAGGATAAAGATGGATCAGATTGTGAAGCTAGTAAAAATAAACATATATCTAATCAAATATAATCAAAGCATTCATTCCTGGATTGGGTGATATTGCAGTTCTTTGAATTTCTGTTTGAGTCATCAATCTCAGAAAATTCAAGCTATATATTTTATGTGTCATTTAAATATTTTAATAAACATGTTAGATTGTGATGAAATGTTGTGACGTCAGAAAGTGCAGCGGTGTTTGTGCATTCTGTGTCACCCAGATATGAGAAAATTATCGATGGGAGGACGAAACCGGACCACGGGGTAAGGAAGGTTTTAACATTGTCCAAGCAGTTCTTTATATCGACATGGAGCCCGGGCTACCGGTTCTGGACGAACCCCCACCGTTCTACAGAGGACCCCAGCCGCCCAAAGCTTTTTCACCACCACAGAATGGCGACACTTAAAACACGGAAAGAGACCGATTCGATGAAATGGAAATAAACTGAAGGGATAGGAAGTTGGGAGAATGAAGGACTCCCAGTGACTCGGACCCCCCCCATAAAGGCCGACCATGGGGATTAAAACCACGACTCCAGACGAAAAGGCTGAACCGAAAAGGCTCGGTTATATATATACGTACATAACATAACATACATACATGGTGGACAAAGCGGCGCGGGGGCGGGTTTTCTCCGGGTTCTCCGGTTTCCTCCCCCGCCATCTCATTCCACTGGGGCTCCATCTTCATGTATCATCAGTGTCATCGCTTGCGGTGCCAGAGCAGTAAAAGCGGGCGTTAAACACTACCAAAAAAAAAAAACAATCACATATAAATACATACGTACATGTATAATACATATTCTCATATCACAAAGAATCTAAAAGAACTAGGTTTGCTCCTATGTGAAGAGTTTTATGCTATCTGCTAGCGACCTTTATTTTCAATGTTATGGTTTCACAAAATCGCTGAATTTAAAAAGCAAATTCTGACAAGCAGGAACGAAAAATCCAAAGATTGAGCTTCAGGTGTTGAGTTCTATTGTCGGAACGTAAATTACTTATAGATAAGCGTGTTTCTGTTTTTATTATCTGAGGGTAATTAATTGGTGCTAATACTGCGCTGGACTGGATCCTCTTGATGCAGAACTCCTTGCTGGTAATGACCAAGATCTAAGCTGGAAATTATGAAAAGTCGTGATGATCACATCACCGCTGTCGTCCTCACTCCACTGGAGTATAACGGAGTCCTATATATACACGAGCTGTAAATCCGTTATGTAAACGGGGCTATTACCAGGAAAAGGTGAACTTGTATGTCGTAATCCTTCTTCAACTGAGCTGAGCGTCCCTACTCTTTCGATAACATATTGCAAGTTACGCATAAACATCCTGCTTTTATTTAAGGTTACCAGCGTTTGGGAATTCTGGAATAACAAATTCAATCTTATAAGAAACAAGGCCTAGATTCCAAGAACCAATCTACTAATAGAGATGCATTTCTATATAAAGACAAGTCTCTATTATTAGATTAGTCCTTAGAAGCCAGTTCTTGTTTCTTATAAGCTTGCCCCGTTGAGATGTATTCATGCGGTACCTTTCCCTTTCCTCTGATTGGTATTTACACCTTTGGATGATGGAAAAGAAGTCATGTGCCCCAAGGATAAACGATAAACCTATGTTATTGCCCTCCTGAGAGGCAAGTCTAAACCATCAAGATACATATTTACATGTATTCCAATGAAGTGATATTTTAAAGTATTAAAGCTAGAGCTTTGTCACCCTCTGTGATGTAGTGGTTACCGTACTAGCTTCTAAAACCCAAGATTGTAGGTTTAAACTTGCGGAGGTTGGGGATTTTTTCGGACACCAGAATCTTTAGCATGGCTTACTTCGGAAGGGAACTAAAGCCTGTGGTCTCGTGTAAAGTTTATTTGCACGTAAAATAAGTGCATACTTTTAAATAAGAAGGTTCCTGGGCAAATGTTCTCAATTTCGCGTACGCAGCTCGTGATTTCGTCCTACAGCGTCATCTGTGGGCGTCTAGATATTCAGCGAACTCGCGAACTAGAAATACAAATCTGATCACGGAAATATCGTAACGATGCTCTATGCTCCACTTACGTGTTACAGAAAATAACTAATCCCGCTAGAGCTTTGATTTTTGTAAGACTGTATTGCCAACAACAGAACCATTCACACCAACTTTCATTAAAATATGCGTTTTCATTCTGAATATATTAATTTATTCGATTTAATTAACTAAAATCAAAATCTCTCTTCCCCTACAGTTATTGAGTTACATGTACAATTTTTAAAAATTGCATATTTTAATACCTTTGTAACAAATTGTTTGTTTGAATGGTTCTTATGATGGATAGACTTTTTACATTCTCTAGCAAGTATGTACAAATACTTAGTAGATAGAGAAGGTTTTGCAATTGCAAAAATTGCAAATACATATTATGAGACCCCTTGTATTCAAAGAAAAACAGTTTTAGAAAAATGTGTATGTGTGTGTGCGCGCGCGGCAACATAGCTTAAAACGTTCCGTGCCGTTCCATATTTCCGTTAAATAACAGACTTGGCATTCAAGCTCAGCATCTTGCAAGTAAGTAGTCAAGAAAATCCCCCAACCCAACTATTCCTTACATGGAATTTTGATTTTCTCAAAAATAGCTCTAGCGATTTTGATTGAAATACCACATGTTTAAGATATTTTCATTACAAACGAAATGGACATCCAATAAGTCCATAGAAAATCCAAGAAATTTCTCTCGTATATTCGAATAAACTTTGTAATTAGTAACTGTCGTCTCTTGCTAGACAGTAGTTCGTGCCGTGTGTAAACACTTCTATTTACAAGGCTTAACAACGAAAGAGAAGTGATTTCGTCCGAAATGGTTGACAAAATCCGGGAATGGTTTTTAGTGATTCACGAATCATAGAAGAAGTCACAGGCATGTCACAAGGTACAGTGTTTTCACTTACGTCTGATAAAGGTCTCGGCAAGACAGGTGCCGCGTTTGCTCTCAATGGAGAATAAACGCAATCGTGTGAACGATTCGGAAGCTGCTTTGGCATTTTTCCGTCGCAATCCTGACTAGTTTCTGAATCAATATATAGCTGTGGATGAAACATGAATACTCTAGAGACTAAAGTACAGTCGAAACAGTGAGGTTTTATAGGCGAACCAACTCCGAAGAAGGCAAAGATGGTGCAATGTGCAGACAAGATGATGGCCTTGGTTTTTTAGGTTGCACGCGGAATGATCTACATTGTTACTTGCAAAAAGGAAGAACAATAAGTGGAGAATATTGTTGGAGAAATGTTGTGAAGAGTGTACCGAGTAAAAGGAGATCATGTTGAAAAAAAGAATCTACCAAAATAAAATGTTTTTTTTTTCTCCTTTTCTAAGGATTTATTATATCTTGAATTTTTGGGAAATAGTCTCTTAAGATCTCTTCATTCTGGATAGCTTTTGTTTAACGGGTAAACCGTAAGAAATAGACAAAAACGTACTGCAGAAAAATATAGGGTTCGTTAAAGGACACAATTTATGCCATACACAATTCTTTTGTAGACTTATCCGCTTCCAATATATTTCTAGTGTTTGGTTACAGTTTTCATTACTTATGCTTTTCCCAATCAGGAAGTCACCCTGTTTTTTGTTTTACTCCTAGCCACGCAAATAAGTGAAATTCAATGATAATCGCATAGGGAAGGCTTAAAAACATTTCACTGTCGTTTTAGCCCAGTGTATTCCCTTTTTTCGTTTCTGCTTATACGGACCTAAGTAATAAGAGCATTCAGTTGACGTTAAATTGATTAGCTTGAAGTGGAAAGAAGAAGTTTGTTTCCAGAGATGGTAATGAAAGACAAATGAATGGAACAGATCAATTACTTTAAAATTATGTTCCATACCTTTGTAACAAACTATCCAGATGAAATGTTCCTATGAGGGATAGCTTTTTTTTAATATGTTTTATAATACAAAAGCAGCTGAAAACAACCCATGGAGTATGATAATTAATTTGTATACTCATATATTGAAATATGTTCATTTACTGTTAAAAATATGTATCGAAATGAAAATCATTTCCATACATATTTTCATTTCGATATAGATTTACATGCTTGCTGTTCACAGCCTGCTAATCTGCATAAAATTACAGAAACATCTTACGCGTACAATAATAACCTCCAAGAATATTTAATTATATATGAGAATTATAAGAATATATAATTATACCTGAATCTAAAACTCATAATATCACGTAAGCAACTAAAAGTAGGTCATGCATTTGGCATCACGGAGACGAGGAAATCAATAATCCAGGGCATGCGCGCTGGCTCTACTTCCATTCAAAATATTTATTTGTACGAGAATAGTTATATTTACATACCTTTATCAGTAGATGTACATTGTCAAGTGCTTCATCAATGAAAGTTTTAATTTCATTTGTGGAAAATATTTTGCTTTTTTCCCACTGACCCCTACCGAGGTGTGCTTTAATAGGGAGTAAAACTTCTTATATTGGGATATATTAATTCCATGTTTCACATTTAGAGTAGTTTTCAATACTGAATAACTAGCCCATTGGGTGGCACATTTCATTGTTTTTTACATTTCTTCAACGTAAACTATGAGGACATTTTCCGAGAATGAAGTTACATTTTATATATTCTCCATACCATGAATTTACCATATAACTTTTCGTAGACCTTTTTTATTTCTGTGGAAGTAAATTCTTGACATTACTCGCCTCCTCTTTATATTAGGAGGGGTGCAACTAAAGTCCATGTCATTATCACTAGGCCAAAACACCTCAGTCTCCATCTTGCAAATCAACTATCACCATGAATCTAATGTTGTTATCGACGCATGCGTACAATTCGCATAGCGGTCGGCGGAGTTCATCGTTCGTATGTAAGATATCTAAATATTAAATATTTATTGAATATCTACATGTCATAGAAAAAAAATGCAACTCTCATATAATGGTCATTAGAATGCTCGTGAGGTTTACCTTTCACTCATATCCACCTTTATAGCATCGTTACACAAATAACTTTTTGAAAACTAATTTATAACTACTATAAAAAAATTCCACCAGATATTTCATTACACACTGCTTTGGGAAACATTATCAGACCTTCAGCTGTATTTTGTGGGATACGATAGATTTTGAATATGGCAAAATAACAACAACAAACAAACAAATTTACCTGAGATGAGGGCCGTTAATGTTTGACAGTAATTTAGCCAGCGCATCGCTTTGAAATGACATCCAAAACATGTGTAACATCTGCCACATTGCCATATCTGCTTTAAAGTATGGTCCAGTTTTTGCACCAAAATCCAAAAATCGCCATTTTATTAACAAAATGATATGCACTTCTGAGTTCCCGTAACTCTCTTATGTAATATATTTTATTGATACAGTTATCAGTTTGAAAATTCTCTTCGAGCACCTATATTAAAATACATGATGGTGGTAAATGAGAAACACATTTGTCTATCGAAGAAGTAATTATGCGTATGTTGAATGTATATACATGTTGACATACGTTGACTACACATACATTCCTATTGTGATTAAACTCGATATCTCATTAGGCGAATAAAGAAAAAAGAAACATTTATTCTACTGATATAGAGTGAAAACCCGAAGTATTCAGCTTAAGCATGCAACCGTACCTGTTTTGAACATTTTATTCGAAAAAGCATCTTCTATCACATTTTATCTGGTTTCGCGCTTCATGTAATTTATAACTAGTGAATACTTAGAGATTCTATCGCAGAAAATTTCCAGAGAAATCACTCATATACATTTTACAAGCTAATTAATATGAGGAAGAAAAAAAACAAACTGATATATAACGTTTGCATTGTTTTCTCAAAACACTTTTGTTTATTTTTATATAGATTCCATAGACTATTCTTACTTGTTTTTATTTTCTCTACACGTACTATGTACATAGTGAATAGAGAAGGTATTGCACTCCACCCAAAAATTCGATACCGAGATTTCACCGGAAATATACGTTTTAGGGTCCTCTGTTAACCGAAAAAAGTATCTTCAGAAAAAGGTACGTGTGTGTGTGTCAGTGTGTCCGTGTGTCTGTGAACACGATAACTCAAAAACGAAAAGTCGGTAAAATACCAAACTTGGTATTTATGTTTAGTATCCTCCAGGTATGCGACACGAAGTTTTTGAAAAATATTCCCCCACCCCAAACTATATTTACATGGAACTCTTTTCGAAATTATTGATTTTCTCAAAAATGGCTCTAACGATTTTGATTAAAATGTCATACATTAAAGGTATTTACACGACAAATAAAACGTATATGTTGAACTTTTTGGGAATAACCTCTGAAGACTTCTTTATTCTGAATGAATTTTATTCCTTGTTTTTAGTTTCAGCTTTGAAAACTTACGTTTTTCTCATACAGGGATTTGTCAAGTCCTGTCCATACAAAAAAAGGAACTTCAGACACATAGCAATCAGCTATCACTTTAACCTATGGTACTCCCTTATTTTGCTTCTACTTACAAGAAGCAAGGTATTTATGCTAATTTTTCTCAATTAGCTTGAAGTAAATAGAAGCTTAAGCTTTTTAACAATAATTTACTGTAGAGCTGTAGAGAAAGTCATCTCAATGGAGCACATCAGATTTTTCTGTTTACTTCATGTGAATAGTAGATAAATATTTGCAAAATAGTTTAATTACGCATTTCATTGTAGGTATAAAAGGAATAAAGGTTACTGATTTGATGTTTAGAAATAGTGACTATATGCTGGCCTAAAAATTACATACTCTTTCTATGACATTACAAGAAGCAACCAAATAACGATAACAATTTTAAACGAGAAAAAAGAAATGCAAAAACTCACACCCAGAAAAACGTATATCCCGAAAATGCTCACTGTAACATAAGCCTAATTTGGATAAATTGTTTATTTTAAAGAGAGCTTAATTTTAGTGCAGTACGTTTTAATCGGACTGTAACAATTAAACAATTATACAAAACTATACAAAATTCCCTCCAAGACTTCACAATAGACTCCTAGAAAATTGCAGAAACACATTTTAAATTTTTATAGTTAAATATCTTAAACATAACGTATGTTAATGAATATCGTTATAGCCATTTTTTATAAAATAAATTAGTCTATAAGTCCTTCATATAAACTATAATTTGGGGAAGATATATTTTCTTGAAGATGTTTGGCTGCATTTTTAGAAGTTTGGTATTTCTCGAATTAGTGACACAGTCAGTCTCTCTCTCTCTCGCTCTCTCTCTCTCTTTCTCTCTCACACACACACAAAAACAGTTTTTTGTGGGGGGGGGGAAATCTCAAGCACATATGTTCAGTGAAATCTCGACATAGGAATTTTGGGTAGAATGGAATGGTTTCTTTACTTAACATAAGTACGCAGTAGAGAAAGTAAAACCGAACTGAATCATACAAACTTGGAAACTAACGAAGGCAGAAGCCATGAAAATTGACCACAGAAGTCTATAGAATTAATTCGCATATAATTATGGAAGTCTTATAAAATCAGTATGAGACTAATTGTCATAAAAAAATCTGATGTATTCCATTCATATGACTTTCTCTACATCTGTGCAACAAATTATTGTTAAAAAGCGTACGCTCCGGGTGAGAAGGCAGCTTGATGACCAACCAACCCTTTTAAAATATTTAAAACTTATCACATACGGGAAGTTGTCAACTCCTGGCATGCAAGGAAACAATTTTATCCACATGGAAACCAGCTTTTATAAGATTTTATTATTATTTTAGCTTAGTGTCTGCTTAAAATAAAGCATATCTGCTAATGTTAATATGGATTAGCATGAAGTAGATGGAAGCATAAGCTTTCAAACAACTTTCTACAGAAATGTAGAAAAATTCATGTGATGAAACTTTTTATGCGCGGCAGTGTACCTCTTGTTCCATATCATCTTCTATTGCAAAACCTGCAAAACTATGAAACTGCAACCATATTTATAGAATGAGGTTGCAAATCACTTTAAAATGAAGTTACATGTTTGAATGTCAGTCACACGTGTTCACTCTTAACCTCGTTTACTGCTTACTCTACACCTGACACCTAATGTTCTTAACATTTCTCCCTCGTCTTCTTCTTATGAATTGCTGTCACTTTCATTTATGACTAAGCATTTGTCGTTAAAACACCGGCAATGACATAAAGCACAAGACTTTGCAGTCAACTGTACGTACGCTGTGTATTCTCGAAACGTAATCCTAATGAAGCAGGGCTCACTGATCTAACAACCAAGCAGAACAACTAGCAATTCTAAACGCACTACAAATAACAGAGAATCTCAAAATAACACAAATTAACGGGACAAAATAGCAATTTACACTGACAGTAAAATCAAACTACAATCGTTACGTAATCACAACCACTTAATAGAAGCTATATGACATAACCTAGGAAAACTCAATAAAAAATATGATGTGTTCCATTCACATGACTTTCTCTATATCTCTACCACAAATTATTTTTTAAAAAAAAACCTATTCTTCTATTTACTTCATACCAATCGAGAAAAAATTAGAATAAATCCTCTTATTACTTGTTGCCTTATAAGTAGAAGCAAAACAATGGAGTAGATTAAAGTGATAGTCAAAAACTGATTTTTATGTAACTGAAGTTCTTTTGTTTGTATGGATAAGAGTGGACAAATTCCCGTATGAAAAAAAAAAACTATTTTAAATCTGAAATCAATAAAAAGGAATATCTATAATATCAACTCCACGAAACAAATGTATATATCATAAATTGAGTGTTTTAATGAGCTCTGCATTTTCTATTAAGTAAGTTTTATTATATCTCTTACAGTTTACCAGTTATGCCAGATTCATCTAAAATAAAGATGTCTTTAGAAGCTATTTCCAGAAATTTCAAAATGTACATGTTATTTGTCATGTAAATATCTTTAATATACCACATTTTAAATACAATCGTTACAGCCATTTTTGAGAAAATTAAAATTTCCGAAAAAAGTTCCATGTAAAGGGTACTAGGAGGTGGAGGAATTTACTTGAAAATCTTCGGTCGCATGCTTGGAAGACACTGGACATACATACAAAGTTTGGTAGTTAACGGTCTTTTCATTTTTGAGCTATGCTGCCCATAGACACACACCATGACAATGAAGGACTGCAGGAGCCGCGTGCAGGCACACCTTGTTGACCTGCCTTAGAGAGATTCAGAGCATTCCAAATTCCATTATAATGCACAAGTATCCTTGAAAACCTCAGCTTCGCTGTATGCACAAGAACCTGCCTTTCCAATGCACAGTTTAACTTTTTTTCTTTATGTCTTCAGAAGTAAGAAAACTTTCGTGTGTATGAGGCTCAGGGTCAAACAGTAGTTCGACAGAAGTAGAGCTATCTGAAAACTCCACCTTTTGTGTTTTATTACTTTAAAATTTATTTTAGCCATATTTATACATAATAGCAATAATAATTTATAAAATAATTACAAAGATCATTCAAGTGCAATATGAATTACAGGAATCAATGCAATTAACAAACCCAAGACAGCAACCTTAGAAAGTTAAACCTGATAATAATACATTTCAAAGAAATTCTCATGTTTAGCATTGAGTATATCTTCCAAATAAAATTGGGATATCAATGAAGACTGGCTAAGGGTTATACAAAAAATTTTTATAATTCTAAATTATACTGCAGATACTACTAATCTGTTTGAGAGATTTTGGATGTTTTATATAGCATTTTTATTTTCTCTACATGTACTATGTACATAGTGTACAGAGAAAGCATTGCACCCCACCCAAAAATTCGATAGCGAGATTTCACCGGAAATAGATGTTTTAGGGTCCCCTGTATCCATAAAAAGCATTTTCACAAAAAGATCTGCGTGTTGTGTGTGTGTCCGTGTGTCTGTGTGTCTATGAACACGATAACTCAAAAACGAAAAGTCGGTAAAATACAAACCTGGTATTTAAGTTGAGTATGTTCCAGGGATGCCACACTAAGATTTGGAGAAAAATCCCATCACTCCAAACTACTCTTTACATGGAACTTTTTTTTCGCATTTTGATGTTCTTAAAAATGGCTCTAACGATTTTCATTAAAATATCATATATTAAAGCTATTTACCTGACAAATAAAATGTATATCTTGAATTGTCTGGGAATAGCCTCTGAAGACTATTTTATTCTGGATGAATTTTGCGACATTTTGCATAACTGCTAAACCGTAAGATATGGAAAAAACTTACCACACACAAATTGTCAGCACGTTATAACACACAATTTATGTTATATACATTTTTTTAATGGAGTTGATCATTTTTAGATATTCCTTATTTTTGGTTTCATCTTTAAAAACTTATGCTTTTCTCATACAGGAATTTGTCCATATAAACAAAAAAACTTCAGTCACATAGCAACCAGCTTTTGACTATCACTTTAATCTATGGTATTCCCTTATTTCGCTTCTACTTCTAAGGAAGCAAGTAATAAGACTATTCCTGCTAATTTTTTCTCGATTAGCATGAAGTAAATAGAAGCATAAAATTTTTAACAATAATTTGATGGAGAGATGTAGAGGAAGCCATGTGAATGGAACACATCAAATTTTTAAATATCATGTCATTACAAGCGTGTTTATAGTGTTAGAATGTTTAGATTTTTCCTGTGGGGATCAGTAGCGGCGACCTTAAGTAATGTTGTAGTTGAATATCTCTGGTAATGATCAGGTGGATAGTTTTTGGGTCGATTCTCAGATGGATAATTATCACCATGTTTTTTACTTCGGTTGTCTCTTTATTGTTAAAAACATTTGGTTTTCCGTAATTTATTGATTTTAATGGTTTTTTTCTTTGTGTAATCGGCTTACCCTCCCTGTATTCACGACTGAGACTCCCCCCTACGACTTACAATGCCTAGGGGTCAGAAATCGGTCGGAATAAAAAAATTGGAACGAGTGATGAACGTGAGGAAGTGCATGAAATGAAGCGAAAGCGAAATGGTTTATAGGAAAGGTGATAATGGAACTATTGATGTAGTGTGTGGCGGGGGAAACTGGAGGATCCCGAGAAAACCCACCCAGACACCATTTCGTCTACCACAAATCCCACATGCGTGCGCTTGGAATCGAACCCGGTGGTAGGTGATCAGTCTAACCACTCTGCTCGGTGCCGCCATTGATTTTAGTACGAATTCAAATAGAAAAATGTGATTATGTATTGAAATGGCAGTGTTACAAATGAATTCACAAGAGCAGCTTTGGCTTCCTTATCAGCTTTCTAATTTGCTGTGAGACAAAATGAACGAAAAGTAAGATAAGATAAAAAAAAAAAAAACACTCAGTTGATCTTTGGTCTGAATACAAGAAATATAACATTTTGTATAACTAACTTGTCTGTATAAGCTTGTATTTATTTGAAATCTGAAATAAATATGAATGTCTGCGTATTAGACTCTGTTATGGATGAAAAAACTCGTTTTATAGCATATAGTTTACTGAAAAATCCGAAACAAACCAGAAAGTTTTTCTGTCTGAAGATGATTTGGTAGGAATATTGCACATCTTATTTCATGTACTGCTCATCCATAAAAAAAATCTTTCAATCAGAATATGATCCAGACACTTCTTTGAATAGTAGTTGTTCATAAATAGATTTATAAGCTTGTCGTTTTTCATTAGGGTACCATTTCTAGGTTAAATTTTGGTTTTTAAAGTCTGCAGGTATAAACACCGTGAAGTGCTATTTACCTTATCTTCGAAAAGCTTGTTTGTTGTTAATGTTCGTAAAAATTAATTTAGTTGTAGAAAGGTACTGTGTTTAATGAACACTGAAGTTTATCTCTACGAATTTTAGGAACTACCTAATTATAAAAATTTAAGTGCTGTAGACAAGCTATATTTTCGCACATTTTATACCTAAATATTCTTGGCGTACTTCAAGGGGAGGTTTATCTGATTAATATGTAAACTACCGATTAAATGGTTAAGCTGCCGTACATCCAGCCAAGAGTATTGTTCAGTTCATCTCCAATTGGCTGACCTGTATACGGTGAAGGTCTTCGAATGACGGACGGTTGATTAAAATATACACAATTAAGCATAGCTTAGCCTGGACCTTATCAACGCTTTATATATTCTGTGAACATTTCTGTTATTCACATTACAAATCTATTGCTAGTACAGCTAATACTGTCATCTTTACAGTCAGTGACCAGTGATTTTATTGGTGAAGTCTAACGTTAATCTTTCGTCATATGTCAAACCTGATATTCTTACAGGAGCAAGGATAAATAACTTCTGTTTTTGCGTACCCTGTCTTGCTCAAAAAATGGATATATTTAGTCTTATGCTGAGAGATTTGGATTAGTGGTGAACTGAATGCAGTCTTTTCTTGAGCCATACATGTGCAAGAACGTCATCTGCGTAGATACGTGCTTTTGTATAGCTCACTATTTTGTTAATTGTAACAATACTCAGTGTTATGCTCAAAAACAAATATATTGAATAGGAATTGGCATCCCGTCATTGAAAGCAGGAAACGTCATCAAACGAGAAGCAACGAAGCGGTCCAATCAGAAGCCACGTTCGCCGGAGAACCCAAGCCCCGCCCCCCACTTGCCAGTATAAAAGTAGCGATCCCGACAGTCAACGCTTCAGACGCAGCGAAACCTTCTCCTAGAAAACTTCGACCGCGCCACTGAAGATGTCCACCGTAGTTGTGGACGAAACGACTGGTACTCCTAACACCAGCAGACCACGGCAAAACAGCCCGGAAACATTTCTTAGTTACATCTTTGTATTTACTTAGCTACGTAATAAAATTTTAAATAAACAATTTCATTAAGCATTTTGTTAAGCGCACAAAAGAGATAGTGTTAGTAAAATATTTATAAGCGAGTCGATGATTTTCTGCGACTTCAAGAGACAGCACTTTGACACGTCAAACGCTAATACAACAAAAAGACAGGTTGAAATAAATTATGTGTGTTAAATGATCTGCGCAAGACGCTTTTTACTTTCACTACAAAGCACATGGTGCACTACATTCAAAATTGTTACCCATATTTCACCGGAAATATAAGTTTTAGGGTTCCTCTAAATAAGCATTTTTAGAAAAAGGTCCATGCATGTATGTGTGTCTGTGTGCCTGCCTGTGAACAGGATTACTCAAAATCGGAAAGTCGTTGTACTCCAAACTTGATATTTAAATTTAGTATCTTTCAAAACTGCGACACAAAGATTTTGAGGACAATCCCCCCGTCGTATCCTTTACATGAAACAAAAATAGAAATTTTTGATTTCCTCAAAAATACCTCTAACAATTTTGGTTAAAATGTCGTATATTAAAGATATTTACATAACAAATGAAAGTTATATTTTAACCTTTCTGGGAATAGCCTTGGAAGACTTCTTTTTTCTGGATGAATTTGGCTGAATTTTGCATAATGGTAAACTGTAAGACTATACAAAACATGTAATCTCGTTAAAACACACAATTTGAGTAACATACATTTTATTGTGGAATTGACCATTTCTGAGATATTCCTTGTTATAGTTTCAGTTTTAAGTGCTTAAACTTTTTTCATATGGGCAATTATAAACCCTTGACCATGCATAAGAAGAAAAAAAAACAGACGGATTTGTACCACATGTCAACCGGTTTTTAAATGTTTTGACTATCGCTTTAGCCTAGTGCATTCCCTTATTTCCCTTTTATTTACAAGGAAACAAGTAAGAATACAATTTCTGGTAATGTTTATCTCGATTAGCCTGAAGTAGATAAAAGAATAAGCTTTTTAACAATAATTTGTTACAGAGATGTAGAGAAAGCCATGTGAATGGTTTACCAGTCATACAAAATCACACAGAAAGTTTTAACTTTCTTACATATAAACATTTCACTTACAAAGAAATAGGTAAGTTTTTTCAGCACTAGGTTACATAACCATAATTGTATTGCAATGCTGTGAGATGAGCTCAATTACTTGCTATCTTCTGTTGGTAATGGGACCTTTTTCTTTCTAGCGGGTTGCATCGTGTTATACATATCTCATGGCCACACGCATCTAATTAAGGAATCTTGCCAGACATTTAACACTTACTCACCGCTCCTTTTTTGCAATAAAAACGATACGAGCCATAAATTGCAAATAATCAAGTCCGAATGTCCTTGATATCGGGGGAGCACGTGCTACGAATGTGACAGTGTTGCGTAACACCCGTCTCATTAGAAGACGACAGTGTCCCTAATTGTGGTCCACCAACACCTACACCCCGGAGGTACAGTCCAAAATGAAACCTATCCTTACTTCTCTCGCCTTAACCCCCTCAACAAAGATGTCTGTTGCTCTCCTTTCGTAGCTTGTTAGCGCTCCCACATTCGCTTAATTACTGTACATCTATTGAATGAATAAATAATCTTCCATCTGCCGAACATACTTACTCTTATTACTAAGTAAAAGTATGTTCGGCAGGAGTATGTTCATTCAATAGATCTGCAATGGCAGATATTAAATAATACACACGCAAGGAAAATCTCAGAAAATAAGAATAGAGGGCAGATATATTTTATTTATTTTGTCAGTATTTAATGCCCATTTTTAGTACATCGGAACCGTGGGCATGACACTGATGATACATGAAATGGATACGGAGCACTGGATGAATGTGATGGAGGGGTAACCGGAGAAACCTTCCCCTGCGCTACTTTCTACACCACAAATCCCACATGCGATCGTCTGGAATCGAACCCCAGGCCGCCTTAGTCAGCCGTGAGTGGTCCATAACGCAGCCTACAGAAGACTGAGCTGGTAACAACAGGAATTGCGAGTCATTTATATCTTCAAATGCTGTCCTTTGACTGGTTATCCATTTTTTGGTTTCATATGCTGAGAGGAATGTAGTGAATGTTTCATATTTGGTGATTGTGGGAGCAGGGCATAATCGCTGCCCCCCCTTATAGTGCACCGAAACATGTCACTCACATTTCATACCTGAAACAAGATAAAACTCAAATCAATTATCCAATTCATTCTTTATGATATTATTTATGACCTACAGAAACTAAAGAAATCTTCACGAAGAAACCAAAAGCAATCGAGAGGTACATCTTCTTAATTCATTGTTACCGTTTAATGAAGACAGGGTCTTTTAATATAATTTAAATGTTACGCATCCTTCACCCTCACCCAATACTACTCTATTATATTCAAGGTTGGGTGGTCTATTGATAATGTTAACACATTTACCTTGTGGCGAATGAGTGCCACTGTGTTTGTTCACCTCTCTATCTACGTCGAGAAATCGAAGTCCGATACTCTCTGCACTCTCCTCTGTATATATTTTTGACCTAAAGTTGGCAGCTGCGCGCGCACGTACTTATCCACTCTTCAGCCACGACCGCCCAGGTCTTCGACGCTAGGAGTCGAGCCAGGTGCTCTCTTGTCTCCGGCCGGCTCCCTTAGCCTCCATGTTTTTACCATCGACGTCATGATGGACAAAGAAAACTTAAGTACTTGTTAGATTTGCAATTGGGTCTTTTATTGCAATTATATCAGAACACATGTAAGTTTGTAATGTGAGTAAAGAATCCATATTTTGCGAAATAGTGTCGAAAGCTAAAACTGTTGCGTTTTGGATACGCTTTCTTCAGCAATGGCAGACAGATTTATCTGGGTTTAACCGGTGTAACAAGGTGGTTTTCCTGGGTTCGTTCTTTGGGCCTTTGCTCAAATGAGTATAGTTGATTTTCTCTACTACATTTTGGTGGGCAAAATTTTGTAAGGGGAATTACGATACAACTGATTGCGTTATTAGTGTCGGCATGTGCGACCAGCAGTGGGTGAGTGATAATATGTATTTATGAGTGAAAGTTAATTTTATCATAGCCAGTATATCTTACCTAACTATTTACTAAATTTGGACACTAATTTTCATCCAATAAAAAGGGCATGCAAGTGAATAGTTTTAGTTAAATTTTCAATTTGGTTGAAACAAATCTCTGCTGTTAAGTTTACATAGTCTA
Organism: Hymenopus coronatus; assembly: GCA_030762935.1. NCBI lineage: Eukaryota > Metazoa > Arthropoda > Insecta > Mantodea > Hymenopodidae > Hymenopus > Hymenopus coronatus. Next base: position 13,320,963 of record CM060890.1, read on the forward strand.
TCTTTGTTAATATTTGCCTTTTGTATTTGCTAATAATTTTTGCAGTAGCCATTCTAGTAATCAATTTCTAGTACAGGTGTTAACGATTATTTAATCAAATTATCAATATATGCCCTATGTATGCCAAACATTTTTATATAAGTTTATTATTCAACAGTTACCTGCATGTCTTCTCACTCACTTGAAATGTGTTTTACCTTCCTCTGAATTACGATCCAGACTTGAATGACTTCCAGTTTACATTTAATTATTTATCTCCGAGAGTAGCTACTTCCCTCTACGTTATGGAGGAAGGGAAGTGGGGATATAAGTTTAATAAAGAGTGGTACGGTTACAACCTTTAGTTACGATTTTGAAATTAGAAAATTCTGTTGATACCTTACTTAAATGTGGTAGGGCATTTGGAAAATATTTGGTAAAAGATATTTTCTTTATTTGAGGTCCTCAGTCATTATGGTGAATATGTTGTATAATTTACTGCGAACTAGCTGAATTATTAAGCGAAACAGCACAATTCTGAGATCTACAGACAGAAAGAAACTTTAGCATTGAAACCACAGTCAGGATATACTTCAAGTATCAATTTGTTCGCTTTACTCTGCTTCGAAATTGTGCGAAACCCACCGATTGAGGCCAAGAGCCGAGTGCCCAAAAAGAACTGCGCGCATAGTAAACAAATATGTAAACTAAAAATCAGTGCATTGAAATAAAAATACGATGTGTCTCATTCACATAAGTTTCTCTCTAACAAATTATTGTTAAAGAGCTTATTCTTTTATTGAATTTATGCTAATTTAGATAAAATTAGAAGAAATCTTTATACTTCCTTGTAAATAGAAGGATATAGGAGAGTATATGTTAAGCTAAAACAGTAATCAAATGTTATAAAAGTTGGTTGCTATGTGATTGAAATTCTTTTGCTAATATGGTCAGCAGTTGATAAATTCCCCGTATGAGAATAGGAGGTATAAGTATTTTACAGCTGAAACCAACAAGAAGGAATATCTCAGAAAAAGTCAGCTCTTAAAATAAATAAAAAACTTAATATTATTAATTATGTGTTTTAATGAGACGTGTATTTTTTCTTTAGTAAGTTTCTGTCTATCTGTTACGGTTTAGCAGTTATACAATATTCAGCAAATTGCACCCACAATAAAGAGTTTTTCAGAGGCTATTCCCAAAACATTCAGACAAATATTTTAATTGACATGTAAATATCTTTAATATACCAACCATATTCATCAAAATCGTTACAGCCATTTTTGAGAAAATCAAAATTTTCGGTAAATTTTCTATGTAAAGAGTAGTTTGTGATGGGAGGATTTTCTTGAAAATTTTCGTGTCGCATCCTTGGGAGATACTTACCTTAAATTTCATGTTTGGTATTTCACAGACCTTTCATTTTTGAGCTATGTTTCTACAGACACATGCACGCATAAACACACACACATACACATACACACACTGGTCTTTTTTGAAAACGCCTGTTTTGTTTGTTTGTTTGTTTCGCGAAGTTTCAAAACTTGTATTTCCAGTGAAATCTTGGGGTGAAATTTTTGGATAGAATACAATACCTTCTCTATTCACTATGTACATAATATGTGTAGAGAAATTAATAAAGCTAGTGATAAATTTGTGCTATTTGCTCTGCTAATAAAATTCTACAAACAGTTTTGGTTCGTGGTTCTGTGAATGGCACAGATTTTAATGCCTTTTTCATTAATAAACCTGTGGAGATAATTTTTTATTCGTATATTAGGTACATGACTGTTTACTTATGTACGGATTGACGCCCAGGTGAATAAGCGCATAGCCTATATATCAAATTGATTAAACTTTTTAGGTGAGATACCACGTATTTGTTGTATATTGGAGATCGTTCCTGGAAAGCGTTTCTAACTTCAACGCGAGAGTTCTCAAGCGACGAATTCAGTTGTTTACGCTATTCCTTTGTGTATTGCAAGAGGGGAAAGACGCTATTATGTGGTCACGTCTCCGTAAGGGAAAGTGAAGGTGACATATAAACCGGGGAACCACGAGAAAATTTAGGTCAAGAATCACGTGAAAGACGCATTGACTAATTAGAATTCATCACGTCACGGCAGAAGCGCACCCCAAGCTACTTTTGGCGCCAAAAATGGGCCAATGAGATTACAAGTTGAGAGTTTTGCGCGTGTTGGAATTTGGTATAAACGTAGATTATTCGCCCCAATTTCCAGGCAGTCCAAATGTAAACTACACGAAGAATCTGTGGCGCCCAAAACAAGAATACGCTCAAATAGTAAAGTAAGTATTGTGATTGAAGCAGTTGGAATTTAACTACACACGAAACCTGTGACGCTCGAAGCAAGAAACCGCGCAAGTATAGTCAAGTTGTTACAGTGATTCACGCAGCTGAAACGTAATGTCACGCGTAACCTGCGACGCTGGAAACAAGGAAGCCACGGCAGAAGTTTAAAGTGTCTACTTATTCTGCACGTAACAGTTGCACTCGTCGCCGCGTAAATTTTAGTTACGTATCTTCGTGCTCGTTACGCCCTTGTTCGATGGAAATAATCGGAACACAATCGCGCCAGGAACTTTCTCGGGAACACTTGTAAAAGGAAATAAACCTTTGACCGAACGAAACGTGCCGACGCTTATTTTAAGTTAATTTCCCGTACTATCTCCTTGAGATCACCGACACTCAATACCTGAGCTAGATATATAGAGTTCTCAATTGCTCACCGCTGAGTCCACCAATAATCGAGGAGCGTCGAGAATCGACTTCAGCACTGCAACGCCGGAGGGAGGACCAGTTGTCGCTGCGCAGCCCAGCACCAAAAGGTACGTCACCAGTCCTATACGCCACAATGTCTCAGCAACAGTTTACTTTTAAATGTGATCTTTAAAAGAAAGAAATGACCTGAATGTTTATAGCTAAAAATTGCCCAGGGGTATACTCTGAGAATGTTTTCATTAGACTAGCTGCAAAACCCGGTGAATTTTAAAGACAAAATGTGTATTAAATTTACAAATAACTCAGAATTTATTCCTAACCTGTTGGCTGTTTGTATTCTAGCTTATTGTTACGATATAAAATGGTCTCTTTACAATAAAATCAGATTCTGTTGAAAATATTTAGCTGTCTTATGACGACTGACCGACGATATGTAATAGGCATATTTGCGGAACAAGATGTAACCCTTCAGCAAATAGGTGACCAGTATAAAAACACTTCAGCTATTCTCTTGCCTTGCGAAGCAAGCCGAGGAGGCTCAAGGATAGCCGAAGTAGTTCAAAATTTGGAGCATAACTAGTCTAATGGACACAAAATTAGAAGTTACCTATCCATTTCAAAAAAATAGATGGGCGTAATTTTCGTCTCTGCAACCACTATAGTTGGTACTAAATAATTTGCATTCTATATGTCAAAAATACATCGTTTTCTCCAAAACATGGAGTATCAAATGGGACTGCCTCCCCCTGCCACTGGGCAATAACCATTAGCAAACAAAAGACAAGAGGCAATGTGTAAAATCTGGAGACTCGAAGACTCTGCTTGCAAGTCAATATTCGTGCCTCAGTTAAGGGACCAGTAATTGAAAATTTACATCTATGAGGGCTGGTTTCCAAACTCGAACTTTCTAATAGCAAACTCTGCCTTTGACAGAGGGTTAACATGTTCTGAAAAATACTGTACAACATATTAGCATTGTTATATATGATGTTCTTGTTGTTTTTGGGCAAACTCTTGCAATTATTGCTCGGTGAAATATGTGTGGACAATTAAAATCATGTAAAAGAAAAACACCTTGGCATATTATCTCACCATAATGAATCCAAGAGATAAATTAGCTGTTCTTGCTCTGTAATACATAACTGCTATGTGTCGAAGTAAATCCCCTATCCTTCTCTTTTTCTGTCTTTCCTTTGCTAAGCTAAACGTTGCAAGTTCTGTCAGTATACTTATAAAGAATCTTCCGGAGAACTCTAGTTCCATTTCATTCCTCCCTTAAATGATCTTTGATTTTTATAATCAGCCCATTAACTTTGAGTACATATAAGTTTGTTAACATTCTTGTGTTAATAAAATTATATAATGCTTTCAGAAACTTGTCGAAACGTGTTACATTAAATTTGTATTACAAAACAATAAAAAAACAATATTTTGAATACAGACTTAATTACAAGTCTCATGGTCCAGAATATGTTACGGATCATGAGTAATTTACTTTAAAATTACTATTGCTGTTAATTAAATAATTTTAGCTAGAATACATTTTCAATTTTATAGAACTTTTGCAAAATGACTCTACTCTATTACCTTATATGAAACAACACCCCCGCCCGCGTCTCTCTCTCTCTCTTTTCTTTTCCTTTCTGTTGCTTTTATGTTTTAGCTATTTATTTTAAATCATTCAATATTGCTATTAGATATTTTAGTAAATACATGTTTGTGGAAACTTTAAACTATGTAAACAAATGATTCTATTTAAAGAAAGAGAGTTTGGTTCTCAATGCTCATATAAAATAGATAATGCACTTTATTTTAGCGCTTAGAAGCTTGATTTTTATTTAAATTAACTTAAGAAATTAAATCTCTTGAAAATGAAAACATTCCTAAGCCTAGATATAATGAATTGTTGGCAAATATATTTCACTATTTAAGAGTACAAATAAAGCAAGGAAGAATGATTCATCGTGATTACTTTCCAGGAGCAACCCTATTTACTTTCTCTAGTAAATGCAAATTAAAACTGTTTTACCCGCAAAGATTAACTCAAAATTAACGTAACCCATAATTTCAGTACAGAAACATTGTGTGTCAGAATAAAGTATATTGGTTACACGCATTATATTGTGCTACATTTTCAACAAAAATGCGAGATATTTCGATAGTTCCACAGCATTCCGTTTAATGATTTCTGTAGTAAAGTTTAACAAAGGATGAATGAATTTAAGTGCCTCCTGACATATCCAAACAACTTAAAGAAATGCGTACACAAGTATTTTAAAAATTCGTCTACCGGAAATAATCATTTACACTCTGTATTTTAAACATTACACATATTTAATTATTCTACTTAAAATTCCATTTTGCTACTATTATTATATACTAATTGTTATTATTATTTTACAATTGTTGTGTTAATTGTATACCTAATTTTAATGTATTCTATATGTAATTATTTAAACGTCTCTGTTTATGTAACTTATTCTGTTTTATTGTTTGTATATGTTGTGCATCTTTTTGAGCAACTATACTGTTAGCTAAATGATTTAAATAATATTATATATGTATATAATTTAATTTGTCTATTGTTTTCCCAATGTATCACAATAGGGTTTTTGCTGGAAACGTATGATTTGTAGTTTTTTGTGGAGATAAGGATAAAATATTTTCAAAAACAAATATATAATGACCTACTTTTTAATTTCTTTTTATTACTATTTATTTCTGCATACACAATTCAAAGTGAGCATAATATTAATTAGAGGCTCTTAGGTTGCGTTTTACTAGACTGAAATCTTTGGAATTGGCTGAAGGAAACGAATCCAAACTGCAAATATGGTCTAGAGATCTGTTTAACAGCCGGAAGACTTCATTTACTGAGAAACAGAAACAACGTTCGGAACTTGCAGCCCCGACCTTAGTTATTAAATATCGAATGTCCGTGAAACCTAGATCGAATTGTGGAGTAATCAAATTACATATATACATGCTTTTAGCTTTCCATGTTTTATTTTGACGTTTAAGATAAGAGAGTGTAATAAATTTACTGCTCAATACTGGGACTCCATTACACTTTCCAAGTTGCTATCCTTGAAATGTATTTTAGGTGTGCGGAATATCATTATCTGCTCTCAAGTAAATGTGTATCAGCGAGCCTCGTAGTTGGTTATAATGTGTGATTGTAAAGCAACATCTCCTTCATTGTTGATAACAAACGTCTGCTCACCTGATAACTTTTTATGATTCTGCTCACGTGCGGAAATGTCCTAAACCTAAATTGTTTTATATAGACTTTTGTATTTTGTTGTATTTAGCTCATAGACGCCTTTAAATCACAAATGACTCGATGTGCTCGAGCTTCTCAGTTTTATAGAGCGTAACGTCCTAACGAACACTCCCTACCACTACAACACAAAAATAGAGAAGCAAATTCGTTTGTTTGAGAATAGATTTGAGAGTAGCACCTCTAGAGACAAGCAAAGGTCAAATTTAAACTGCCACATTATAGTAGAGAGGCATGCTTTGTACAACATAATTACGAAAAGTAAAAAGTTTGTGAATTAAATTTACTAATTTTCTGCCTTTTTTTTTTTTTTTTTTTTGAAATGCATTTCGAAAACTCTATATGATTGAAGCAAAATTATGACAAACACTTTCAGTTTATATGAATTCTGTCGGTTTATGATGTAAATTTTATGAGAGTTTTATTTATTCACTTATTTATGTTAACTTTACAATGAAAACTCCGGGATCTTACCGCAATAACCACGAACGCACCATTTCCAGATTTATTTTGCAAATGATAATTTCGTGTTATATACAATATATCAACAATTAAGATAAGCGTTTTATTAAGCAAAATAAATGTAAAAATATATCATAGAAATTTGAGAAATGGGTCCTAAAATGTTGTTTTGCGTGTATGGTACGAACAGCTAATGCTCTCCTAATGTATTTATTTACCTATGAGTGTGCGTTTTTGAAGTATTGACTAATGAAATCCCTTTCTACCGAATATTTATGACAATATAAACAAACATGTATTTCAATCTTACGAGTTTCTATAATTACTGACATTTATTTGCGTAATTATTATGTCGATTATTGATATAAAATGCTGCCTTTCTGACTGCTTCCTATGAAACATAAAGTTGACGAAACACTTCCGATACGCTTTTTGTTGTGGCTTCACAACAATAGTAGATTAAAACGACAGTCAAACATTTGTATTGTAGCTATTTATGCAAATGCTTTTCTCAGTTAATGTGAAAATGTAAACTTTTGAATGAAAAGTCAGGGAAGAACAAAACAACAAGACATCTCCTCCCACTAATAAATGATAGAGATTGCAAAAAGTCGTGTGAAAGTAACACAACAGATGTTGAATAGATTTTTATAGATGTTTCCTCTACCTATAGTAGATAAGGATAGGCTCTATGATTAATATGAGATACAGAGTAGTAGGTGAATAAGCTAAAATATTAGTATCAGCATTTGAGGACGATGTGATGATGCAGTATTTGCAATTTTTTTTCTCTATTTTCTAAAGGTAGTCCATCAGGAAAATTTCATGATATTTTTATGATGGTTATTATTCCCTTTCTCAGACGTTCAACTATTTACACAACAGATCACATGGTTGACCCTCCTCTGTACTTTTCCCTGCCTAACTTAAAGTGGTGTGATGTATGTAAACACATCAGAGACATAGCTCTAGGGCGTTAAAAACATATTAGACCCTTAAAATTGTGCTTCATTTATGACAATACAATTAGAAAGCGGACAAAATGAGATAAACATGTGTATTATGCGCATATTTCCCTATTAAATATCAAATTATTTGCACCTATTCTCCTCCCACCCTGTGTATATTGTAAAAATGAATTACAACAGAGAAAACCGTGTGAATGTCATACATTGGATACTTTGAGACTGTAATTTCTTTGTTTACTCTCTTTTTAGTACAATAATTTCCGACTTAAAATGTTGTCCTTTTATTTGGATGCTACTGCAGTTGTGCTTTCTCACGTTTGGTTGTATAAAGTACATCATTGTCAGAGTTTGTATAGGATTTTTTGCATAACTTAGTCGACATATAGTTTCAGCTGGTCTCATTATTTACAGATGAAGGCCCATTAGACTGCAAGGTGCGGGAGTTAGCCAGTCCAACACTGAGAGCATCACAAGGCCAACGGGTCGCCCTGCCCTCGTCATGGGAACACCAACTTGTATCAAGATGACAAAGTTGGCATGTCGTGTGACAGTTCTCTGCCTGCCGGATGTTAACTGTGGTCAAGATCGCCAATCCTTCAAAATATTTGCGTACTAATAATCGTAGTTTATGAAGGACCACGAAAATGTCGTATTATTTTATTCATCGTTTCAGACCATTGCATACTATTGATAAAAAACCATGCGTTTCTATGCAGTTATATAATTAATATTTTGCGTACCTAGCTATGCAACCATACATACTAGTTGACTTAACCAGCCTTGCGGTTCAATTAAACAAATTTACATCCCTCGATTTCATCATGATAGAAGATTAGATAGAATAGTAGAAGATTATTAATGCTAAATTCTCTTCTTTACCTCTTACTATACCGAGCCAGGTAGTTCAGACGTTTCGACTGGGACTGGCATTGATGGCGTCATGAGTTCGATTCCCGCGATCGACCTCTCTGGCCTATGGGTTTTCCTGGGATAATGCTAGGAATATTTTGTCGTTCCTCCGAACTTCCTGTCCTTCATTTCATCTTCATTTATTTCTTTTACTGCGGTGGTAAATGAGCATTGGAAATACAGCTTTCAGCGTCGGGGTGACGCTGGGCTCGTTTGTGCTGTCCAGGGGATTCGGTCAGACATGGTGGCTCCTGGCGCTCCCGCGTCGAGTTGTAGAACTGCCTCTACGTTGGCTCTGGTTCCAGTTTTCGCCAACTGTCAATAATGTTCTCTTATCATCATATCCGCCTGCACAGCTGCAGTGTGAAACCCCGTCTGGAATAACACGCACACCTCTTACAGAAATGCTGTGAAGACTTTTAAGATATTCTTGAGAAGGAGCAAACAGTCTTTGGTATTCAAGGTAACTGCACTGAAAATGTGATAGATATTTTTTATTTGCGTATTCCCTTTAACCACTATGGTCATAACAAGGAGCTTCCACTTCAGGAACAAATGAAGGTTTAATAACTTCCTGAGTTTCTCTACTGCATATTGTAAGTAGGGGAAATTCTGCATTCCATCAAAAATTCTATGTAGTGATTTCACTGGAAATATATGTCTTGAGAACTCCTGAGCCCAAAATTGCAGTTTCAGTAGAAGGTTCGCACGCGTCAGTAGATATATGTGTTGTGCCTGGACATAGCATAACTTGATATTTAAGTTCAGCAACATAAAGATTTACATAGGAAACATGAATCTAACAATTTTGATTAAAATACCACATAATGAAATTATTTATTAAACATCTGTGTACATTACACAGAATGCATATCATTGGAAGTTATTATAATCTGCGTAAAATGTAAGAGCTTTATTTCTTGCTATACTCCTCACTTTGAATAACTCTTACATAACTGGTAAACTATAAGGAATAGATGAAGTCTTATTACATAACATGTATTATTCTTTGTATTTCATTTGAGGCTAAACTACTAACGTAGAAAAATAGTACTAATTTACTTTCTATATTAATTTAAAATTGAAACTTCAGAGAAACAAAATGTTATACATTTTCTGAATAAAAATATAACAATAATGTTGTAATGTTAAAATCACCCATTATCTACATGATACATGTATTCCTCCAAGAAATCTCTACATGTTTAATTAGACGATTTATATCCTTGAGATTTTGATTCCCTTTATCATCTAATTTTAATTATTTAAGAGGTAATTATTTACTTCATATATGTTTCTAGTTGTGAAGTTTAGCAATATGAATTTAATCAATTTCGAGGTTTTTCTTGTTATTGGTATGAGTTTACAAACAATTACTCGTATACTTTTCTCAAACGTCATATAGATCTTCTTTGTTTTGTTAACGGGATTCACTTAACGACCACTTAACTTAAAAGATTTGAGTAACGCTTACGGTGTACTGTATTCCCCTGATCCCTTGTACTCATAATAATTAGATAACTTGTACAAATGCGTTCTGGAGCAGTATGCACTATATAGAGGAAAAAATGTCTGCAAGATTAATTTGTACAAGAGTTAGTAGAGCAAGTCATGTGTGTGCGATATCTGAGCTGTTAAATGCACACAAACACAGACACACACATACAAATACACACACAGACATACACATACACATATACACACATTCACATACACACACATACAAACATACACACATACACACTCACATACACCAATACACACATACACACACAATCACCCATACACACATACACAGATACACACATACACATACACATACACTCATACACACATGCACACATTCACATACACTCATACACACATACACACAAATACACACATACACACATACAAATACACACACAGACATACACATACAAACATACACACATACACACATACACACACATACAAACATGCACACATACACACATATACACACATACACATACACTCATACACTACCGCTCAAAAATTTTTGAACACAGCTCATTTTTAGGATTTATTGAAACAATGGAATAAAAAAGACATAGTTTGTAGTCACAACAGTATATTTAATGAAAATCAGCAATACATGATAGATTTTGCTTTCTTCGAAGTAACCTCCCCTTGCTTAATTATAGCTGCGCAAACTCTCGGCATTCTTCCTATTAAGTGCGCCAGTGTATTTTCAGAAATATCCCTCCATATGTTATGCACATGACTACACAATACATTTACATTAGTGGGTTGTTTCTTTCTTACCTCTCTGTCCACATGATCCCAAATTAGTTCAATAGGATTGCAGTCAGGACTTTGAGGGGGCCAAACCTTGTTCTTCAAGACTTGTCTCTCTTCCAATCGTATCTTCTACAGAGTACAGACGTATGCGTGGGATCATTGTCCTGCTGCAGAATGAACCCCTTGCCAAATAACCGCATCCCGGATGGTTTGGCATGGCGTTGGAGAATATTGTCATAATGCTCTTTCTTCATCATTCCTTCTTTTTTCACAATATCGCCTGTCCTATTGCCACCAAAACAACACCATACCAGCACCGAACCACCTCCATGCTTGACTGTAGGGGATATGCACTGAGGTGCCATGCGTTCACCTTTTGCACGTTGAACAAACTGGCGACGTCAAATAGCTCAAACTTTGATTTATCAGTAAACAATACATTTTTCCACTGATCAACTGTCCATCTTACATGTCACTTGGCCCATTGTAATCTTTTCTGTTTATTGACAGCTCTCAATAGGGGTTTCTTTGCCGCAATGCAACCGTTCAAATGTGCATCCTCAAGTCGTCTATTCACTGTAGAAGCACTCACAGATTCATCCCTCAACTGGTTCAGTTTTGCTGTCAGCATGAATGCTATTTTTAAAGGATCACGTTTGATGGTCATTATTAAATGTTTATCGTCACTTTTTGAGGTCACCCTAGGCCTCCCCTTGCGTTAACGATCCTTATTGCTATTTGTAGTTGCATACCTCTTTACAGTGTAACGGACACTTCCCAAGGAAACGTGTTCTTGTGTGGCAATTTGATGCATGATGTGGCCTGTTTTATGTAAGCTGACTATTGCAGCACGTTTTTCTGCTGAAAGCTCCCTTCTTTTACCCATTGCAGACTTGTCAACTGCACAATAACAATGCGTATAATTCACCTGCTTATGAACTACTAAAGTGCTGTTCGCAGCCAATACCTATGTACACACATATACACACATACACACACATATACACATACCCACACATACACACATACACACACATACACACATATACACATACATCACACATACGAACACGTTCTTCACGAACTGCGAACGGTAGGTAATGGTTCTAGTTCATGAAAGATTCCCCCATCGCGTTCCTGAACGCGAGATAACGGGGTTGACTAATCGTTACAGATACTATCAGTGGAGGACGTAGCCTCCCGTGACAGACATGAACACGAGGTTATTAGGTTTATCAACACAATAAATTAATTTAGGGACCCATCATATCGTCTAGAAAACCATACACCAGCTTCACGACTGATGGAGCCAGAGTGACCTTTCCAAAAGGACTAGCCAGAGTGACCATTCCGGGGTAAACCTAATTGTTGTGTTGCTCATAAAAATAATGTTGCTGCTGTTATAATATAATTGAAAAGATAAATCAAGGGAAACATGCAATGTTTAATTAACAGTACATAAGTGAGGTGTTTTAAAAGAGAGAAACTTTGTATCAAGTGAAGTGTATTTAAAACAAAGTTAAAATGGTCAGAGCATATGTTGTGATATATTGCTGTTGAAGCATATTTATCATAAGAGAATTGTGTGTGTGGCGCAAAAGGATTAGGAATGTCATTGCAGCAGTGGGAGACCCAGACTCGTTCCAAAATAATAAACAAAGAAGAACGAGAATGGTAATAGAGATATTTTTACTGCTGGTGGAAGGAGCGGGTGGATATTCAGCTAAAATATATGAACATTATTTTAATAAGTTCCGAAGAAATCTATGGAGCATAAAATTTGCTAAGGTTCGATTGTTTCCAAGTCTATACTAATCTGACACGGTTGATCGCTTGAGAAGTCAAAATTAATACTACCATGAAAATGTATGTCTTTCATATTTATAAAATGCATGCATTCAGTCGCTTTTTGGAGTAACACTTCATCTACTATAAGTTTTACTGAAAATGTCTGTTTATTATATAGAGTGAGCACTGTTTGACTGACAGCCAAGTATTTTATTAGTTATTACGCGAGGTATAATCCATTTTAGCTTTAATTATCATCTATATGAAAATATAACACATAAGGGAACTTTTTATACTGTACTAATGGAAAAAGGAAGTTGTTTTCCTTAATAAAATAAGCTTGTCAAAATAGTTTTTGATAAGCGTTTTCAGTTAATTTTCACCTCAGTGTTATCTATGAAAATGCAATATGTGAAGTACTGAAATTAAATATATATGTCACATTAAATAGAAGATATTCGATCTGTTATCTATATATTTCTTTATAATCAGATTTTGAGCCACTGGGTTGGAAAACTGATGTTTCATCAAGAGAATTACTTATAACTGCTGTTCTTAGAGGGATATTAGCACTCAGTATTATAAGTGATGGGAAGTTTCAAAAAGCTTTCGATTTGATTTCAGGCATTGTCAAATTGTATTCAAACTCAAACACAGTCATTTTTCTATGAAACTACACTTTATTCTAAAAATTGTTCTACCTCTGTACATGAGTATGAAGAATAATGCAACATGTCTCGGATATAAAGATCTGCCTACCTACATAAAGCATTTACTTTGAAAGTGCTAGTTTTATTTATACATTCTGCAACTCTATTTAAGCCTAAGATCTGCGTTGTGTTGTGCGTGGCTCAGGAATAAAGCATCTGAATGCTATGAGCCAGCCATTACTCGATGAGTTAATCTAATTATTTTCCAATAAGTACCTATACAATCCAACATCATACTTACTAATGGCACGTAGTGTAATAAATAACAAAGTATTTGGAAGAATATTTGGTAGTAATAGTTATTTGCTCTTGGCTGTGCTGCAGTGAAGGCACTTGTTATCCACTAACAGTGTGGCCTCGAGGATAGGAAAGTTTCCTATTGTCAAATAATAAGAAAGCTTCTTTATTTTTAAACACACTGGTTTATTAACTTTAAACAATGTTATTCAGAGCTGACAATATTTGATACAAACACTAGATGCGGTTAGAGTGCGATGCCCCCATTATTACGTCTGATGCGAACATCTCGCATTGAATAATCCACACTCGCAAGAGACAGAAGCGCAGACGCAGTGTTAACGTAAACATTCACTTATACACATGCAACACACTACGCAATGCAATGCAACGCAAGAGTTTGTAAACGCCAAATGTTATCCTTGCATTGCGTTCATAAAGGAAGAATTCTGCATTCCTTTCCCTATGCAAAAGAAGACGATCGCAATGCGAGGTTTTATAGTGCTTACTGAATATACATACTCTACTATTCAGCCGTAATCTATTTTCTAGATGTTCAGAAATGTTTATGGAGTAATTTAAATTAAAATAATATATTTATAAGAAGATAATTGGTAAAAAGATAAACCGCGCATCTCACGTTTCCCTTCAATAAGTTTGACAGTCTGCTTGTTAATCCTTTGATTTAATGGATGTACCCAGCATTTGCGTCCGGAATTCTTGGCTCTCACAAATTGTAAAGCGCAAAGAGATAATTCACATGTTATTAAATGTGCAGCTTTATGACTTTCTGCTTCCATTATTTTCCGTATTTTAGTCAATTATAATTGTGACGTCACTGCCGCAAGGTCAGTTGTGTGCATGTCATTTTTACAACCTATTTTGTTTTATTTATAAAAGATTTACTGAATTTGAACCTAGTAAAGAGCTTGGAGATGTCTGCATGTGCAGATCTGGAAAATGCTTGCGTTGCGCTTACGAAAGAGTGCTGTCTTCCCTCGTACCTGTGCTCATGTCTGCGCTTACATCTCATTGTAAAATCGCTTTACTCCCTGATTCTCAATTTGCTACTACCCCGAATGTGCATCTTCTTACACACATGCATCTACATGATTAATAAATTATTACGAGGGTTCAAAGAAAAGTAATGCTTCCACCTTCGTTAATTGGGTTTGGATGGGAATATTTTAATAAATCAAACGCAGAAATAATCCATAGAGTGTGATCTTTAATTATCAATATTAACTTTTCCACATAATCACATGGGTACATTTCTGCCAGCGATAAACAAGTTTTCTGAAGCCGTCATGGAAGAAGTCGATACTCTGTTTCCGCAACCATAGACTCACACTTTTCTCAGCGTCTTCATCAGAAGCATAATGATGTACCCGTCTTTCATTATCGGGAACAGATGGAAGTCAGACGGTACTAAATCTGGACTGTATGGAGGATGCCGTACGGTGATGAGATTCAGTCTCTGTAGTTCTGCTGCGGTGGCACGTAAAGTATGTGGTTTAGCATTGTCATGCTGCAGGAAAACATTTCCCTTTTCCTTTCGTCATTTCAGAGTTCGCAGCGTTGTGATGTAACGCTCTGAATTTTTTGTTGTTCCACGATCAAGGAAATCAACTTGGATAACACCATCTGCGTCCCAGAACACTGTGACCATGACTTTTCTAGCTGAGGGCTGCGTCCTGAATTTATTTTTCTGGGGCGAATCTTTATGTAGACTGATGTTTCGGCGATATTCCATAGACTGACGTTTCGTCTCCGGTCGTAATGGTGTTTCGTCTGCTATCCA
This sequence comes from Hymenopus coronatus, assembly GCA_030762935.1. NCBI lineage: Eukaryota > Metazoa > Arthropoda > Insecta > Mantodea > Hymenopodidae > Hymenopus > Hymenopus coronatus. The sequence goes on from CM060890.1 coordinate 13,336,099, forward strand.
ACTGAATGGAGAAATGCATCACCTTCATTCTCGTAACGCGAGAGGAGTTCCTGGCAAATTTCAAGTCTGTGCGCCTTCATTTCAAGAGTCAGCATCCCAGGTACCCATCGTGCACAGCTCTTCGATAGCCAACTCAGCAATAATGTGACCCACACGTTCTTGTGAAATGCCGGTTGGGGTTGCAATTCCCCTGTGAGTGATACGACGATCGTCCTGAATCAATCTGTCAACATTTTGCTTGTGAAACTCGGTGGTTGCTATCATAGGACGTCCAACTCTTTGTTTGTCACGCAGGTCAGATGTTCCCACCTCAACATCTTTAAACTTACTCACCCAACGACGCACAGTACTCACATCAACACAATCAATATAAACTGCTTTCATTCTCTGATGAATCTTCTTTGGGGTGGGGAGTCATTCAATAATTGTCATAATTGTACTTTCATATTGAGTATATCCAAACAAATATTGCTACTGTTTTATTTACAGCATATGTGCTTTCTGAGTTCATATTAGTATTGTGATTTCTTTTGTTTCTATTATAGCAACCAGGTTAGATGTGGGAATATTAACTTACGTCTAGCAATAGCAGTATCAGTAAGTATTAGAAAATAGTGACATTGTCTTAAAGTATATTTAGTTGTTTTCTTTTTTTTTATGGATTTCCACATTTAATCTTATCTCAGTTGGAAACTCACGAAGAAACGGTACAATCCCATGCGAAGCGTCATCTTGGATCTCTATTTATAAAAATGAAAGAATTTTACGAAGGGGAATTTGGTTGGGACCACCAACAATACGAGCGTAAGAAATAATCATAAATTGAATGAAATATCCATTGGTTAAATTGTAGGATAGTAACATTACTGAAGAAATTTGTTGTATAATGTTCCAATAAATATTGAAGATACGTTGGTGACGGCTCAAACATAATATACAAGCATGAGGATGCTCCAACTGGTAGCATCCCATTCTCCTATTCAAGGTTTGGGGACGACACATACGTCAGCAGCATACCAGTTTTATTGTTCATACTGCGTATGCTGCCCATATGTTTACGAATCAAATATGACTGTTTTTAAACAGTATATCTAAAAATCAGTGCACCCACTAGGATTTTAGTCCAAACATGTCAATGTTTACTCTAGAAATTATCGATGATAATGCATTTTATCAGCATTGAATATCTGATACCTGTCAAAATTTGAACAGTTTTCAGATCTTTTTTACAGAAACAAGCGAGATTACTATTAAAGAAAGTTTATGTCCCTGAAAAAGATGTGATAAGCTTTAGGTGGACAGCCCTTAGTGTTTGTGCCCTTAGGGTTAGGAGTAGTCGCGTGTGCATGTGTTACACTACAGTGCGAAGGACACGGAAAATGTCGACCACTTGAGCCATCAAGGTTATGTATGCCTGCAGCCGCAGCGATGCAGTATTATTACCCTACCTTACATGTTTTATGCATGTTCTCAACCGGAAGCGAGATCTGTTCCTTGGAATTCTCTCAAATGTCAATATAACTCATCATGGTGATGCTTTTACCTCTTTGCTAAACGTGTCAAGAATTATTAGCCCACTTTTGCACATCCTTCAAGGGAGGACATTCACATCAAAAATGAGCTCTTACTGCGAATATTGACGTCACCGTAAATGCAAACATTTTCCTGAGAGCCGTTGAATCGGACGCAACGAAACATTGATTTCAAGCTTTAAAAGGAAACAGGAGCCGCTGACAAGACATTATCAGCTAATGAAAATGGCAAACAGAAGATTTATTATGATATAGCACAGCAGTTCCATGAAGTTATCCTGGGCTAAATACAAACAGCTGTTCAATTATTGGATCCACATTTTGGGCGATGGTCTTTTAATATAGCTGCTTATGAGAACTAGAAATTATAAGACAATTGATCAAAAATGATTGTAGTGAATACGATAAAATGGTTAATGCTGACTTGAATGACTTATGTATCTATTCTTTATGCCTTAGTAGTGGGTATATATTTTATTCTTATGAAAGTTTATTTTGCTATCTATTTCACTGTAATCTAGGCAACCTTTCCGAAAATAGCTACATTGCATATTTAGTTATAGATACAATGTAAATAAAGATCGCAAAGGGTAAAAGTAGGCAAGGAGCTATCTGAAAGGGGTATGGTAAGCTCGGGCGTACCCCAAGGCTCAGTACTGGGGCCGTTACTTTTTCTTATTTATAAAATGCCAGATAAGGTTGTTTGCAGACGATTGTATTATTTACAATAAAATTAGAAATGTTGAAGATGAGGCTGCTCTTCAGGGTGATTTAAATGAAATTAGTGATTGGGCTGCTGCAAATAAAATGAAAATTAACGCTGGCAAAAGTAAGTCAATTGCTTTTAATAGATCTAGGAAAAAATTCTGCAAAACTATCACATGGGTGGGGAAAAAATTCCACAGCTGCAAATACTTGGGAGTTTACTTGGCGAGTAACGCTGGATGGGACGAGCAGGTAAATTCGGTATCTAAGAAAGCGTGGAAAACACTGCAATTCTTAATGAGGATTTTAAAAAAGGGGAGTGCAAAGTCCAGGGAAATCGCGTACAAGTCCTTAATGCGGCCGGTCATGGAATTTGGAGTAACTTGTTGGGACCCGTATAGAGTAAATCAAATTGATTCGTTAGAAAAGATCCAGAAAAGGACTATAAAATTCATAAAAAGGGGTGAATATTTTGGGCCTCCAAACGCTGAGGAAATAAAATGGGAGCCGTTGAAAGTTAGGCGTGAGAAACAGAGGTTGTGCGCTTTATTTAAAGCTTACGCTGGCTTAAACGCATGGGAGGACGTTACTGACAAACTGAAAAACCTAACTTAATATGCACGAAACGATCATCCGTTCAAAATTAAGGGTAGAAGATACAGAACTGACGTGGGAAAGTTCTCCTTTGTAAATAGAACCATAAAAGACTGGAATGAATTGCCTGGAGCAGCCTTTCGGGGTTGTCCCCTGTCTGTGAAGAAATTTAGGAAAAATCTTGATTTTAATGTTGGATAATTTTTGTAAATATTCCTTAAATGAAATGCCTGTGATTTCATATTGTTGTAAATACAAATGTTAAATTGGTTGGTGATTCTAATTATGAAATGAATTAATCTGAATTGAGAGAAAAATTAATGTTTTCATATTTGTGTAAATAACTATTATATCTAGCTTGCAAAGCCATAAATTGGCAGCTGTGATTTATTGTTTATATATCTTGTATACATATATAACTCTGCCACCGGGTGATACCCACTTGCAGAGAAATAAATACATACATACATATTCACTATATCCTATCCTGAAAATGCCATACTCTGACAGAGTTTGACACAGAATCTTAAAAGAATGAGTAAGTATTAAACAATTTATATCTTAATAACGAATATCTCGGAATGGCTGTTGTTAAAAAAATTACTAGAATTAAAGAGATCTACATCTTTTGTGTAATACGTTCATGTTTATTGCTTAATATTTAGCAGTTACGCAAGACTGTATAACGTTCTTTGGGATTGAAGAAAACCTCAAAAGAAAATTCCCCCAGAAAATTGAGATATCAGTCATGCAAATATCTTTAATTTACGGTATTTTTATCCAAATCGTTAGGGCCATTTTTTATAAAGTCAACAATTTCGACAAATGGTCCATGCAAAGTGTAGTTTGTTTGAAGATCATTGTTCGTCTCATAAATTAGTAATTCATTTGATATAATCGTTGACAGATGTAGATTCAATTACGATAGGCATAAACTTATGAAAGTCCATATTGACTATAAGAATATAAATATAATGTATAATCAGTTCTAAAACATTAAATTATTATTGAAAATAATATTACTATTCATATTCAACAAAATTGATTCATATCCTTGGAAGATACTGAACTTAAATACCAACTTTGGAATTTATCTGACATTTCATTTTAGAATTGTGCTTTTCACAGTCATACACACAAATCTTTTTCAGGGGGCATCAAAACATATATTTCCGGTGAAATCTCGAGTCGGAATTTTTAAGATGGAATACAACTCTTTCCCTAATTATTATATGTTACTAAAAGGTAAAATGACCACTTAGAAGTGTCGGAGGTCATTACGGGTGGTCTGGACCATACAGATGAAACAATGTTCATCTATTATTTGGTAGCACGTGCCAAATATTCATAGGCTTTATCCATAGTATTGACCATTAGAGCGATGCTTGCTATTAATGACAATAACAACAGTTTAGTAATTTGCTGCTTTCAAATGGTTCCTATATCAATCTCTTCACGCACACACGTAAACAGACGTGCGCGCCACACTCACTCACACACACACACACACACACACATATACACACACGCACGCACACATAAAACACACACACTTTGGGCACATTCAATTATGCATTTAGGAACGGTTGGTGTAATAAATTTCGTTCGAAATTCCTTGGTTTAAAGCTTTCAAGCTATACAAAGTGTGAGTTTCAAATATCGAAAGCGGCCATTGTAAGTCCAAGCGCCTCGCAGCATGAAGTATACCCTCTTATCCTTAGAGCTCCCATAAATGACATGTGGTGGAGACTGCAGCTCTATCTTGTTGAAGCTCCTCATTTATATCGACATTCTGTAGCTGTGCGAAAATCGGCTCATTCAACAGCTCTTATCTCTGCAGGTTTTCGGCCTTTAAAGCCTTTACAGTAAAAGTTGGACGAACAGCTGACCAGTATTCTACTCATGCACATATACTACAGAATATTATTTGCTGATCATGGTAAGCAACCTATGCTATTAAATTCTTATTCCCCACGAACTTCCGAGGATGTCAAAATATAATATGAACTTCCCTAAAAGGTATGTAAACGGTTGAGAGGTGGTTGCTGAAATAATAGAACATGTAAGTTATAAAAAATAGAAAAAGAGGGTAGTATGTGCTGTAGATACAGTTTTGGGTATAATATGAGGTTATTTACTAATGTAACTGAGGTTACTTAACTGATGTGGTATAAACAAGAAGTTTGAGGTTCTACGCATCTCTAATTTATTTTCATAACAATGATTTACTTTGGGCAGCTCCTTACTTTTTGCCCGGGCTCAGGACATTTAGGCCCTGTGATGGTGATAAAGTAGAACATATCATCCATCTACCTATGGATTATGTTGATAAAGTAGAGCATATCATACATCTACCTATGGATTATGTTGATAAAGTGGAGCATATCAAACATCTACCTATGATATTTGTTGATAAAGTGGAGCATATCATACATCTACCTATGGATTATGTTGATAAAGTGGAGCATATCAAACATCTACCTATGAATTATGTTGATAAGGTGGAGCATATCATACATCTACCTATGGATTATGTTGATAAAGTGGAGCATATCATACATCTACCGATGGATTATGTTGATGAAGTAGAGCATATCATACATCTACTTATGGATTATGTTGATAAAGTGGAGCATATCATACATCTAACTATGGATTATGTTGATAAAAAGGAGCATATCCTACATCTACCTATGGACTATGTTGATAAAATAGAGCATATCATACATCTACCTATGGATTATGTTGATAAAATACAGCATATCATACATCTACCTATAGATTATGTTGATAAAGTGGAGCATATCATACATCTATCTATGGATTATGTTGATAAAGTGGAACATATCATACATCTACCTATGGATTATGTTGATAAAGTAGAGCATTTCATACATCTAACTATGGATTATTTTGATAAAGTGGAGCATATCAAACAACTACCTATGGATTATGTTGATAAAGTGGAGCATATCATACATCTACCTATGGATTATGTTGATAAAGTGAAGCATATCATACATCTACCTATGGATTATGTTAATAAAGTGGATCATATCATACATCTACCTCTGGATTATGTTGATAAAGTGGAGCATATCATACATCTACCTATGGATTATGTTGATAAAGTGTAGCATATCATACATCTACCTATGGATTATTTTGATAAAGTGGAGCATTTCAAACATCTACTTATGGATTATATTGATAAAGTAGAGCATATCATACATCTACCTATGGATTATGTTGATAAAGTGGAGCATATCATACATCTACCTATGGATTATGTTGATAAAGTGGAGCATATAAAACATCTACCTATGATATTTGTTGATAAAGTGGAGCACATCATACATCTACCTATGGATTATGTAGCTAAAGTAGAGCATATCATGCATCTACCTATGGATTATGTTGATAAAGTGGAGCATATCATACATCTACCTATGGATTATGTTGATAAAGTGGAGCATATCATACATCTACCTATGGATTATTTTGATAAAGTGGAGCATATCAAACATCTACTTATGGATTATATTGATAAAGTAGAGCATATCATACATCTACCTATGGATTATGTTGATAAAGTGGAGCATATCATACATCTACCTATCGATTATGTTGATAAAGTGGAGCATATCAAACATCTACCTATGATATTTGTTGATAAAGTGGAGCATATCATACATCTATCTATGGATTATGTTGATAAAGTAGAGCATATCATGCATCTACCTATGGATTATGTTGATAAAGTGGAGCATATCAAACATCGACCTAGGATTATGTTGATAAAGTGGAGCATATCAAACATCGACCTATGGATTATGTTGATAAGGTGGAGCATATCATACATCTACCTATTGTTTATGTTGATAAAGTGGAGCATATCATACATCTACCTATGGATTATGTTGATAATGTAGAGCATAACATACATCTACCTATGGATTATGTTGATAAAGTAGAGCATATCATACATCTACTTATGGATTATGTTGATAAAGTGGAGCATATCATACATCTAACTCTGGATTATGTTGATAAAAAGAGCATATCATACATCTACCTATGGATTATGTTGATAAAATAGACCACATCTAACATCTACCTATGGATTATGTTGATAAAGTAGAGCATATCATACATCTACCTATGGATTATGATGATAAAGGGCAGCATATAATACATCTATCTATGGTATATGTTGATAAAGTGGAACATATCATACATCTACCTATGGATTATGTTGATAAAGTGGAGCATATCATACTTCTACATATGGTGTATTTTGATAAAGTGGAGCATATGAAACATCTACCTATGGATTATGTTGATAAAGTGAAGCATATCATACATCTACCTATGGAATATGCTGATAAAGTGGAGCATATGATACATCTACCTATGGATTATGTTGATAAAGTAGAGCATATCAAACTTCTACCTATAGATTAAGTTGATAAAGTGGAGCATATCATACATCTACCTATGGATTATGTTGATAAAGTGAAGCATATCATACATCTACCTATGGATTATGTTGATAAAGTGAAGCATATCATACATCTACCTATGGATTATGTTGATGAAGTGGAGCATATCATACATCTACCTATGGATTATGTTGATAAAGTGAAGCATATCAAACATCTACCTATGGATTATGTTGATAAAGTGGAGCATATCAAATATCTATTTATGGATTAAGTTGATAAATTAGAGCATATCAAACATCTACCTAAGGATTATGTTGATAAAGTGGAACATATCATATTTCTACCTATGGATTATGGTGATAAAGTGGGGCATATCATACATCGACCTATGGATAATGTTGATAAAGTGGAGCATATCAAACATCTACCTATGCATTATGTTGATAAAGTTGAGCATATCAAAAATCTACCTATGGATTATGTTGATAAAGTAGAGCTTATCATGCATCTACCTATGGATTATGTTGATAAAGTGGAGCATATCAAAACTTCTACCTATGGATTATGTTGATAAAGTGAAGCATATCATACATCTACCTCTAGATTATGTTGATAACGTGGAGCATATCATACATCTACTTATGGATTATGTTGATAAAGTGAGGGCATATCAAGCATCTATTTATGGATTATGTTGATTAATTGGAGCATATCGTACATCTACCTATTGATTATGTTGATAAAGTGGAGCATATCATATTTCTACCTATGGATTATGTTGAGAAAGTGGAGCATACCATACATCGAGATATGGATAATTTTGATAAAGTGGAGAATATCATACATCTACCTATGGTTTATGTTGATAAAGTGGAGCATATAAAACATCTACCTATGGATTATGTAGATAAAGTGGAGCATATCAAACATATACCTATGAATTATGTTAATAAAGTAGAGCTTTTCATACATCTACCTATGGATTATGTTGATAAAGTGGAGCATATCATACATCTACCTATGGATTATGTTGATAAAGTGGAGCATATCATACATCTACCTATGTATTATTTTGATAAAGTGGAGCATATCAAACATCTACTTATGGATTATATTGATAAAGTAGATCATATCATACATCTACGTATGGTTTATGTTGATAAAGTGGAGCATGTCAAACATCTACCTATGATATTTGTTGATAAAGTGGAGCATATCATACATCTACCTATGGATTATGTTGATAAAGTAGAGCATATCATACAGCTACCTATGGATTATGTTGATAAAGTGGAGCATATCAAACATCGACCTATGGATTATGTTGATAAAGTGGAGCATATCAAACATCGACCTATGGATTATGTTGATAAGGTGGAGCATATCATACATCTACCTATGGATTATGTTGATAAAGTGGAGCATATCATACATCTACCTATGGATTATGTTGATAAAGTAGAGCATAACATACATCTACCTATGGATTATGTTGATAAATTAGAGCATATCATACATCTACTTATGGATTATGTTGATAAAGTGGAGCATATCATACATCTAACTCTGGATTATGTTGATAAAAAGAGCATATCATACATCTACCTATGGATTATGTTGATAAAATAGACCACATCTAACATCTACCTATGGATTATGTTGATGAAGTAGAGCATATCATACATCTACCTATGGATTATGTTGATAAAGTGCAGCATATCATACATCTATCTATGGTATATGTTGATAAAGTGGAACATATCATACCTCTACCTATGGATTATGTTGATAAAGTGGAGCATATCATACATCTACGTATGGAGTATTTTGATAAAGTGGAGCATATCAAACATCTACCTATGGATTATGTTGATAAAGTGGAGCATATCATACATCTACCTATGGATTCTGTTGATAAAGTAGAGCATATCAAACTTCTACCTATAGATTAAGTTGATAAAGTGGAGCATATCATACATCTACCTATGGATTATGTTGATAAAGTGAAGCATATCATACATCTGCCTATGGATTATGTTGATAAGGTGAAGCATATCATACATCTACCTAAGGATTATGTTGATAAAGTGGAGCATATCATACATCTACCTATGGATTATGTTGATAAAGTGAAGCATATCCAACATCTACGTATGGATTGTATTGATAAAGTGGAGCATATCAAATATCTAATTATGGATTTTGATGATAAAGTGGAGCATATCATATATCTATCCATATATTATGTTAATAAAGTGAAGCATATCAGACATCTACCTATGGATTATGTTGATAAATTGGAGCATATCGTATATCTACCTATGGATTGTGTTGATAAAGTGGAGCATATCATATTTCTACCTATTGATTATGTTGATAAAGTGGAGCATATCATACATCGACCTAAGGATAATGTTGATAAAGTGGAGCATATCATACATCTACCTATGGATTATGTTAATAAAGTTGAGCATATCATACATCTACCTATGGATTATGTTGATAAAGTGGAGCATATCATACATCTACCTATGGATTATGTTGCTAAAGTGGAGCATATCATACATCTACCTTAGGATTATGTTGATAAAGTGGAGTATACCAAACATCTACCTATGGTATTTGTTGATAAAGTGGAGCATATCATACATCTACCTATGGATTATATTGATAAAGTGGAGCATATCATACATCTACCTATGGATTATGTTGATAAATTGGAGCATATCAAACATCGACTTATGGATTATGTTGATAAAGTGGAGCATATCAAACATCGATCTATGGATTATGTTGATAAGGTGGAGCATACCACACATCTACCTATGGATTATGTTGATAAAGTGGAGCCAATCATACATCTACCTATGGATTATGTTGATAAAGTAGAGCATAACATACATCTACCTATAGATTATGTTGATAAAGTAGAGCATATCATACATCTACTTATGGATTATGTTGATAAAGTGGAGCATATCATACATCTAACTATGGATTATGTTGATAAAAAGAGCATATCATACATCTACCTATGGATTATGTTGATAAAATAGACCACATCTAACATCTACCTATGGATTATGTTGATAAAATGGAGCATATCGAACATCTACCTATGGATTATGTTGATAAAGTCGAGCATATCATACATCTACCTATGGATTATGTTGATAAAGTGGAGCATATCATACATCTACCCATGGATTATGTTGATAAAATGGAGCATATCAAATATCTACCTATGGATTTTGATGATAAAGTGGAGCATATCAAATATCTATCTATGGATTATGTTGATAAAGTGAAGCTTATCAGACATCTACCTATGGATTATGTTGATAAATTGGAGCATATCGTATATCTACCTATGGATTATGTTGATAAAGTGGAGCATATCATATTTCTACCTATGGTTTATGTTGATAAAGTGGAGCATATAAAAAACTACCTATGGATTATGTTGATAAAGTGGAGCATATCATACATCTACCTATGGATTATGTTGATAAAGTAGAGCTTATCATACATCTACCTATGGATTATGTTGATAAAATGGAGCATATCATACATCTACCTATGGATTATGTTGATAAGGTGGAGCATATCATACATCTACCTATGGATTTTGTTGATAAAGTGGAGCATATCATACATCTACCTATGGATTATGTTGATAAAGTAGAGCATATCATACATCTACCTATGGATTATTTTGATAAGTTGGAGCATATCATACATCTACCTATGAATTATGTTGATAAAGTGGAGCATATCATATATCTACCTATGGATTATGTTGATAAAGTATAGCATAACATACATCTACCTATTGATTATGTTTATAAAGTGGAGCATATCATACATCTAACTATGGATTACGTTGATAAAAAGAGCATATCATACATCTACCTATGGATTATCTTGATAAAATTGAGCATATCTAACATCTACCTATGGATTATGTTGATAAAGTAGCTCATATACATCTATCTATGGATTATATTCATAAAGTGCAGCATATCATACATCTACCTATGGATTATGTTGATAAAGTGGAACATATCATACATCTACCTATGGATTATGTTGATAAAGTGGAGCATACCATACATCTACGTATGGATTATTTTGATAAAGTGGAGCATATCAATCACCTACCTATGGATTATGTTGATAAAGTGAAGCATAACATACATCTACCTATGGATTATGTTGATAAAGTAGAGCATATCATACATCTACTTATGGATTATGTTGATAAAGTGGAGCATATCATACATCTAACTATGGATTATGTTGATAAAAGGAGCATATCATACATCTACCTATGGATTATGTTGATAAAATAGACCACATCTAACATCTACCTATGGATTATGTTGATGAAGTAGAGCATATCATACATCTACCTATGGATTATGTTGATAAAGTGCAGCATATCATACATCTATCTATGTTATATGTTGATAAAGTGGAACATATCATACATCTACCTATGGATTATGTTAATAAAGTGGAGCATATCATACATCTACGTATGGAGTATTTTGATAAAGTGGAGCATATCAAACATCTACAAATGGATTATGTTGATAAAGTGAAGCATATCATACATCTACCTATGGATTATGTTGATAAAGTGGAGCATATCGTACATCTACCTATGGATTCTGTTGATAAAGTAGAGCATATCAAACTTCTACCTATAGATGAAGTTGATAAAGTGGAGCATATCATACATCTACCTATGGATTATGTTGATAAAGTGAAGCATATCATACATCTACCTATGGATTATGTTGATAAAGTGAAGCATATCATACATCTACCTAAGGATTATGGTGATACAGTGGAGCATATCATACATATACCTATGGATTATGTTGATAAAGTGAAGCATATCAAACATCTACCTATGGATTATGTTGATAAAGTGGAGCATATCAAATATCTAATTATGGATTTTGATGATAATGTGGAGCATATCAAATATCTATCCATGGATTATGTTAATAAAGTGAAGCACATCAGACATCTACCTATGGATTATGTTGATAAATTGGAGCATATTGTATATCTACCTATGGACTGTGTTGATAAAGTGGAGCATATCATATTTCTACCTATGGATTATGTTGATAAAGTGGAGCATATCATACATCGACTTAGGATAATGTTAATAAAGTGGAGCATATCATACATCTACCTATGGATTATGTTAATAAAGTGGATCATATCATACATCTACCTATGGATTATGTTGATAAAGTGGAGCATATCATACATCTACCTATGATTTATATTGTTAAAGTGGAGCATATCATACATCTACCTTAGGATTATGTTGATAAAGTGGAGTATATCAAACATCTACCTATGGTATTTGTTGATAAATTGGAGCATATCAAACATCGACCTATGGATTATGTTGATAAAGTGGAGCATATCTAACATCGACCTATGGATTATGTTGATAAGGTGGAGCATATCACACATCTAACTACGGATTATGTTGATAAAGTAGAGCATAACATCATCTACCTATGGATTATGTTGATAAAGTAGAGCATATCATACATCTACTTATGGATTATGTTGATAAAGTGGAGCATATCATACATCTAACTATGGATTATGTTGATAAAAAGAGCATATCATACATCTACCTATGGATTATGTTGATATAATAGACCACATCTAACATCTACCTATGGATTATGTTGATAAAGTGGAGCATATGAAACATCTACCTATGGATTATGTTGATAAAGTCGAGCATATCATACATCTACCTATGGATTATGTTGATAAAGTGGAGCATATCATACATCTACCCATGGATTATGTTGATAAAGTGGAGCATATCATACATCTACCTATGGATTATGTTGATAAAGTGGAGCATATCATACATCTACCTATGTATTATTTTGATAAAGTGGAGCATATCAAAGATCTACTTATGGATTATATTGATAAAGTAGAGCATATCATTCATCTACCTATGGATTATGTTGATAAAGTGGAGCATAGCATACATCTACCTATGGTTTATGTTGATAAAGTGGAGCATATCAAACATCTACCTATGATATTTGTTGATAAAGTGGAGCATATCATACATCTACCTATGGATTATGTTGATAAAGTGGAGCATATCAAACATCGACCTATGGATTATGTTGATAAAGTGGAGCATATCAAACATCGACCTATGGATTATGTTGATAAGGTGGAGCATATCATACATCTACCTATGGATTATGTTGATAAAGTGGAGCATATCATACATCTACCTATGGTTTATGTTGATAAAGTAGAGCATAACATACATCTACCTATGGATTATGTTGATAAAGTAGAGCATATCATACATCTACTTATGGATTATGTTGATAAAGTGGAGCATATCATACATCTAACTCTGGATTATGTTGATAAAAAGAGCATATCATACATCTACCTATGGATTATGTTGATAAAATAGACCACATCTAACATCTACCTATGTATTATGTTGATAAAGTGGAGCATATCAAATATCTAATTATGGATTTTGATGATAAAGTGGAGCATATCAAATATCTATCCATGGATTATGTTAATAAAGTGAAGCATATCAGACATCTACCTATGGATTATGTTGATAAATTGGAGCATATCGTATATCTACCGATGGATTGTGTTGATAAAGTGGAGCATATCATATTTCTACCTATGGATTATGTTGATAAAGTGGAGCATATCATACATCGACTAGGATAATGTTAATAAAGTGGAGCATATCATACATCTACCTATGGATTATGTTGATAAAGTGGAGCATATCATACATCTACCTATGATTTATGTTGTTAAAGTGGAGCATATCATACATCTACCTTAGGATTATGTTGATAAAGTGGAGCATATCATACATCTAACTATGGATTATGTTGATAAAAAGAGCATATCATACATCTACCTCTGGATTATGTTGATAAAGTGAAGCATATCAAACATCTACGTATGGATTTTGAAGATAAAGTGGAGCATATCAAATATCTATCCATGGATTATGTTAATAAAGTGAAGCATATCAGACATATACCTATGGAGTATGTTGATAAATTGGAGCATATCGTATATCTACCTATGGATTGTGTTGATAAAGTGGAGCATATCATATTTCTACCTATTGATTATGTTGATAAAGTGGAGCATATCATATATGACCTAAGGATAATGTTGATAAAGTGGAGGATATCATACATCTACCTATGGATTATGTTAATAAAGTGGAGCATATCATACATCTACCTATGGATTATGTTGATAAAGTGGAGCATATCATACATCTACCTATGAATTATGTTGTTAAAGTGGAGCATATCATACATCTACCTTAGGATTATGTTGATAAAGTGAGTATATCAAACATCTACCTATGGTATTTGTTGATAAAGTGGAGCATATCATACATCTACCTATGGATTATATTGATAAAGTGGAGCATATCATACATCTACCTATGGATTATGTTGATAAATTGGAGCATATCAATCATCGACCTATGGATTATGTTGATAAAGTGGAGCATATCAAACATCGACCTATGGATTATGTTGATAAGGTGGAGTATACCACACATCTACCTATGGATTATGCTGATAAAGTGGAGCATATCATACATCTACCTATGGATTATGTTGATAAAGTAGAGCATAACATACATCTACCTATAGATTATGTTGATAAATTAGAGCATATCATACATCTACTTATGGATTATGTTGATAAAGTGGAGCATATCATACATCTAACTATGGATTATGTTGATAAAAAGAGCATATCATACATCTACCTATGTATTATGTTGATAAAATAGACCACATCTAACATCTACCTATGGATTATGTTGATAAAGTGGAGCATATCAAACATCTACCTATGGATTATGTTGATAAAGTCGAGCATATCATACATCTACCTATGGATTATGTTGATAAAGTGGAGCATATCATACATCTACCCATGGATTATGTTGATAAAATGGAGCATATCAAACATCTACCTATGGATTTTGATGATAAAGTGGAGCATATCAAATATCTATCTATGGATTATGTTGATAAAGTGAAGCTTATCAGACATCTACCTATGGATTATGTTGATAAATTGGAGCATATCGTATATCTACCTATGGATTATGTTGATAAAGTGGAGCATATCATATTTCTACCTATGGTTTATGTTGATAAAGTGGAGTATATAAAACATCTACCTATGGATTATGTTGATAAAGTGGAGCATATCATACATCTACCTATGGATTATGTTGATAAAGTAGAGCTTATCATACATCTACCTATGGATTATGTTGATAAAGTGGAGCATATCATACATCTACCTATGGATTATGTTGATAAGGTGGAGCATATCATACATCTACCTATGGATTTTGTTGATAAAGTGGAGCATATCATACATCTACCTATGTATTATGTTGATAAAGTAGAGCATATCATACATCTACCTATGGATTATTTTGATAAAGTGGAGTATATCACACATCTCCCTATGGATTATGTTGATAAAGTGGAGCATATCAAACATCGACCAATGGATGATATTGATAAGTTGGAGCATATCATACATCTACCTATGAATTATGTTGATAAAGTGGAGCATATCATATATCTACCTATGGATTATGTTGATAAAGTAGAGCATAACATACATCTACCTATGGATTATGTTGATAAAGTAGAGCATATCATACATCTACTTATGGATTATGTTTATAAAGTGGAGCATATCATACAACTAACTATGAATTATGTTGATAAAAAGAGCACATCATACATCTACCTATGGATTATGTTGATAAAATAGAGCATATCTAACATCTACCTATGGATTATGTTGATAAAGTAGCTCATATCATACATCTTCCTATGGATTATATTCATAAAGTGCAGCATATCATACATCTACCTATGGATTATATTGATAAAGTGGAACATATCAATCATCTACCTATGGATTATGTTGATAAAGTGACGCATAACATACATCTACCTATGGATTATGTTGATAAATTAGAGCATATCATACGTCTACTTATGGATTATGTTGATAAAGTGGAGCATATCATACATCTAACTCTGGATTATGTTGATAAAAGGAGCATATCATACATCTACCTATGCATTATGTTGATAAAATAGACCACATCTAACATCTACCTATGGATTATGTTGATGAAGTAGAGCATATCATACATCTACCTATGGATTATGTTGATAAAGTGCAGCATATCATACATCTATCTATGGTATATGTTGATAAAGTGGAACATATCATACATCTACCTATGGATTATGTTAATAAAGTGGAGCATATCATACATCTACGTATGGAGTATTTTGATAAAGTGGAGCATATCAAACATCCACCTATGGATTATGTTGATAAATTGAAGCATATCATACATCTACCTATGGATTATGTTGATAAAGTGGAGCATATCATACATCTACCTATGGATTCTGTTGATAAAGTAGAGCATATCAAACTTCTACCTATAGATGAAGTTGATAAAGTGGAGCATATCATTAATCTACCTATGGATTATGTTGATAAAGTGAAGCATATCATACATCTACCTATGGATTATGTTGATAAAGTGAAGCATATCATACATCTACCTAAGGATTATGTTGATACAGTGGAGCATATCATACATCTACCTATGGATTATGTTGATAAAGTGAAGCATATCAAACATCTACCTATGGATTATGTTGATAAAGTGGAGCATATCAAATATCTAATTATGGATTTTGATGATAAAGTGGAGCATATTAAATATCTATCCATGGATTATGTTAATAAAGTGAAGCATATCAGACATCTACCTATGGATTATGTTGATAAATTGGAGCATATCGTATATCTACCTATGGATTGTGTTGATAAAGTGGAGCATATCATATTTCTACCTATGGATTATGTTGATAAAGTGGAGCATATCATACATCGACTTAGGGTAATGTTGATAAAGTGGAGCATATCATACATCTACCTATGGATTATGTTAATAAAGTGGAGCATATCATACATCTACCTATGGATTATGTTGATAATGTGGAACATATCATACATCTACCTATGATTTTTGTTGTTAAAGTGGAGCATATCATACATCTACCTTAGGATTATGTTGATAAAGTGGAGTATATCAAACATCTACCTATGGTATTTGTTGATAAATTGGAGCATATCATACATCTACCTATGGATTATATTGATAAAGTAGAGCATATCATACATCTACCTATGGATTATGTTGATAAATTGGAGCATATCAAACATCGACCTATGGATTATGTTGATAAAATGGAGCATATCAAACATCGACCTATGGATTATGTTGATAAGGTGGAGCATATCACATATCTAGCTATGGATTATGATGATAAAGTGGAGCATATCATACATCTACCTATGGATTATGTTGATAAAGTAGAGCATAACATACATCTACCTATGGATTATGTTGATAAAGTAGAGCATATCATACATCTACTTATGGATTATGTTGATAAAGTGGAGCATATCATACATCTACCTATGGATTATGTTGATATAATAGACCACATCTAACATCTACCTATGGATTATGTTGATAAAGTAGAGCTTATCATACATCTACCTATGGATTATGTAGATAAAGTGGAGCATATCATACATCTACCTATGGATTATGTTGATAAAGTAGAGCATATCAAACATCTACCTATGCATTTTGTTGATAGAGTGGAGCATATCATAGATCTACCTGTGGATTATGTTGATAAAGTAGACCATATCATACATCTACCTATGGATTATTTTGATAAAGTGGAGCATATCACACATCTCCCTATGGATTATGTTGATAAAGTGGAGCATATCAAACATCGACCTATGGATTATGTTGATAAGTTGGAGCTTATCATACATCTACCTATGAATTATGTTGATAAAGTGGAGCATATCATATATATACCTATGGATTATGTTGATAAAGTAGAGCATAACATACATCTACCTATGGATTATGTTGATAAAGTAGAGCATATCATACATCTACTTATGGATTATGTTTATAAAGTGGAGCATATCATACATATAACTATGGATTATGTTGATAAAAAGAGCATATAATACATCTACCTATGGATTATGTTGATAAAATAGAGCATATCTAACATCTACCTATGGATTATGTTGATAAAATAGAGCATATCTAACATCTACCTATGGTTTATATTCATAAAGTGCAGCATATCATACATCTACCTATGGATTATGTTGATTAAGTGGAACATATCATACATCTACCTATGGATTATGTTGATAAAGTGGAGCATATCATACATCTACGTATGGATTATTTTGATAAAGTGGAGCATATCAATCATCTACTTATGGATTATGTTGATAAAGTGAAGCATATCATACATCTACCTATGGATTATGTTGATAAAGTGGAGCATATCATACATCTACCGATGGATAATGTTGATAAAGTAGAGCATATCAAACTTCTACCTATAGATTAAGTTGATAAAAATTGGAGCATATCATACATCTACCTATAGACTATGTTGATAAAGTGGACCATATCATACATCTACCTATGGATTATGTTGATAAAGTGGAGCATATCATACATTTACTTATGGATTATGTTGATAAAGTGAAGCATATCAAACATCTACCTATGGCTTATGTTGATAAAGTGGAGCATATCAAATATCTACCTATGGATTATGTTGATAAATTGGAGCATATCAAACATCTACCTATGGATTATGTTGATAAAGTGGAGCATATCATACATCTACCTATGGATTATGTTGATAAAGTGGAGCATATCAAACATCTACCTATGGTATTTGTTGATAAAGTGGAGCATATCATACATCTACCTGTGGATTATGTTGATAAAGTAGAGCATATCATACATCTACCTATGGATTATGTTGATAAATTGGAGCATATCAAACAACGACCTATGGATTATGTTGATAAAGTGGAGCATATCAAACATCGACCTATGGATTATGTTGATAAGGTGGAGCATATCACACATCTACCTATGGATTATGTTGATAAAGTGGAGCATATCATACATCTACATATGGATTATGTTGATAAAGTAGAGCATAACATACATCTACCTATGGATTATGTTGATAAAGTAGAGCATATCATACATCTACTTATGGATTATGTTGATAAAGTGGAGCATATCATACATCTAACTATGGATTATGTTGATAAAAAGAGAATATCATACATCTACCTATGGATTATCTTGATAAAATAGACCACACCTAACATCTACCTATGGATTATGTTGATAAAGTGTAGCATATCAAACAACTACCTATGGATTATGTTGATAAAGTCGAGCATATCATACATCTACCTATGGATTATGTTGATAAAGTGGAGCATATCATACATCTACCTATGGATTATGTTGATAAAGTGGAGCATATCAAACATCTACCTATGGATTTTGATGATAAAGTAGAGCATATCAAATATCTATCTATGGATTATGCTGATAAAGTGAAGCTTATCAGACATCTACCTATGGATTATGATGATAAATTGGAGCATATCGTATATCTACCTATGGATTATTTTGATAAACTGGAACATATCATATTTCTACCTATGGATTACGTTGATAAAGTGGAGCATATCATACATCGACCTAAGGATAATGTTGATAAAGTGGAGCATATCATACATCTACCTATGGTTTATGTTGATAAAGTGGAGCATATAAAACATCTACCTACGGATTATGTAGATAAAGTGGAGCATATCATACATCTACGTATGGATTATGTTGATAAAGTAGAGCTTATCATACATCTACCTATGGATTATGTTGATAAAGTGGAGCATATCATACATCTACCTATGGATTATGTTGATAAGGAGGAGCATATCATACATCAACCTATGGATTATGTTAATAAAATGGAGCATATCAAACATCTACTTATGGATTATGTTGATAAAGTAGAGTATATCATACATCTACCTATGGATTATGTTCATAAAGTGGAGCATATCATATATCTACCTATGGATTATGTTGATAAAGTGGAGCATATCAAACATCTACCTATGGATTTTGTTGAAAAAGTGGAGCATATCATACATCTACCTATGGATTATGTTGTTAAAGTAGAGCATATCATACATCTACCTATGGATTATGTTGATAAAGTGGAGCATATCACACATCTTCCTATGGATTATGTTGATAACGTGGAGCATATCAAACATCTACCTATGGGTTATGTTGATAAGTTGGAGCATATCATACATCCACCTATAATGTATGTTGATAAAGTGCAGCATATCATACATCTACCTATGGATTATGTTGATAAAGTAGAGCATAACATACATCTACCTATGGATTATGTTGATAAATTAGAGCATATCATACATCTACTTATGGATTATGTTTATACAGTGGAGCATATCATACATCTAACTATGGATTATGTTGATAAAAGGAGCATATCATACATCTACCTATGGATTATGTTGATAAAATAGAGCATATCTAACATCTACCTATGGATTATGTTGATAAAGTAGCTCATATCATACATCTACCTATGGATTATATTCATAAAGTGGAGCATATCATACATCTACCTATGGATTATGTTGATAAAGTGGAACATATCATACATCTACCTATGGATTATGTTGATAAAGTGGAGCATATCAAACATCTACGTATGGATTATTTTGATAAAGTGGAGCATATCAATCTTCTACCTATGGATTATGTTGATAAAGTGAAGCATATCATACATCTACTTATGGATTATGTTGATAAAGTGGAGCATATCATACATCTACCGATGGATAATGTTGATAAAGTAGAGCATATCAAACTTCTACCTATAGATTAAGTTGATAAAAATTGGAGCATATCATACATCTACCTATAGACTATGTTGATAAAGTGGACCATATCATACATCTACCTATAGATTATGTTGATAAAGTGGAGCATATAATACATTTACCTATAGATTATGTTGATAAAGTGAAGCATATCAAACATCTACCTATGGATTATGTTGATAAAGTGGAGCATATCAAATATCTACCTATGGATTATGTTGATAAAGTAGAGCATGTCAAACATCTACCTAAGGATTATGTTGATAAAGTGGAGCATATCAAACATCTACCTATGGATTATGTTGATAAAGTGGAGCATATCATACATCTACCTATGGATTATGTTGATAAAGTGGAGCATATCAAACATCTACCTAAGGTATTTGTTGATAAAGTGGAGCATATCATACATCTACCTGTTGATTATGTTGATAAAGTAGAGCATATCATACATCTACCTATGGATTATGTTGATAAGGTGGAGCATATCACACATCTACCTATGGATTATGTTGATAAAGTGGAGCATATCATACATCTACATATGGATTATGTTGATAAAGTGGAGCATATCATATTTCTACCTATGGATTATGTTGATAAAGTAGAGCATATCATTCATCTATTTATGGATTATGTTGATAAAGTGGAGCATATCATACATCTAACTATGGATTATGTTGATAAAAAGAGCATATCATACATCTACCTATGGATTATCTTGATAAAATGGACCACATCTAACATCTACCTATGGATTATGATGATAAAGTGGAGCATATCAAACATCTACCTATAGATTATGTTGATAAAGTCGAGCATATCATACATCTACCTATGGATTATGTTGATAAAGTGGAGCATATCATACATCTACCTATGGATTATGTTGATAAAGTGGAGCATATCAAACATCTACCTATGGATTTTGATGATAAAGAGGAGCATATCAAATATCTATCTATGGATTATGTTGATAAAGTGAAGCTTATCAGACATCTACCTATGGATTATGTTGATAAATTGCAGCATATCGTATATCTACCTATGGATTATGTTGATAAAGTGGAGCATATCATATTTCTACCTATGGATTACGTTGATAAAGTGGAGCATATCATACATCGAACTAAGGATAATGTTGATAAAGTGGAGCATATCATACATCTACCTATGGTTTATGTTGATAAAGTGGAGCATATAAAACATCTACCTACGGATTGTGTTGATAAAGTGGAGCATATCATACATCTACCTATGGATTATGTTGATAAAGTAGAGCTTATCATACATCTACCTATGGATTATGTTGATAAAGTGGAGCATATCATACATCTACCTATTGATTAGGTTGATAAGGTGGAGCATATCATACATCTACCTATGGATTATGTTAATAAAGTAGAGCATATCAAACATCTACTTATGGATTATGTTGATAAAGTAGAGTATATCATACATCTACCTATGGATTATGTTCATAAAGCGGAGCATATCATATATCTACCTATGGATTATGTTGATAAAGTGGAGCATATCAAACATCTACCTATGGATTTTGTTGATAAAGTGGAGCATATCATACATCTACCTATGGATTATGTTGTTAAAGTAGAGCATATCATACATCTCCCTATGGATTATGTTGATAAAGTGGAGCATATCAAACATCGACCTATGGATTATGTTGATAAGTTGGAGCATATCATACATCTACCTGTGAAGTATGTTTATAAAGTGCAGCATATCATACATCTACCTATTAATTATGTTGATAAAGTAGAGCATAACATATATCTACCTATGGATTATGTTGATAAATTAGAGCATATCATACATCTACTTATGGATTATGTTTATAAAGTGGAGCATATCATACATCTAACTATGGATTATGTTGATAAAAAGAGCATGTCATACATCTACCTATGGACTATGTTGATAAAATAGAGCATATATAACATCTACCTATGGATTATGTTGATAAAGTAGCTCATATCATACATCTACCTATGGATTATATTCATAAAGTGGAGCATATCATACATCTACCTATGGATTATGTTGATAAAGTGGAACATATCATACATCTACCTATGGATTATGTTGATAAAGTGCAGCATATCATACATCTACGTATGGATTATTTTGATAAAGTGGAGCATATCAATCATCTACCTATGGATTATGTTGATAAAGTGAAGCATATCATACATCTAACTATGGATTCTGTTGATAAAGTGGAGCATATCATACTTCTACTGATGCATAATGTTGATAAAGTAGAGCATATCAAACTTCTACCTATAGATTATGTTGATAAAAATTGGAGCATATCATACATCTACCTATAGATTATGTTGATAAAGTGAAGCATATCATACATCTACCTATGGATTATGTTGATAAAGTGGAGCATATCATACATTTACCTATGGATTATGTTGATAAAGTGAAGCATATCAAACATCTACTTATGGATTATGTTGATAAAGTGGAGCATATCAAATATCTACCTATGGATTATGTTGATAAACTAGAGCATGTCAAACA
Source organism: Hymenopus coronatus (assembly GCA_030762935.1). NCBI lineage: Eukaryota > Metazoa > Arthropoda > Insecta > Mantodea > Hymenopodidae > Hymenopus > Hymenopus coronatus. The sequence goes on from CM060890.1 coordinate 13,359,908, forward strand.
TCTACCTATGGATTATGTTGATAAAGTGGAGCATTTCAAACATCTACCTATGGATTATGTTGATAAAGTAGACCTTATCATACATTACCTATGGATTATGTTGATAAAGTGGAGCATATCAAACATCTACCTATGGATTACGTTGATAAAGTCGAGCATATCATACATCTACCTATGGATTATGTTGATAAAGTGCAGCATATCATACATCTACCTATGGATTATGTTGATAAAGTGGAGCATATCAAACATCTACCAATGAATTTTGATGATAAAGTGGAGCATATCAAATATCTATCTATGGATTATATTGATAAAGTGGAGCATATTAATATCTACCTAGGGAATATGCTGATAAAATGGAGCATATCATACATCTACCCATGAATTATGTTGATGAGGTAGAGCATATCATACATCTACCTATGGATTATGTGGATAAAGTCGAGCATATCTAAAATCTACCTATGGATTTTGTTGATAAAGTGGAGCATATCATACATCTACCTATGGATTATGTTGATAAAGTAGAGCATATCATACATCTACCTATGGATTATTTTGATAAAGTGGAGCCTATCACACATCTCCCTATGGATTATGTTGATAAAGTGGAGCATATCAAACATCGACCTATGGATTATGTTGATAAGTTGGAGCATATCATACATCTACCTATGAATTATGTTGATAAAGTGGAGCATATCATATATATACCTATGGATTATGTTGATAAAGTAGAGCATAACATACATCTACCTATGGATTATGTTTATAAAGTAGAGCATATCATACATCTACCTATGGATTATGTTGATAAAGTAGAGCATATCATACATCTGCTTATGGATTATGTTTATAAAGTGGAGCATATCATACATCTAACTATGGATTATGTTGATAAAAAGAGCATATCATACATCTACCTATGGATTATGTTGATAAAATAGAGCATATCTAACATCTACCTATGGATTATGTTGATAAAGTAGCTCATATCATACATCTACCTATGGATTATATTCATAAAGTGCAGCATATCATACATCTACCTATGGATTATGTTGATAAAGTGGAACATATCATACATGTACCTATGGATTATGTTGATAAAGTGGAGTATATCAATCATCTACCTATGGATTATGTTGATAAAGTGAAGCATATCATACATCTACCTATGGATTATGTTGATAAAGTGGAGCATATCATACATCTACCGATGGATAATGTTGATAAAGTAGAGCATATCAAACTTCTACCTATAGATTAAGTTGATAAAACTTGGAGCATATCATACATCTACCTATAGACTATGTTGATAAAGTGGACCATATCATACATCTACCTATGGATTATGTTGATAAAGTGGAGCATATCATACATTTACCTATGGATTATGTTGATAAAGTGAAGCATATCAGACATCTGCCTATGGATTATGTTGATTAAGTGGAGCATATCAAACATCTATCTATGGATTATGTTGATAAAGTGGAGCATATCAAACATCTACCTATGGAGTATGTTTATAAAGTGGAGCATATCATACATCTACCTATGGATTGTGTTGATAAAGTGGGGCATATCAAACATTTACTTATGGAATATGTTGATAAAGTAGAGCATACATACATCTAACTATGGATTGTGTTGATAAACTGGAGGATGTCAAACATTTACCTATGGATTTTGTTGATAAAGTGGAGCATATCATACATCTACCTATGGATTTTGTTGATAAATTGGAGAATATCAAACATTTACCTATGGATTATGTTGATAAAGTAGAGCATATCATACATATACCTATGGAATATGCCGCTCTATGGAGGCATTTCTTATCTCTTATACATGGATAGTGACTTCCATGCCTGGTAATCAAGCTTTAGGGTAGGAAAAAAGGAAAATCACTTTGTATTTGGAACACTTTTGTTTTCAACCACTCAGTAAGATGCATCTGATGTAACGCGTGAGGATCGCATTTGCAAAGTCCCGGGTTCGAATCTCCTTGGGCGGCTACCCCTACCTTGGAGTGTTGAAGTTTACCAGGTTATAGGCGAATGCTCTTGTGGTTCGTTTTCCATCATGATTATTTTCTATTTCCTGCCAGTATCCATTTCATCTTAAGTGTTAGGTGCACAGTGTTAGCATGCAGGGCCAGATGACTTCTCCCTGGTTCCCCGGGTTCCATGAAATCAGGATTGTTCTCACTTTGGAATATTATCACCCAGCATTGTCCCTTGCAATTTCCACTTTTTCCAAAGGTCACGTGCGACACAACCTGTTAAGATGAGTCCTTTGCTTCGCTTCAGTGGCTGAGGGAGTCCTCTGTTTGATTTACCTCGCTCAATAAAGTCAAATTCCGAACAAATATACTGCCAGTGCAAATAAGCAATCTGAAAAATGCATAGATTAAACGAACCAATTCATTTAGGGCTACCATTTCAAGTGTTCTTTTCAGACTTTTTCTCTCTATGTGGTTTTTAATATTTTTTCAAATAATTTGAGAACAAAGATTTATATAGTTTTTTCTCATATACGGGCTCTTTAGGATGATAGAGAAACTTCAGAAAAACCTTTGATTTGCAATCTTGTAAAGTTATACTTACTACGAAACGTTATTTATGTTGCGAGAAGAATGGTTTACTACTCGGTTCATTCAAATAAGCGCATGTCCTGTTTTGTAGCCTCAGAATCTAGTTGTCTAATATCCCACTAAAATTTCACTATCGACCCATTGATCAAACACAACAGTTCTACTTACGTGCATGGTTGGAAAGTAAAAGCGTTATAGGGCAAATGACGCCAAACCAATAGCAGTGGTAATGAAAACTGGGCCGTAACTTACGTAAGGCGTTTCAAGTATCACAAAGCAGTATTAATAGATTTTGACTGAGGGTGCTTATCAGTTGTCAATATCTCAACTTTCTATGCACACAATATATTTTTACGTGTCAATAACTGTTATCAGCAGAAAACTATCCTCAATGCAATGCAACTTTGTAAAGACGTTAGATACTATAAAATATAAAACATACAGCATATACTGCATGTGGATGAAGACAGAGTATTTATAATTGACAAAGGTAGGAGTTCACCGTTCCGTATATAGGTTACGACCGGCCATCTCGCCACATCAAAACAAATCATACATAAGAACGCACAGTGGAGAGGTAAACAAACCTGTTGTAAAATAAACAGTGCTGTTTCCAGAGAACAAAAATGACATGAGAAATTCATTAATGCATGCTATTTAGATAATTAATTATGTACAACATATAAATCGTTATATTTATACAGGCTGACTGTGGCTGATTTCCTTCCTTACATATGTACATTATGAAAACACCCAAGCAAAATAGTATTTATTAATCAGTTGTAAAATAATATCCAAATAATGAAATTAATGTCTTAAATATCTAAAGACTCTTACCAGGAATTAAACTAGATCTTTATTAATCTGCAGCCGTATTACTGAAAACAATATTGTACTTCTGAAGCCTTTCAAATGAAAAATTAATTCTACGTTCCGACAATCAAGATTTGTAATGCGAAAAAGTTCATTCCATTCGCATGATGTGATCGGGGCATATGTGTAATATGTTATTATCAGATCCGTATCATTATCACCAAGCAAATAGCATTATTTGGAATCTAAAGGTGCAGCTTGTATGCAATACATCACACGGAACCCTGCATTCTTTTCAATTATACTTTTCATTTTCATCTTTATTTCAGGTAGGATGCTCGTGATTTGCTAAATCCGTCTTGACAATTCTTCCACATGCCGCACAGATTCAGTTCAGTTCCATACCTCTGGACTGTAACAGTGTGCTAGTTGAGTGTAACCTTTTGAATTCATTTGCAATCACTAATACATTTGTGTGAGGCTGTTCTGTTGCTGGACGATTATTTTTATTTTTATTTTTTTTTCAAATATTTCACATAAACAAGAAATAAACCAATACTATAAATTACCTTTACAGAATCCAGAGATCCCGGGTTGCGGTACAGGCAAGGAAGACGGAAGTTTTCGTGAACTATAATAATTTGTTTATTCTCCGAGGAGTTTGGACTTATGAACATTGAAGAGAATATCAGTGTGTTTTATAGCAAAAATGACTAAATTAACGTAATATAAAGTCTACAGTTCAACGAATAATATCATTATTTGCTCCCGATATCATATTCAAGCAGGCTATGTAAATGAAACCATTTAACATTTTCATTTATATGTCACGCAAATACACAAACAGCGAAATCTACAAGTGTAGAGAAAACTACCACACAATTCATTTGACCAGCTCAAAGAAATGGTACAATGTTGGGCAATGGGAATGTAATCTTACAGTACTGCTGAGGATCGGGGGTGGGGCTTGCGTCAACTATCAAAAGGTGAGACCATTTCATCACATAAGGAATATAAACGTTCAAATAAGATTTCGCGCAGCATCCCGAGATTTACCACTGTCTCCTCTAACAAAAAAACGCAATCACGTTCCTTAAGATATATTACTACTATGATGCTTCCTTTAGTGGTGCTATTTTAGATCCCTGGTGGCGCGACGATATGGTGCGGTTCGACAAACAGAATAATGCTCGGCCTTTTACAACGCAAATTATTTGAATATATTGAAGCGCCGTCTACTATTGCAGATTCAGTTTTTGATTCAACTTTCTTTGTAGCAGCAGGCTTCAACGATATAAAACATATTAACATATGAAGTTTCTCTTGGTTTTAATCTAAATCCATTTATAATCTATTAAAATAAATTTTCTTGTTTTTTTATGTGACATGAAGCACCATTAGGCCGTCACCATACTGCCATAGCCAGCAAAATTTACAGGGATTTTCGTGCATTAGGGATGTCAGACTGGACGATGGCAGATATCTCGTGTTTGGAGAGTCAACAGCGGTTGCTACTTCATCAAAAAACCATTCGAGGTTGATATTGCTCAGTACTGAATCATATTGTCGCCCATTATTCTGCTGGGGAAAATTCCACGCCATAATAAATACATCTAGAAAGTGTATGTTAAGCCAAAATAAATGTTTGGAACAGTCAAATCCTACAGCAAAATCTATATTGTATGCACTCTATATATGTTCTTGCATTTATGGAATATTTTTTATGGAAATAGTAGCATACGTTATCACCTGTTTGTATTTCTGGACGTCCTTTAACGACCTTGGATGTCTTCTCCATACTCAAGGGAAAGAACATAACATATCACTGTTAATGAAAACACGAGTGGCAATTGTTACTGCGCTGCGTTCTTGTATCTCAGTTGCATTCACCTCCAACCCACAGTCCAGAAAGCAAGACGTGTGATAACACAGTCGTCCGCAATCGCTTGTTACTCAAAGAGCAGGATGACAGTCGTGCTTTCCCGATACTTATCAATATAGGAATCATCATTTACGCTAATAATTCAAGAGCTAGTGACCAACGATACCACCCTGAAGTGGCTAAAACTGGCCTTGAACAAAAATGCACTGAGTTTGTTGGAAGCTTCATGCAGTACACACATTATGTTATTTTAAAATGAATATACCTGAGATTCTTCTGTTAAAAATGACGAATTTACGCGAAAATTAAATATAAAATAACTATAACTCCATGGCACGACAGCTTAAGAGGAACCTTGGCCTACCGCCCGGCCGCTGCGTCCCCCATCTCGGTCCACTACAGACGTCATGGATGGGGTGCAGTATTGGAGGGTGAGACGTGGTCAGCGCCTCGAGCCCCTCCCGGCCGGTTAATGCGGTCCTCACAACCTGGAGCCGCTACTTCTCCATCAAGTAGCTCCTCAACTGGCCCCCCAGGGACCTCACGAGGCTGAGTACACCCCGGTCCACGTCTCCCAGCGGGGGAAAAATCCCCACGCCGGTACTGGGGATCGAACCCAGGTCTCCCGCTTGGTAGGCAGCTGCGCTACCACCGCGCTAAGGAGACGACCGAAAATTAAATATGCTATCAAATAACTCCAAGAATCGTTGTCAATGCCCTTGAACCTGCAATTAGACAACATTTTAGTAGAAATGTATTGATAGAAGCGTTAATATGAAACAACTTCCTAAACAGCTTTTCCATTGATGTTGCCTTCCTTATAAGTTTAGTACAATAGTTACCACACCAGACATATACACACACGCACACTCATCACACACAGTCTGAAATGCTGTATTTGGATTCAAGCGAATACACACTCAATACTTTATGTGTATTTTCACTGAAATGTCCATGTTGAATTTTACATGGCATGCATGCAAAACTAAATAAAGTAAAACTTAGGCTAACCCCTTAAATCCCCTTACTCTCGAAGTTTTATGAATAAAAAAGTTGTTCATTACGCTTTCTAATGTCAATATTATTTCACAAGAGAAGCATTTCTTATCTTCTGGTTAGGGGAAGACTGATTAAGATGCTATATCCCACTCTCTGAGTATGTTACAGGTAGACCAAATTAGAAATACGCTCAGTCATTCTTCATCTACAAGTAAGACAAACACAGTTTAATGTACACAAAAGCAAAGAATACATACAACCTTTTAACTACGGTTTTTGGTTTCAGTATTATCACTTTTATGCAGCAAGATTGTGTCTATCTCTAACGGTTTACCAATTACACAACAATCTATCAGAATGAGGAGGTCCTCACTGGCTATTCGTAAAAAATTCAAGATAGACACCTTGTTTTACAGTGATCTTAAACATATGATATATTTAAAACACATTTTAGATTTTACAGAAACTAAAAAAAATGGCTAAGGTTTTTTCCTGTAATGGTTAGTATGGATTGGGAAATTTTCTTTAAAATCTTGGTGTTGCAATCTTGACAGATGCTGAAGTTTTGGTATTTGGCAGACCTTCTGTTATGCCACACATACACACATGCCACACACTCCAAAACACATACACAAACGCACATACGCTTTTTACTTTCGCTAGCCCAAAAAATAGAGAAGGTACTGCATTCCACCCAAAAATTCAATGTCGAGATTTCACCGGAAATATATATTTTGAGGCCCACTGAGTTCGAAAACAGCATTTTTAAGAAAAGGTCCGTGTGTATCTGTGTGTGTGAGTGTTTGTGTGTGTGTGTGTGTGTGAGTGTTTGTGTGTGTGTGTGTGTGTGTGTGTGTTGTTTGTGAGTGGCTGTGAACAGCATAGCCCCAAAACGAAAAGACCGTTAGAAACCAAACTTGGTATTTAAGTTTAGTATCTTTCAAGGATGTGACACGAAGAGTTTCAAGGAAATCCCCCAACCCTAAACGAGAGTTTACAAGGACAGTTTCTTGCAAATTTGGTTTTCTCAAAACTGGCTCTACTATTTTCATTTATTTACCGCATGTAAAAGATATTTAAATCGTAACTAAAATTTATATTTTGAATTTTCTGAGAATAGCCTCTGATGATCTATTTATTCTAAATGAGTTTTGCAGAATTTTGCATTACGGTTAAACCATAAGAAATAGACAAAATCGCACCACGCAAAATTTTTAGATCTCGTTAAAAAACTCAATTTATGACACATGTTTTTTATGTAGAGCTGACCGTTTCTGAGATATTTCTTGTTATCGCTTTCAGTTTTAATCTACTTAAACTTTTCTCAAACGGGAAGTGACGTTTCGTTTCACCTCTCACGTTTTACTGCAGGTCATGTAAACCAAGCCGAACTTCAGTTGTTTTCCATAGGACCAGCTTTTAAAATATTAGACTATCGATTTAGCCTAGTGTACCCCCTTAGATCCCTTCTGCTTTCAAGGAAGCAAGTAATAAGACAATTTCTGCTAATGTTCATCTTGTTTAGCCTGTCGTAGACAAAAGAATAATATTTTGTAAGGAAATTTGTTTGTGTAACAGCTAGAGAAAATCATGTGAATGTAGCATATCAGAGTTTTTATTAAGTGAACCTCAAAACATGTACTTGTTCCCGTTGAAATTTTGGTATCGAATTTTTGGGTGAAATACATACTTTCTCTACTATACTGTGCAATATTCTCTCTACTGCGTAGTGAACGTCAGTACTAGAGAAAGTAAAACCATTTATGGAATGACTAAGAGCATTTTGTTTACTTCAGTGTTCAGCAAAAGATGGTTTGCATTTGTTCAACCATCACACATTGTTGTTAGAGGCAAGTATCGGTCCTAACAATGCAGAAAGACCTGTAACAATGTACAGAAGAAGATTAAGAAAGCAACATTGATTGCATTTCAAGCGGCGGTTTACGTGCAATTCTCATCAAGGCTAATTGAGAGAACGACGTTTTCTTGTACATACACTGACCTTGGTAACGTCCTTGTAGTTGTTACAAAGTGTTAATATCAGCTGTCCGCTAATTTTAGATGTCCGTCTTGATAAATATGAACCAGACGCAGGCAATCTGCGGTCTTTACCATGCTCTCTAGCTTGTGCAGCATTTTCCATTAAGCTCTTTGATGTGCAAGGGTGCTGTTGCAACATAATACATCTCAAATAAAGGTTAAAAAACCGGACATAATTAATAAAATAAATATAGACCTTGAATTAGTTATGATAAAAACGTCCGATGTGTTCTATTCACATGAATTTCTTCACATATCTGTATCAAATTATTGTTAAAAAGATGATTCTTCTGTGTGTTTCACCCTAATCGAGATAAACATAAACAGAAATGGTCTTATTATTTGCTCCCTTGTAAGTGGAAGGGAAATGCGGGGGACACTAGATTAAAGATAGTCAAATGTGTTAAAGACTCGTTACTCCGTGATTGAAATCCGTTTCTTTGCACGGACAGAATTGACAAATTCCCGTATGAGAATGGAGTACATTCTTAAACTGAAACAATAAGAAGCAATATCTCGGAAATGGTCAACTCCACGAAAAAAATATATATGACATAAATTGTGCATTTTAACGAGATTTACATTTCTTGTGTAGTATGTTTGTGTCTAACGGTGTGTGCGTGGGTTCTTTTCCTATTTCCCCCACCATTCATTCCACCAATTCCTCCATCATCACTTTTCCTATCATCCTTTTCGCTTTCATTTCATATCATCCACTTCATCACGCTAAGGGTCCACCTCTCGTTCCAGGTTCTTCATGCTGTTGTTCCTGCCCTTAGCTCCCCATCAGACTTCTGACCCAAAGGGGGGGAGGGTATCAGTCCTACATGCGCGGAGGGTAAACGACTGCGAAAAAGACATTTTTCGTATATCTATCATGGTGTACCAGTTGAGCAATATTTATCGAATGAGAGGTCATTAAATGCTACTCCCAGAAAATTCTAGATGCACATTTTATTTGTCATATAAATATCTTAACTCTAAGCTATTTTAATACAATAGTTAGAGCTATTCTTAAAAAGATCAAAATGTTCTAAAAATGTTTCAGTGTAAAAGGTAGTTGGGGGAGTTTGGATGTCGCATCCTTGGGAAATAAAATGTAAATACCAAATTTCGTATTTAACGCTCTTTTCGTTTTTGAGCAATGCTCACTACAAATACAGACACACACACACACACACACACACTCACACATACACTTACATACACACATGCACTGACTTTTTTTTTCTGAAGATGTGTTTCTTTTTGTTGATTTTTATTCAGGGGGTCCAAAGCATATATTTCTGGTGAAATGGCGGTATCCAATTTTTGGGTGGAACATAACACCTTCTCTGTACACTATGTACATTGTATCTGAAGAGAAAGTGCTTGCCCACTGCTCACGCGTAGCTTTGGTCTGCTGAGCCACGAGGGAATGAGGTGGATTTGCAACAGTCAAAACAATAACGTTGTGCTAATCCGCCATTTCATAGCTTTTTGTGTCGCTAGGATGGGTCGTTGAAGAGAATAGCTTGGACGATGATATTTCTCCACAAGCGGAACTAAGCAATGAAACGACTTCAACTTCAACCTAAAAAAGCTGAAGTTATGTCACTGCGATCGTCGTCCTCACAACAGACTTGGTGGCCAAATCACAGAAAGATTGGCATAATTACTTTCTCTACGCGTTCAATGTACGTAGTGTATAGAGAGGGTAATGTATACTACCCAAAAATTGGATACCGATATTTCAACGGCAGAAGGTCAGTGTGTGTGTGTGTGTGTGTGTGGGTGGGTGGGTGTGGGTGGGTGTGTGTGCGCCATGGATATAGTATAGCTTAAAAAGAAAAAATTCGTTAAATACAAACTCGGTATTTAAGTGTAGTATTTTCCAAGCATACAACACAAATATTTTCAACAGAACCCTCCCACTACAAACTACCTTTAACATGGAAACATTTTCGAAAATGTTGTCTCTAACGATTTTGATTAAAATACTGTATATTAAATATATTTACATGGCAAACAGAAATGTATATCTTGAACTTCCTGGGAATAGTGTATGAAGTCCTTTTCATTCTGAATGAATTTTACATAAGTGGAAAACAGAAATAGACAAAAATTGCAGATCTCGTCAAAATTTATAATTTACGTTCTTTACATGTTTGCTGTGAAGTTAACTGTTTCCGAAATATTTCTTGTTATTAGTTTCAACATTTCAATACTTATATTTTCTTAAACAGAAAATCTTCCCTGTTTTGTGTGTGTTTTTTGTAGTTGTTTTACTTTGTTTTGTTTTTTAACTTGGGGCCATGCGAAGAAGCGAATTTCAATGGCATTTGACTCTCTTAAGACATTTGACTCTCACTTTAGCCTAGCGTATTCCCTTAGTCCACTACTACTTGTAAGGAACCAAGTAAAATAGACCATTCTACTATGTTTATCTCGATGAACATGGAGTAGAGAGTACAAATAATATTTTGTAAGAAGTTTGTTTGTAGAACAAGTGGAGAGAGTCGTATGAATTGAATTCTTCACATTTATGTATTTATGTAAACATTTATGTAGAAATTAAATTTGCATTTTTCATTGTTTCCACAGATGAGTATTTTTATTTTTGGCTTTTTTCTCCAAATATTAGGTAGCTTTTTGCAATGTAAATCTATATATATATCATTTTTAAATTGTACATTGCTTCATTCGAAACTATTTTAATTTATTTTCCATGCTTTAATACATTGTATTAGTCGGTTTCAAAATATAATTAATACCATCCATAGTAGATAGAGAACTATCTATTTTGTCCGTTTTAAAATATGTTCCTTGAATTGAGCTCTAACTCAGTATCTAAATTTTCAAAGCTACATTTTTATAAATATTCTAGCAAATATTGTTGTAACGAGGCTACTTCTTGAAAAATAATTAATTAGGGAGTTTGTTGTCATTTTATAAAGTGAAGTATTGACAAATTTGTGGCATAATAATAGAGATGCTACGAATGATTTTAAGCTTTTGCAATTATAGTTTTGTTCACAACTTGAATAACGAGCTTAACCTGACTTCATATCTAGCTTAACCAACTGTGTACTTCCTGGACACTAATATGGATTTATGGATAGGCAAGTTGCTATTCCTTTCTTGGAGCAGCACTTTTGGATATAAATTTGATTATCCACCACTTCTTTTTTGAAAGTATTTTAATTTATAATATTTACTGGATCAATTTATCCTAAGAATGGACTTAATCCTCTCTGCCGGTTAAGTTTTAACAAAGCGTGGCCCATGGTTGATAGCATTTGCTGATGAAGGTACTTTTAGTGAGTCACTTTACATCGGTCCAATGTCTCGTTATATCATAATAACATATATGTTTGTGCCTGATCTCTGGTTAAGTCCCATTCTGTAAGAAATTTAAAAGCAATCTCAAAGCCCTGTTCTCGTTATGCAACACATCGTAGTATAAAACAAAGCATTAAAACACGAAGGTCAAGGTCGATTGCATGAATAGTGCCACTATGGCTTTTATAGCACACAAAAATTCAAGGAAATAACACATCCTGGTGGTTGAGATTAGTTCCGGGGCCCTCAGGACAGACCACAGAAGAAACGCCCTTGTGGCCCATTACCACTGTGTGACCCAAGGAAGAAGGATGAGGAGAGATGCCAATCAGATCCACGGGCACAAGCATGGTTAGAACCCCTATCAGTTACAGTTGGAACTCTTCCGACACCACCCTATGCTCTGCTCACGAGCCTCTGACCCTCCCGGCGAGCCCCCAGAGAAAGCTCTGAAACCGAAAGGCGAGTCCAAGTCCCGACCGAGTATTTCCGACGGCAACGTCAGGACAGACTTTTATAATGCTCAATTCACCATTCAGTCATGATCCGCTGAACACGTCGTCTGGAATTTCAATCTTGAAATAAATGATTAGAAATCGATGGAAACTGGAAATGGAGGTCCATCATTCACCTGACGATCCGGGAAAACCTCCAGAAAAAACAAACCTATGGATCAAGCAAGCCAGCCGCGGGAAATGAGCCCACCTCCTCCCAAATGTAGGCTACAGACGAAAGCACCTGAGCTATCCCGTTCGGAATGGGGAACTGATGAACTGTCCGAGCGAAGGAACAGTAGCAAATAATTGATTCGTTAAAAGCGGATATCGCCTCTGCCACTACCTCCAGTTTGCAACCTTGACATTGGAGGGTCAATGTGTTATTGGTGGGTGTGTTGAGCTTAATGATTAAACCGTTCCAACCTGCACATGTCAAGTTGTTGTTGCTATTGTTGTTATTGGTGGTGTGTTGAGCTTAATGATTAAACCGCTCCAACCTGTTAAGTTGTTATTGGTGGGTGTGTTGAGCTTAATGATTAAACCGTTCCCACCTGCACTTATTGGTGGGTGTGTTGAGCTTAATGATTAAACCGTTCCCACCTGCACATGTCAAGTTGTTGTTGTTTTTATTGGTGGGTGTGTTGAGCTTAATGATTAAACCGTTCCAACCTGTCAAGTTGTTGTTATTGGTAGGTGTGTTGAGCTTAATGATTAAACCGTTCCCACCTGCACATGTCAAGTTGTTGTTGTTGTTGTTATTATTATTTAAATGAAAAGTGAAATTTGAGTGAGAAACGAGATAAGCTACACTCAACCACCTACTTATAAGCGGAATTGAGTTGAAAAACCTAAACGGAACCAATATATGTGATATATCCATTCATTTGCTTCCGGTTTTGATCCACCTGCCTGCCTGAGGTATTTTCAACCTCCGCCCGCTCGCTTGCGTATTCTTAGAAATCAAAATGTCAAATCAATGTGTGTAACGAAATAAGAAAGTTTGCAATTACCAAAACAGATCGTTAGCTCTTTCATGTGTTGTTTTGAAGATTCCTAGGATGGCTGCAATAGTGTTTACTCAGAAATGACTGAATTCTACAGAAATATGACAGGCTTTCTCTGTAATGCTATCAAAGTAGCCTACATGGGAATGAAGTGATCTTTATGAAAGTGTTTCAGGGAAATCAGCATATGCATTATAAAAGTCATGGAAAATACAGATTTTTCAATATTTGCAGTGTATCTACTTGTTTTTGCAAACATGGAAGCTTATTAAACTAATTTTGAGTTTTAATCTCCATTTTAACATTTTTACATACAGACACATAATGGAACATAAATTGATAGTTGCAGTGGGATACAATATTGTTAAGTCTTAGTGCTTAGCACTGTTTGCTTTTTGTCTAGTAACAAATTTTAATTGGTATTTTTGGATAATTATATTTAAAAATATTATGTGTTTCATTCACATGACTTTCTCTACATCTCTGTAAGAAATTATTTTTAAAAGGCTTATTCCTCCATCTACTTCATGATAATACAAATAAACATTAGCAGAAATTGACCTTAATACTTGGTTCCTTGTAAGTAGAAGAGAAAAAATCTAATGTGTTCCATTCACATGATGTCCTCTAGATGCTCGGAAAACAAACCTTTATTCAAAACATTAATCTGTTAGCTACATCATATTCATCAAGATAAACATAAGAGAATTACTTTTATTACCAGATTTCTTGTAGGTAGAAGAGAAATAAGAAAATGCACAGGTTAGAGCGATATTCTTATGCTTTAAAAGCCGGTCGCAAAGTGACATTTCCTTGCCAGGAATAACCAACCAAGAAACAAGAAGAAAGATTTCTTATCTTTTGAGAAAAGTCTAAGTAGCTAAAACTGAAAGCAATAATATGGAATATCTGAAAGTGGTTAACTCTACAAAAAAAAGTATATGACATAAATTGTGTGTTTAATGAGATCTACATTTTTAGTGTAGTATGCTTTTGTCTATCTCTTACGGTTTGCAAGTTATACAAAAGTCGCTAAATGAAGAGGTTTTCAGAAGCTATTCCCAGTAAGTGCAAGATATGCATTTCGTTTGTCATAAAAATATCTTAAACGTAAGGTATTTTAATCAAAGTTGTTAGTGCCATTTTTGAGAAAATAGAAAACTTTCGAAAAATGTGGCATGTAAAGGATAGTTTGGAGTGGGGGATTTTCTTGAAAATCTTCTTGTGGCATCCTTGGAAGATACCAAAGTTAAATATCAAGTTCAGTATTTAACGGTCTTTTCGTTTTTGAGTTATGCTGTCCACAAACACGCACGTGGATCTTTTCCTAAAAATCTTATGCGTTCCATTTGCATGACTTTCTCTACATCACTGTAACAAATTATTGTTAAAACCATATTCTTCTATCTGCTTTATGATAATCAACCTGAAATAAATAACAAGTAATATCTAAAATATTGTCAATTACACAACAAAAATGTATGTGACATAAATTGTGTGTTTTAAGGTGATCTACATTTTTATATGACAAATTTTTGTCCATCCTTAACAGTTTACCAGTTACTCAAAATTCAGCAAAATTCACTCAGAATAGTGAGGTCTATAGAGGCTATTTCCACAAAATTCAAATACACATTTTATTTGTCATATAAGTTTCTTTAATATTGGTATTTATTAAAAATTTAGAGGCTTTTCCATAAAATCAAAATATTCGAAAATTTTCCCATGTAAAGGGAAGTTTGGGGTGGGGGGAATTTTTGCCAAAAGTTTCATGTCGCATCCCTGAAAGATAATAAACTTAAATTCCAAGTTTGGCATTTCATTGACTTTTCGTTTTTGAATTATCATGTTCACAGACACATGGATACATATATGAGCCTTTTTCTAAAAATCCTTTTTCGGATAATGGATACCCTAAAACGTGTATTTCCGGAGAAATCTCAATATCGAATTTTTGGGTGGAATACAATATCTTCTCTATACACTATATACATAGTACGTGTAGAGAAAGTAAAAATGCATGTACAATGTACATAGTGAATAGAGAAGGTATTGTATTCCACCCAAAAGTACGATGTCGAGATTTCACCGGAAATATATGTTTTGAGGTCCCATAAGTCCGAAAAAAGCATTTCTAGAAAAAGTTGTGTCTGCGTGTGTGTGCGTCTGTCTGTCTGTCTGTAGACAGCATAGCACAAAAACGAAAAGACCGTTAAATACCAAACTTGATATTTAGGTTTTGTATCTTCCAAGGATGCGACACGAAGTTTTTCAAGAAAATATCCCTACCACAAACTACCCTTTACATAGACAAATTTTCAAAATTTTTTATTTTCTGAACAATGGCTGTAATGATTTTAATTAAAATCCCGTATATTAAAGCTTTTACCACCCAAATAAAATGTATATCTTGAATTTGTAGGGAATAGCCTCGGAAGACCTCTTTATTCTGGATGAACTTTGCCGAATTTTGTTTGCTAAACCATAAGAGATACACAAAAACTTGCCGCGCCAAAAATGTAGAGCTCGTCAAAACACACAATTTATGTCCTTTAAGTTTTTGTTGTGGAGGTAACCTTTTCCGAGATATTCCTTATTATTGGTAGCAATTGTAAATTACTTTTACTTTTTTCGGACAGAAAGTGCCCAGTTTTTTTGTTGTCTTTTTTTTTTTTTTTTCTCCTGGTCAAGCAAAGAAATGATTTGCAATAACAATCACATAGCGACAGCTTTTAAAACATTTGACTGTCACTTTAGCATAGCGCATTCCTTTAGTTCCCTTCTACTTATAAGGAACTAAGTAATAAGAACATTTTGCTAATGATTATCTGGATTAGCAGAGAAAAGTCAAAATTAGTAACCTGCATTATAGCAGTGCTAAGCCTTTAATGATATTACTATCGGAAAAGTATTAGAATAAAGATATTGTTGGGATTAGTAGTAATAATAACGTAATTATATTAGTGTAATCATTGTTAACCGGTCATTAAGGTTCTGTAGAAAGAACACGTAAATAACGAGTTAACATTAAAACCAAAGTTCGGGGTTTGGGGTTTTTTGGGTACACCTTCGTTCCTGCCTGATTATATGTGCGTAGGTGTATGTATCTTTTTACCTTTTTACTTAGTCTTCACGTACTGTGTACATAGTGTATACAGAAAGTATTAAATTCCACTAAAAAATTCGATGCCGAGATTTCTCTGGTAGTATACGCTTTAGAGTTCCCTGTATCCAAAAAGGTTGTTTCCTTAGCATGGGGGTATCGCGGCTGCTTGACAAGCGGGAGACGTGGACCGGAGTGCACTCAGCCTCGTGAGGTGCTACTCGATTGAGAATACCGCATTAACCGGCCGGGAGGGACTCGAGACGCTTCCAGCACTGCACGCCAGTCAAGATGCCTTTGGGCCGAGAAGGGCCAGGCGGTAGACCAAGCTACCTTGTGGACTCTCGTGCTATGGAGTTACGCTACATCTTAAACAATCGTGTTAAGGAAAAGGGCTGTGTGTATGCCCGTGTGTTTTTTTTTTTTTTTTTTAAAAAAAGTTAAGATGACTAAAAACAAAATTTTGGTAAAATGTCTAATTTGGTATTTAGGTTTAGTGACTTCCCCCACCCCCAAACTATCCTTTAAGAGGAAGAGGTTTCGAAAATGTGATTTTCTCAAAAATGGCACTTACGATTTTGATTAAAATATCTTATATTAAAGATATTTACATAACATGTAAAATGCATATCTTGAATTTATTGGGAAAAGTCCCTGAAGACCTCTTTATTCTGAATGAATATTGAGCAATTTTGCATAACTGGAAAACCGTAAGAATAGAGAAAACTTACTACACAGAAAATGAAGATAGCATTTAAACACACAAACATGTCTTATTCATTTTTAGTGGGGCTGGGCATTTATGAGAAATGGCTTATTATTGGTTTCAATTTTAAAATAATTAAAATTTTCTCATACAGGAATCTGTAAAATCTTGGTCATGCAAAGACGGAATTCCACCACACGCAACCGGATTTTATAAGATTTGACTATCGCTTTAGCCTAGTGTATTCCCATAAATACAATTTCTGTCAATTTCATATCAATACTAAAAATCCTGGGAGGATTAAAATATAGACTTCAGGATGTCCAAAAAATGTTGATAGAGAATTGGATTATCATTAAGTAGACAAAAAGAATAATAATTTCTACAATAATTAATTATGGAGATTAGCTAAAGTAATGTGAGTGGAACACATCAGATGTTTACATTGGTATCCAAGGTGATACACTTTATGCAAATATTACAATCTTAGCTTCCACTATATGTATATTCATTATTTTCTCTAAAAGTCAACATTAAGATTCCCATAGACAAAAAAATCTAGTGTTGCATTCTATGACTTTCTGTACCATCTATCGTTTATTAGTTTCTATTTATTCTCTATCGTTTATTGTTACGAATGTTGATTACTTTCTCTACACTACTATACACATAGTATGCAGGGAAAGTAGTGTATTCTATCCAATAATTCGAAGTCGAAATTTCACCCGAAATATATGTTTTGAATTCGCCTGAGTTAAAAAAAAAAACAAAAAAAAAACAAAAAAAAACTCCGTGTGTGTATGTGTATATATGAACAGCTAAGTTCAAAAACGAAAAGACCGTTAAATAGTATTTAAGTTTAGTAACTTCCAAGGATGTGACATGTTTTCAAGAAAATTCCCCACCCCAAGCTACGATTTTTATGGGCTTTTTAAAAGTTTTGTTTTTCCTCAAAAAATGGATCTAATGATTTAAGTTATAATATCGCATATTGAAAATGTTTACATAAAAAATAAACTGTATATCTTGAATAATCTGGGAATAATCTCTTAATACCTCTTCATTCTTGTTGAACTTTGCATCTGGTAAACCGTAAGCATTAGGCCAAAACTTACTACACAAAGAGTGTATATTGTAATTTCGTCAAAATACATAATTTGTTTCGAGATTTCATGTACATTATTTGTAGACATAACTGTTTCAAGATATTCCATGTTATTGCTTTCAATTTTAGCTGCTTCAACTTCTTTCAAGCGGAAGGTCATCTTTTGTTTCATCTCTCTTTTGTTTTACTTCTGGCCGTGAAAAGCGAGCCGAATTTCAATTGGATTTGACTAATGTTTTAGCCTAGTGTTTTAATTTATATCTTCTACTTAGAAAAAATTACTATTGCTACTATTTATCGATCACCATGATGATCTATATATATGTTAACATTCCGTACCGTATCCATTAATCTCGAGAAAGAACTGAATAATTAATTTGGCTTTACTACAAAGTTAACTGAAATAAAATTGGATATTGATGAAACAATGACAAGAACATTGAAGAACTCAAGCTAGTAACAAGAATATTTAAAAAAAGGTGTTAAGAACAATAAATATATTAGGAATAAATTGGCATTGGCCTTAGCTTGTACGTCCTAGGGGTGCCAGTGCTACAATTACGGAGAGGGTAAGCCGATTACGAAACTCACCACAATGCCTGAGGGCATCAACTACGCCGCGGAAAGAGTTATCTGTTCTTTCCCCGGTCCTCATAATTTCAACCAAAATATGACTATTTAACCAAATTTAATTTTGTCCTGGCTGTAATGCTTGGAAGTTCCTATGTCTATTTTTCTGTATGCATACCGATTACCACGAGAAATGGAAGTTACTATCGCACTGCAATGAGGCTAAGCCTGTGCCAGCTGTGTTATGTAAGTGTTAAAAATGTTATTGAGCTGGGTTAGCGAGATAGAAACAGACTGGGGGAGGGAGACCAAGAGATTCGAAAGGAAAAGGAGAGAAGAAAATAATTAAAACTTGGAGAAAAAAGATTGAAGAAGAGAGACAGAGAGTGAGAGAAGAAACTCTGCAGTTAACTTAACTATGAGAGCGGCGCTACTGATTTCGCTGCTGTTCAATTGGAACATCTCATTTGCACAATTATTGTACTTAGGTTTTTATTACGACCATTTTGCTTTCTCTACACGTACTATGTACATAGTGCATAGAGAAGGTATTGGGTTGCACCCAAAAATACGATACCGAGATCTCACCGGAAATACGTGTTTTGAAACTTCCCGAATCCATAAAGTGCATTTTTAGAAACATGTCCGTGTGTGTGTGTGTGTGTCTGTGTACCTGAGTGAGTAAGTGTGTGTGTGTGTGTGTCTGTGGGTAGCATAGCTCAAAAACGAAAATTCCGTTAAATACCAAACTTGATCTATAAGTTCACTATCTTCCCAGGATACCGCACGAAGATTTTCAGGAAAATTCCCCTACCTCCAACTACCCATAGATGGAAAAATTTTCGAATAGTTTGCTTTTGCAAAAATTCCTCTAACAATTTTGATTAAAATCTCTTATATTTAAGATTTTTACATCACAAACGAAATTTATATCTTGAACTTTCTGGGAATAGCAAAGCGCAAAGCTCTGGATGAAATACTGGTTCACCTTAAGAGATAAACGAAAACTATCTACACACTCCTTATAACTAACAATTTATGGCATATACATTTGTTTCGTGCAATTGAGACTTTTGGAGATATTCCCTGTTATTGGTTTCAATTTTGGAGTACTTTAACTTTTCTCATACGGAAACTTGTCAACTCCTGGCCACGCAAAGAAACGGGTTTTAATCCCATTGCAACCTCATTTTAAAACATTTGACAGTCGGCTTTGTCTAGTGTATTCCATTATTTCCCTTCTACTTATAAAGAACCATAATAAGACCATTTCTGCTATTGTTTATCTCGATTAGCATAAAACAGAAGAATAAGCTTGTTAGCAATAATTTGTTGTAGAGATATAAAGTGAAGGGAACATGTCAGATTTTTATGATCTGGTTGGTCATATTGACTATATGTAAGATATGTTAAATAATGCTTAAATGATATCGGGGTGCATGGAGCCTGAAGTTGTTCCACATTCTTCTTCTCAGGATAAGGCAAAACCTCGGAAAGAAAACCTTATCCGGTAACTTACCCTAAACGAGATTCGAACTCTTGATCTCTTGAATGTGAGGCAGATACGCTCGCTACCGAGGCGCTACTTTAACTATTGTTCGTGACATAAAAGGCTTAGTTATGTTGGAGCACATTTATCCACAGTTGGAGCAGCTTACATGACATAGATGTTAACCAATTATCTCACTATTAATTTCCATATGAGCTTCTCAGTTGTCTAGAGTTTATGTTCCATAGATAAAAAAGTGCATAATGATTCAAAACAAAAAATAGAAAAAGGTTCGATATCCGCAAGTTTTCTGCAGAATGTCAAGGGCAGTAATTTGAATCCTCGCTACACCACTACATTTAACGAACTTTACTCGCCGGAGAAATCTCAAGGCGAGTTGGATTTATTAGAAAATTATCGCTGTCGAAGCGATGGCCACTGTTAAATCTTTGATTGATAAGACCAAAATAAAGAGACTGTATGTTTAAGGTTAATGCTTATTTCCGGAGCTCAGATTTATTTATACAATATTAAACTGAGCAATATGTACATAAATGTGCAGTAAAATATCATAAAACGCGTAATGAAATATCAAATATCAAATAAATATGGAATGAATATATAAGAAACCATTTAAAACTACTCAAAAGTCTGTACTTAAATGAAAATAAATTTATTTCACTCTCCTTCATTCGCCGGTAATACCTTGTAGCACTATATTTATTGCTTTTGTTGCTATATGCTACTCCCAATTTGTTGTTTTCAGTTGGTATTCACATATTTCACGTTCAGTTTTTATAATAATTTATGAACACTTCAAAAGGTAAGGAGTTGTGTTAGTACCCCTTCTTCAGAACAATAATCAGATTAGGAATAACGAAATATATAATAGCAGCATACTATTGTAATCCAAACACTCGCAACTAAGAAATTAACAATACTTTGCAACAGATTAGCTTTATTTAAGCCCTATAGCTGTGACAACATAAATATAATGAATGCAGAGTAATTAAAAACTCATTTATCCTTTATTGAAGTGACTTGCAGAAACCAAAGTGGCATGAAATGAAAGGAGAACATCTTAAGTTTGCATGGATATTACAAGTGTTGGATATGTACACCATGGGTGACATGGCAGATGTTCAATCAGTACTCGATATCTTCCCAGATATGAGCCAACATCTCCCGGGGTTGTAAGATTCACTGCAGCAGAGATGCGTCTCTTCCCAGGTTCTGTGGAAATGGGGGGACGTACACCATATCCTTTATGAACCCCACAAGAAGAAGTCGCAGGCTGTTCGATCAGGTCATCCCAGTGGCCAAGTCAGCATTGTCATAACCTGATACCCAGTATGGCCAACCCATCTCCTTGCCGAATACTTGCGAACATCATAATGGTAATGACTACCATCAGGTTGACTCATTGTATTGGGAAGGACTTCCTCTGAGTGAGGCACTAACCATTGTGTTAACATATGTAGGCAAGTGTGATTATTGTCAGTATGCTAAGCCAAACAGAAAGGTTCATACACTGCTAGTTGAGCATTATACGCTTACCTTTGAGGTGTCTCTCTCGTACTCCACTATGGTACCATATGGCGATAAAATTTTCTGTTCACATGAAATGTTGCAATTGTTTCTGCAAATGCATCTTCTTCACGCACATTTTGCATATCCACAAAGAAAGTAAGCAATTTTAGCATGTCTGATGGTTTCAGATCGTGCACAAGCTGCAATTTGTGTGGTTTAAAACACAGGCGCCTTCTTAGAACGCGCCACATTAAGTTTTCCACAGACCTAGCTCTTCACTTTCTGGGCCTTTGCTCAAATGCGACTCGAATTTTCTCCATCTTCCCGATTTTTGTGGGCGTGTAGGATCTTTTCTTAGAGCACAGACATCCAGTGGATTCAAATTCAAACATTCAGATTACGTTACTGAAGGAAAGCGGGTAGATATGAATCGCAACTTGCGACAAGTGAAGTTCTGAGTTGCAAACTGGTGATCTCCAAACTTTCTGGTTGGACAACACACCGGCTGATACAAAACTAGATTAATCTTTTCTTTACGCTACATACTGAAACTCTAATGTCGAGGTAATACGCGCACGTGGTCGATTGAATTGACACACTTCTTCTACAAGTCAACGTGTTCTGTGGTAGCGTTGAGCGGGGGATGAGGGAGAGTTGCCCAATTGGTTTTCCCTTTCTTTTTCGCGTAGCATGTTGTACCGGAATGGCACCAATAAAATCGTGCTAAGATCCGAGTTAAATGTTCTCATTTTCAGTAAAATCACAGCACGAGGCTGTGTTTGAGTGTAACGTATATAACGTAAACTTGCATACATGCTGAGTTATGTTATACTAATACAGCTTTCTTTACTGGTTACCATTTCACGAAAAAACTTACAGGTTTTATTATTCATGTAAACAGTTATTGCTCTATCCACTTTAGTTGATTTTGGTATTTCACCATAGAATAATGTCTCCAAATTATAAGTTCTAGGGCTCACAGAAGTGTCGTATTTGTTTGTTTTTTTAGCAATTTTAGCCAATTTTTTTTATTTTTGGTGCAAAATGTTCATCACACTTTAAGGAACTTGTTTACAACATTTTATTCTTCTAGGATGGAAGCAACATGTTTGACGTCATTTTAAAGCGTTGATCTGGTTAAATGACTCTCTTTGTCAAACTTTAAGGTCACCTTTCTGAAATCAGTTCTTTCGTTATTTTTCCTGTTCTCGCAGAAATTTGCTGCTAAAGGTATGCAAAGTTTTCCCAACGTACCTTAGAATGTGTACAATAGCATTATGTATTGGAATTTTGATATTGATCATAGTTTAGTTTAAAACATAATATAATCATATTCAGTTTTTTCTCAATGGTGTAAAATGTTTTTTTAAAAAACACTATTAAATATGGAAAAATTCTTATCAAACATTTTGTTACAAAGATATTATGAAATGCAGTTTTAAAGAATGACATTTTGGGTACGATATATGTTGAGAGGTTAGATTTTTAATTTTTCTAATAAATATTATGTAAATTAATTAATATACCCAGGATGGCATTGCATATTGCACATTGTATAGATACTTTTTTTATTCATACCTGCGCAAAAAATCAAAGCTCTACCTCTAATACTTCAGAAAATAACTTTTTTACGGCAAGAGATGTGTACGAGTATACAGTGTTCGTATAATTAAGCTTTCCGATTACAAACTTGAATAGCTATCGTTATGAGATAGTTAGAAACATGATATTCATATCAGTGGTAAGAGAAACTCAAATATTTTTGTTATGTTGGGTGAATGAGCCTGTTGCATATTTATTAATTCCGTTGCTAGGAGACGATATGACAGATAAATGGCTGCAAACGAAGACAGGAGGCATTTTGTATTATATAATTTCATTTTGCCTAGTCTGTTTTTCCTGTACACCGCAATTTTAGAAGTAAATTTGGTGTTTACCACTCTGTAGGTACAGGATCCCTAAGTGGTATGCTGACTTCAAAGCGAGAGCCTGCAATTATACGCAGAAGTCAACCGGTTGGCCATCAGTAAGTGAGGCAAATGAAGAGCGTGTGAGAGAGTTTCACAGAGGTCCACAGAAATCCACCGTAAAAGTCAATAGAGAATTATACATCCTCCAACAAACTGAGTGAAAGATTTACGGAAACGTCTAAACTTCTCCCATAGGTACCGCATTCAATTTTTTTTTTTTTTTTTTTTTCAAGACACATATCCTGACTTTATGTTTGTGCACTTTTCCCGACATATGGAAACACCACTAAACACCTATACTTCAATGAATCTTTCAGTTTCCATTCGGAGTTTCATCTCTTCACTTGGCTTTGTTGTCTGGTTTCAGAACCTGCAACAGGAGGCTGTATAAGGTCGTTCGTTGTGAAGGAAGATGAAACCCTCGGTGAGGAGTCCTGGCCGTTGCTTCGTGTCATGGTCTGGCTGTATCGGTCAACGGTTACTGCGTGTCCTCTTTAAAAGTCCACAGTATGACAGCCGCACCGTCCTAAAGCACTGTGGTCATCACCTTCCCGGGAGATGAAGCCACCTTAAACTTCTGTGTTTTTCGAGAATAGTGGTGTCTCCACTCTATTGACGACCGCTTACTGTTGGGGTATAGTGTTTGCGGTGAAGAAAACTCTTCCCTTCCGTGAGGACTCTGCAAAAGTTGCAGATCTGCCTCCATGCGCTTCTGCTTGTGTTGGTTCGCCATATTTCGATGAATTATTTCAAAAGACACCTGTGGATGTCGTGCTGGGTCGATTACTGCGATTCTTGTCGGTGACGCCTTCTCCATCGAGAAACTTTCGTTACCATTTTACGACATGCTGGTGAGACATTACAGTCTCACCGTAAACCTCTCTAGCTGTCGGTGAATATCAGCCGCGCTGCATTTTTCGTCCACAGAATTCGAACAACTATGCAGATTTCTTCGCGAGACCAGTTTTCCGAACAACTTGCCAGTTGCGTTTATCGTGTAGTAGCTCTGTAGGTGTCAGTTGGCTGAAACTCTGCAAGTTACCATTTGTGTTTATCGTGTATAGCGCTGTAGGTGTCAGTTGGCTGAAACTCTGCAAGTTACCATTTGTGTTTATCGTGTAGTAGCGCTGTAGGTGTCAATTGGCTGAAACTCTGCAACTTACCATTTGTGTTTATCGTGTAGGTGCCAGTTGGCTGAAACTCTGCAAGTTACCATTCGTGATTATCGTGTAGTAGCGCTGTAGGTGCCAGTTGGCTGAAACTCTGCAAGTTACCATTTGTGTTTATCGTGTAGTAGCGCTGTAGGTGCCAGTTGGCTGAAACTCTGCAAGTTACCATTTGTGTTTATCGTGTAGTAGCGCTGTAAGTGCCAGTTGGCTGAAACTCTGCAAGTTACCATTTGTGTTTATCGTGTAGTAGCGCTGTAGGTGCCAGTTGGCTGAAACTCTGCAAGTTACCATTTGTGTTTATCGTGTAGTAGCGCTGTAGGTGCCAGTTGGCTGAAACTCTGCAAGTTACCATTTGTGTTTATCGTGTAGTAGCTCTGTAGGTGCCAGTTGGCTGAAACTCTGCAAGTTACCATTTGTGTTTATCGTGTAGTAGCGCTGTAGGTGCCAGTTGGCTGAAACTCTGCAAGTTACCATTTGTGTTTATCGTGTAGTAGCGCTGTAGGTGCCAGTTGGCTGAAACTCTGCAAGTTACCATTTGTGTTTATCGTGTAGTAGCGCTGTAGGTGCCAGTTGGCTGAAACTCTGCAAGTTACCATTTGTGTTTATCGTGTAGTAGCTCTGTAGGTGCCAGTTGGCTGAAACTCTGCAAGTTACCAATTGTGTTTATCTTGTAGTAGCGCTGTAAGTGTCAGTTGGCTGAAACTCTGCAAGTTGCCATTTGTGTTTATCTTGTAGTAGCGCTGTAAGTGACAGTTACCTGAAACTCTGCAAGTTATCATCATTTGTGTTTATCGTGTAGTAGCGCTAAAGGTATCAGTTGGCTGAAACTCTGCAAGTTACCAATTGCATGTATTAGTATTACCGCACACCACTAAGTTCGCCGTGAAAGGCCAAAAAGTAACAATATAGACTTTATAATCTTAAGTTCGATTATCCTCATAGTATCAATTTGTATACAGTTAACTATTCTGGAGTTAAGTTATAAAATATATAATATTCATTGCATTACTTATATACAAAGCATTTCAAAAAATGTGTTATGTTTGAAATTCTAAAAGTTATAAAGTACAGTGGAACTCGGATAATTTGAATGTGTGTAATTTGAAATGGTCGTTAATTTGTTATTGTTCTTGGACTCTTGAAGTTTGTTAAAACAATTTAAAATATCACATGTAATTCCAATTTCATTTTCTTATATTTGAAAATTAATCTAATTGCAGAAACTTAATATGATAATATGTTTTTGCAAAAGAGGTTGTGACTCTGGGGTTTTTGTTTTGTCGGAATATAGTTTGGGGTGAAGTAGCTTTCCTATCTGCCGGACTTGAGATTGTAAATCTGCTCCCCTTGTTTAAACACGTGCGCAGAAGATTCCTGCTGTTCAGTGTGTTACATCAATGCTCCTCTGTCTCTTAGTAAATCACGTGTCCAGTACAAGACTAATTTTTACGGAAAAGTCGCCGTCATTCGAGAAGTTGAAAAGAGTTTGAAGAAACAATCTGAATTCGCGAAAGAATACAGGATACTACCAAATACTTTGTCGACTTATTTGAAGAATAAGCAGAAAATTTTAAGCAGTGCCTGGAGTTAAAATGGAAGAAGAGTGAGACTAGCGGACAATCATGATATCGACGAGTGCGTATTAAAGTGGTTTAAGCAGAAATGAGAACTGGAGATTGAAAAGAAGGCGACCCTAAGTCATCAGAGGCACTTCATCATTCGTGTGAAATTCGTCAGTATAGACAGGCCAGGGTAAGTGGGATTTTAACCTGCATCGGTAAAATGTCAATTTTAGATATAACTTTGTAATTCGAATTTTTGGATATTTCGATTTTTTTTCCTTGCCTTTCCGCTTCCAACTATCCAAATTCTACTGAATTGCTTAATAAATCTGTGCAAATAACGAGAAAAAAAGTGTGAACGAGTGTGTTATTTCTGGATGGAAGGCAACTAACTCCATTCCTTCTAATATGTCTTCATAAAAGAAATTACAAACAAAAAATATCTAATAGCATTTTGTTTCTTGACCAGCGGATTTTGAAAAAATAAATGGTTTTGGTTCCAAATTGGATGCGTAATGCTACAAGAATGTACGAAGATGATTGTTTGTTACTTTTAAGATGTCTAAAGTAACGTATTTCTGACATTAATTTCGGTAGGAACTATGGGATATTACACAGGGTTTCGAAATAATTAATCACATTAAAGAATTAAAGGAATATTCCAAGAAACTTTTCCAGATGTGAAGTAACTCGGCAACTTTGCGTTGAGGAAGGTCAGGGTTCTGAACCCGCTTCTGGATGTAAACACGTCGGCCACTTGCAAACACGACACAGGGTGGGGGATAACGAGTGCAACTAACATTCTGTTTGGCGAACCCTCGTAGAGTATAAACGGAAGGAATGCCTTCAACGTCCTAGTGAGGCGTGTTTGTGTACTGACCTAGTGCAAATGACACCCACAAAACCTTCAGCGTTGCTAGTTTGTCCGTCTCTTGTTTACAAAAAAAAAAAAAAATCTCCGTAGGAAATAGTCATAGATAAAAACGTAAGATACAAAATGTGTTCCAAATAGCGAAATCTATCACTGGTGTAAATTAATGTAATGACTCCCATTCCACCCGGTATATATAATGTATACCATTGATAAACATACTTTTTGGAACATTTAGAATTGAAACTTCAATGGGTATTGCAACTTTAGTAGTTCCTGTCACACCATTGACGTACAGAGATTGCATAACGGAGTTTTTTTTTATAATAATTAGGTGAATTTGCAGTCATTTATTTTGCCCCTAGGCGTTCATGATTAGCCTGTGATTAGTTTTGCCTTTCCAAAGAAACACTTCTAAAGATTTTATGCCCGAAAAGATCCACCAGTTATTCAGGACAGTAAAATGCGCACAGTATTTTTTACCGTTTACTTAATTGTTGTATTTATTGCATAACTTGTTAAGTTCTGTTGTACAGCGTCTCCTTTCCAAGTGAAGGTATGAAAAGACAAAATTGTAAAACATTCGTAAGGTAAGCGTTAGCAACAAAAAATTGATGATGATGATGATGATGATGATGATGATGATGAAGTGAATGAGTTACCATTCAAGGTAAGCATCTCCATCTCCGTCCACCATCTGCTGGCTAGCCTTTCTTCTCTTACTCAGTCAATTTCAACCAAATTTGGAAAACATGCTTTACATTTTTTCCACGACATCTGTTTCAAGATAAGCGTCGCGCAGCTACTTTAATTTCATTTTATTGTTCACATTGTAAAGAGCGATAGGCGTCGTAATGTAAACGAAATCCTTTTGTTTTGCGATAAAAGAAGTTCGATTGCCAGTAAATCACTGGCAAAGAACCGTATGTGCCTCCTAACATAAATTAGGTACTTTGCCACATTTATTTATATTAATTATTTGATTTAAGGACACTCGAAATAGAAATCTGATATTAAACATTCGAATAAATTTCTCTACCCATTCTTAAACTATTCTTACATCCTTAAGCTCTTTTCTACTGTCTACTTAGTGTTAATCGATGTAAACATATGCAGAAATGGGTGTATTGCATATTTCCTGATAGACATAAGGAGAATAGGGGAATTCAGTTAGCTTAACTCATAGTAAAGTATTTTAAGAGCGTGCCGTTAAGTGGTGGCTTATAAATTCCTCTGTCTTTGCATTACCATAAGAGTGAGAGAGGGACATATATTGACATTCCATTTGAGAAGTATAACCTTTTTTAAAATTCAAGCTTTGATATAGTTAACTCCACAAATTGTGTATTGACATATATGTGTGCTCTTACAAGAATTATGATTTACTAGTTGCAAAAATCATTCAGAAAAGAATAATTCAGAGGCCATTTAAAGAAACTTCAAGTTATATAGTTGTTAATTCTGCCACCGGATACTACTCATTTGTAATTAAATAAATATATACATACATACATCCATACATACATGCATACATACATGCATACATACATACATACATACATACATACATACATACATACATACATACATACATACATACATACATACATACATACACACATACATACATAGATACATACATACATACATACATACATACATACATACATACATACATACATACACACATATATACATACATACATACATACATACATACACACATATATACATACATACATACATACATACATACATACACACATACATACATACATACATACACACACACATACATACATACATACATACATACACACACATACACACACACATACATACATACATACATACATACATACATACATACATACATACATACATACATACATACATACATATATACATACATGCATATATACATAAAGAAATCATTTCTATCAAAAGCATAAAGTATTTTGGTAACAAAATGTTTAAAATGTGTTGATGTTCCACATTGTTAACAAACCGAAGCTTAATATCTCCAACGTGCTTTGAGAATCAAATATACTATTCTTCTGAGCACGGAATCACTTGTACAACCTAACTGTTTAACGATGAAATGAGAATCATGTCCACTTAAGTTTTGCATGAAGACAGGAACATATTCCGGGTTTTGCTGGCTAAATTGCATTCATTATGAAGATTTCCGCGATATTCCCCAGTCAAATGGTCATGATCCCTATCTTTCCAGTTTTCTTCAGTGAATTTTTTATAACACAAGTAGCATTCGATAGAAGGCTCGAAAATCTCCTGTTGTTGATTCGATAGTTTCAGAGGTTTTGCAGATTTGTATGCACTGCTAGTCTTATTAGCAAGATAAATTAGATAATTCATAAACTTTTCAGCAGCATCATATTCTTCGTATATCTGACTATCTATAGCAGAACGCCATTGCGCCAGTTTGCTTTGAGCACCAGCTCTTCTCCTCTTGGTGAATTTTAGTTATCAATTGCAACAAGAACGTGTTACGATGTGAAAAGTGTTGGTCTTTTGATCCTTGTATTCCCTATCTTTACCATGTATGCTCACGCAAGGATATACACCCTCTTTGTATTCCCTGTCGTTACCATGTATGCTCACGCAAGAGTATACACCCTCCTTGTGTTCCCTATCTTTAGCATGTATGCTCACGCAAGGATATACACCTTCCTTGTATTCCCTATCTTTACCATGTATGCTCACGCAAGGATATACACCCTCTTTGTATTCCCTATCTTTACCATGTATGCTCACGCAAGAGTATACACCCTCCTTGTGTTCCCTATCTTTAGCATGTATGCTCACGCAAGGATATACACCTTCCTTGTATTCCCTATCTTTACCATGTATGCTCACGCAAGGATATACACCCTCCTTGTGTTCCCTATCTTTACCATGTATGCTCACGCAAGGATATACACCTTCCTTGTATTCCCTATCTTTACCATGTATGCTCACGCAAGGATATACACCCTCCTTGTGTTCCTGTCGTTACCATGTATGCTCACGCAAGAGTATACACCCTCCTTGTAATTCCTATCTTTACCATGTATGCTCACGCAAGGATATACACCTTCCTTGTGTTCCCTATCTTTACCATGTATGCTCACGCAAGAGTATACACCCTCCTTGTGTTCCCTATCTTTACCATGTATGCTCACGCAAGGATATACACCTTCCTTGTGTTCCCTATCTTTACCATGTATGCTCACGCAAGAGTATACACCGTTCTTGTGTTCCCTATCTTTACCATATATGCTCACGCAAGGATATACACCTTCCTTATATTCCCTATCTTTACCATGTATGCTCACGCAAGGATATATACCGTCTTTGTATTCCCTATCTTTACCATGTATGCTCACGCAAGAGTATACACCCTCCTTGTATTCCCTATCTTTACCATGTATGCTCACGCAAGGATATACACCCTCCTTGTGTTCCCTATCTTTACCATGTATGCTCACGCAAGGGTATACGCACTCCTTGTATTCCCTATCTTTACCATGTATGCACACGCAAGAGTATACACCCTCCTTGTGTTCCCTATCTTTACCATGTGTGCTCACGCAAGGATATACACCCTCCTTGTGTTCCCTATCTTTACCATGTGTGCTCACGCAAGGATATACACCCTCCTTGTATTCCCTATCTTTACCATGTATGCACACGCAAGAGTATACACCCTCCTTGTGTTCCCTATCTTTACCATGTGTGCTCACGCAAGGATATACACCCTCCTTGTGTTCCCTATCTTTACCATGTGTGCTCACGCAAGGATATACACCCTCTTTGTATTCCCTAACTTTACCATGTATGCTCACGCAAGGATATACACCCTCCTTGTGTTCCCTATCTTTACCATGTATGCTCACGCAAGAGTATACACCCTCCTTGTATTCCCTATCTTTACCATGTATGCTCACGCAAGGATATACACCCTCCTTGTGTTCCCTATCTTTACCATGTATGCTCACGCAAGGATATACTTCCTCCTTGTATTCCCTATCTTTACCATGTATTCACACGCAAGGATATACACCCTCTTTGTATTCCCTATCTTTACCATGTATGCTCACGCAAGGATATACACCTTCCTTGTGTTCCCTATCTTTACCATGTATGCTCACGCAAGAGTATACACCCTCCTTGTATTCCCTATCTTTACCATGTATGCTCACGCTAGAGTATACACCCTCCTTGTGTTCCCTATCTTTACCATGCATGCTCACGCAAGGATATACACCCTCCTTGTATTCCCTATCTTTACCATGTATGCTCACGCAAGGGTATACGCACTCCTTGTATTCCCTATGTTTACAATGTATGCTCACGCAGGGGTGTACACCCTCCTTGTATTCCCTATCTTTACCATGTATGCTCACGCAGGGGTGTACACCCTCCTTGTATTCCCTATCTTTACCCTGTTTGCTCACGCAAGGGTATACACCCTCATCTATGATTGCCATCTATGCTCACTTGCCATTGTGGCAACTCTCTCCTATATTAACTACTGATGCGCGGACACTGTACAGCTTCAGTCGGCGTTCTGGGGTATTTCTCCTGGCGTTTGATTAAATAAAATAAATGTATGTAAATAAGTTATTATTATGTTATGAGTGCAGATTTTACTTAAATGTACTCAATTTAGTAATTAATACACAAACTCTTAATTCATTCCAATGAATTAAAGATTTTCTAAAAAAATTAAAGGAAATGCAGAAAAATATTCAGCTAAACGCCTGATTTTCATGATGGGCCAATCTTCAAAGACATTTTGAATACAGCGCCTAATCAAACCTTTCCCGTCGAAGTATCATGTAGTAGCCTCACTGGAAAACGACGGTAGACATATAGAGTGGCTTGATCTGGTATGAATCTGAGTCTGCTGCCATGCCCCACACCTCACAGACATAGAAAAATATCAGAGGGATACCATGCTAATTATACTTACCAAGGTTGTGGGTTCAAACGCGGTGGAGGTTGATGGATTTTTTTTTTTCAGACCTAATGACTTTACACCTTTATTTCAGAGGGAAGTAAATCGTTGGTCTTTTGTAATGTTTATTTTCAAGTAAAACTCTTACCTGAAGGAGATCGTAACTCGGCAAAATTTCACCATTTTTGCGTCCACAAATCGTTATTTCTTCCGTGGAACCATCTATGGGTGATGAATTGACCCGTCGCTACCATCAACTATAGTGGCGAAATCACAAACTAGATATTTCACTCCATCAAGAAAACGTTCGTCAGGTTCCCAACACGTTCATATGGCGTGACGGGATTTTATATTTAGTTTCTCAATTAGTTGAAGTTGCCTGTTCATATTCTAAATGTAATATGAACTAAATGTAAGTTCCAGGTCCAAAAGTATGTTCTGCCAAAAAGGCATTACATTTAATTTGCAATATATTCACAATATAAGTCCTTAGAAGCACACAGGATGCCCATTACAATGTAGGTAATAGCATTTTTAGAGTAGATGATGATCAGTATTCAATCCGGAGGTCGGTCAATGGCCGGGACCGAATTGTGAGAGAGACCATTGTTCGAAATCGGCTTTCAGGCAAGTGATAGTCCCATGGTATTCCCATTTCCTTCCTCGGGATGGTTGGTCATTATGAAACGACACACGTGCAGTTCTCTTACCTGGAATTGAACCCGCACCGGAGGCAGGATGCTACCACTGTATTAACTTAGAGGAGAACGATATATTTAATCGGAACACATGGCCAATTCTATAGTATAAATTTAAATTAAGTGGTTTAAATCTACTACTTATGCTAGTGAAGGCGAAATAATAATTAATACATGTTGCCGTAGTTGAATTCATTTCTAACAAACTAACTCGCTATAGCGTTAAGGAAACGACTAAACGACTTATAAGTAATAAAACGAGAGCTCGGATTTTTATCGATAAATTCGCTTGTAATTTGTTAAAGGGAAAGTTGTAGCTCCAGTTGTATTTAATAAGACTATTTCTGAATAAAATAACAATGATTAGCCTATATGCACACGAAGAATAATATCCATTATACACTTCCCAGTCTTTCAAGAAATATGGCAATCTCCTGATTTGGAGTGTCTAGCAAGAGATCATGGCCTGCCTCGTAGCTTACACAATTCTTGAACTGGTTCTACACACTCTCTTTGTCGTTTTTATTACTCTGCGGCTCTGAGTTTTAAATTAATATACCTATTTCACCGATAAACTTTTCGCCAAAACATTTGGAACTTTCGCCATTACGTACGGGAATATCACTGCATATTGATACTATTATTATGAGAGGAATATTAGTCCAGTGCGATAAATTTAGAAAATCAATTGCGCGTGGGTCTGACAAAAAAATGATTAAAATGCAGAGATAAGGAGTTCCGATTGGTTGGAATTTAAGCGCCAATGTACTGCATTGGCCACTCTTTGCGATCATTTGTCATTCACAAAATAGTCACTAATGTGTTCATTACAACACTCGAGTGGCTCACGACAGAGAGCTGAGTCAAACACACATCAAAATGAGGTAAATACACTTTTACAAAATGCTTCGCTTGAGATAAAGTCGAGTTTTACTTCTCTAGCACGTAAGTGTATACAATGTACACAGTAGCTAGAGAAACTATTGTATTCCACACAAAAATTCGAGTCGAAATTTCAACGAAAATATATGTTTTGAGTCCCAAAAGTTTTTAGAAAAAGATACGTGTGTATGTCTGTGTGTATGTCGAATGTGTGTGTGTGTGTGTGTGTGTGTGTGTGTGTGTGGGTGTGTGTATGGACAACAGAGTTAAAAACAAAATAAAGAGATAATGCTAAACTGGGTATGTATGCTTAGTATCTTCCAAGGGTACGATTCGAAGATTTAAAAAAACAAAAACAAAAAAAAAAAAAAAACGCCGCACTAAACTAGCCTTTACATGGAAAACTTTTTGAATAATTTGTTTTTCACAAAAATGGCTCAAATTATTTTTACTAAACTACCGTATATTAAAAGTAACAATTCACAAATAAAATGTTCATCTCAAATGATCTGGGAATAGCCTCTGAAGACCTCTTTTATTCTGGATGAATTTTGATAGACGGTAAGACATAACCAAAAACTTGCTACACAAAAATGTAGGTATCGTTAAAGCACATGATTTATGTCATATACGTTTTTCTTGCAGAGCTCACCATATTCGAGATATTCTTGTATTGTATTCAATAATAAACTCTTCTCTCCTTTCGTTTCGTCTCTCTAGTTTTATTTCTGGCCTGGCAAAGCAAACCGGAGTTCCACGATCAACTACTAAAAGGCTTGAGTAGCGTCATAACACCAACACTTGTTTAGCTGATGTATGTAAAAGAATACTATTTTGTAACAATAGATTATACATGGAACAGCTAGAGAAAGCCATGTGTCAAAATTTTTGTTCTATTGTGTTCATAGTAAATTATAGTATCTAGAAAATTTCTAATCTACTTACAAAATAATTCTAATTCGCATACAGTAGCCTCTATTGCTTATTCTGGCGAAGATTATAAAAATAGGATAATTACAATAAACTGAAAACCAAATACGCGTTATATTATTCATCATTGTGTTACAAAATACAACGCAAGCTCCTCTAAGTTTTGGAATAAAATATTGTATTTCTTTATTTTATATTTAAAGAAAAATATAATTTATAAATAATTTTATTTTAAAACCATTTTGTTAACTATACAGCAGGAAAATGTATAATAACATCTCTATTTAAAATAAGAACTGAAGCTTTCCTGGCGACGTGTTAATTCAAAATCTTCTCGGGCTTCTAGCCAGGTAAAAACTTGGCTTGACACCAACACTCAAACCATCAGTTCACCCTGAAGACGAGGAAGATTCACTTCTTCGAAACGTTGGTGTCAAGCCAAGTTTTTACCTGGCTAGAAGCCCGAGAAGATTTTGAATTAACATCTCTATTTATACACATAAATGAAATGTTTGCTATATACAATATGGACATTGATTCTCAGCTAACGAAGCAGTGAAGAGCTGTGTTGATGTGACATAGCACACTCTCCCGCTATAATTTCGTCAAATACTTGAATGAGCGCTACCTTCAATGAGAAATTACACGGAGTAATTTATCCCACATGGATTGGTATAAAAAAATCTGATGTGTTACATTCACCTGACATTTCTCTACATCTCTACAACAAATTACTCTATTTACTTCATCTAATCGAGAAAAAATCAGCAGAAATAGTCTCATTACTTGCTTCCTTGTTAGTAGAAGCGAAATAAGAGAGTACCATAGGTTAAACTGATAGTCAAAAGCTGGTTACTATGTGACTGAATTTCCATTGTTTGTATGGACACGAGTTGACAAATTCCTGTATGAGAAAAGTATGTTGTTCAAAGCTGAAACCAAAAACAAGGAATATCTCAAAAATGATTAACTCCAAGAAAAAAAATTATATTAGGTTATATAAATATAAATTGTGTTTTAACATGCTCTACATTTTTTGTGGTTTACTTCTTCGTCCATTTCTTACGGTTTAGTAGTTATGCAAAATTCCGTAAAATTCATCCAGATTTCTATTCAATTATTTGAGGTCTAGTGGCTATTCCCAGGAAATTCTATTCAATTCTTTGTCAAGTAAGTGTCTTTAATATACTACGATATTTTAATTAAAATAGTTAGTCATTCTTAAGAAAATCAAAATTTTGGAAATTTTTTTCATGTAAAGGGTAGTTTGGTGTGGCTGGATTTTTCTGAAAATCTTCGTGACGCATCCTGTGCTGCCCAAACACACACACACACACGGACATTTTTCTAAAAATGATTTTTTTGGATTCAGGGGGTCTCAAAACATATATTTTCGGTGAAATCTCGGTATATAATTTTTGGTGCGGTTTTAGAAACAGTCCGAGTGTGTATACGCATGCGTGAAAAAGATACCCACCACTATTTTTAGATTTAAAGATGAGAGTCAAAGAGTTCATCATTTGGGATTCATAGAAATTCAATGCATACAGGAAAGTTCGCTATAGCATTGGATTTTTCTGTGTGACTTTACTTTTCCAGCACGGCTAGTGTGGACAAGATCGACCTAAAAGTTGGATAAACTATAAAACGGGACATTGGGGTAAGCATCTCCTTGCGGTTTTCCGCGAAAACCTCGTTAGTTGGGGAATTTAAAGTCATGTTGGAATATTGTAATGTTAGCTCACAGATTAGAGGCATTGGACGGAGGATCCATTGTTCAAATCCCGGCTCTGGCATTGAATTTTTCCATATGACACTGTCCCTCGAATTCCTGTTCTTCACATAGCAAGCATGGAAGAAACAATTAATTTAAGGTAATACTTTTATTATACGTAAGGCAATGGCTCTTTTAGGTTATATTAAAACTTTCTAATGCGAAATGTTGAAAATTGGGAATAATTTGCATAATGTCGCGAAAATCTTTCATAAGATTTCGGTTGTCCTCTACATATACTAAAATTAATATGTTGTTAATTTTAGGTTTAGTTTAATACTACGGTGGTTGTAGTGAGTGTGGTTACTATTGTCGAAGAGGTGACTAATTATTTGTTTGTGAATGTACCTGGTGATGTTTCTTGAGCTGTGCGACACCGAAGCCTCGTGCGGTCAGAAAAATAGCCCGGAAGCCTCCCGGGCACTTAAAGGTCCCTAATAACATAGCCCCCAAGCCTACCCAAAGCTGGTAAACTCTCTGTTGAAACAGGTAAGGTTCCTAATTATTTAGACCCCAGACCTACCCCAAGCTGGTAGTCTCCCGGTCGAAATAGGTAAGGTCCCTAACAACATAGACCCCAAGCCTACCCAAAGTTGGTAGACTCTCTGTTGAAACAGGTAAGGTTCCTAATTATTTAGACCCCAAACCTACCCCAAGCTGGTAGCCTCCCGGTCGAAATAGGTAAGGTCCATAATTACATATACCCCAGCCTACCGAAAGCTGGTAGCCACCCGGTCGAAACAGGTAACGTCCATAATTACATAAACTCAAGCCTACCCAAAGCTGGTAACTTCCCGGACCAAACGGCAAGGCCCCTAATTACCTAGACCCCAAGCCTACGAAAGCTGGTAGCCTCCCGGTCGAAACAGGTAAGGTCCATAATTACATAAACTCAAGCCTACCCAAAGCTGGTAACTTCCCGGTCCAAACGGCAAGGCCCCTAATTACCTAGACTCCAAGCCTTCCCAAAGCCGGTAGCCTCTCGGTCGAAACAGGTAAGTTCCCTAATTACATAAACCCCAAGCCTACCCAAAGCTGGTAGCCTCCCGGTCCAAATGGTAAGGTCTCTAATTACCTAGATCCCAAGCTTACCCAAAGCTGGTAGCCTCCTGGTCGAAACAGGTAAGGTCCATAATTACATAGACCCCAAGCCTACCTAAAGCTGGTAGCCTCCCGCTCGAAACAGGTAAGGTCCCTAATTACATAGCCCCCCAAGCCTACCCAAAGCTGGTAGCCTCCCGGTCCAAACGGTAAGGTCTCTAATTACCTAGATCCCAAGCCTACCTAAAGCTGGTAGCCTCCCGCTCGAAACAGGTAAGGTGCCTAATTACATAGCCCCCCAAGCCTATCCAAAGCTGGTAGCCTCCCGGTCGAAAGAAGTAAGGTCCCTAGTATATGTACCCAAACCTACCCAAAGCTGGTAGCTTCCCGGTCGAAACAGGTAAGGTCCGTAATTACACAGACACCAAGCCTACCCAAAGCTGGTAGCCTCCCGGTCGAAACAGGTAAGGTCCTTAATTACATAGACCCCAAGCCTAACCAAAGCTGCTAGCCTCCCGGTCGAAACAGGTAAGGTCCCTAATTACATAGTCCCCCAAACCCCAAAGTTGTTAGCCTCCCGGTCGAAACACCTAAGATCCGTAATTTCATAGACCCCAAGCCTACCCAAAGCTGGTAGCCTCACGGTCGAAACAGGTAAGGTCCCTAATTACATAGACCCCAAGCCTAACCAGAGCTGGTAGCCTCCCGGTCGAAACAGGTAAGGTCCATAATTACATAGACCCCAAGCCTAACCAAAGCTGCTAGCCTCCCGGTCGAAACAGGTAAGGTCCCTAATTACATAGTCCCCCAAGCCCCAAAGTTGTTAGCCTCCCGGTCGAAACACGTAAGATCCGTAATTTCATAGACCCCAAGCCTACTCAAAGCTGGTAGCCTCACGGTCGAAACAGGTAAGGTCCATAATTACATAGACCCCAAGCCTAACCAGAACTGGTAGCCTCCCGGTCGAAACAGGTAAGGTCCATAATTACATAGACCCCAAGCCTAAACAGAGCTGGTAGCCTCACGGTCGAAACAGGTAAGGTCCATAATTACATAGACCCCAAGCCTAACCAGAGCTGGTAGCCTCCCGGTCGAAACAGGTAAGGTCCTTAATTACATAGACCCCAAGCCTAACCAGAGCTGGTAACCTCCCGGTCCAAACAGGTAAGGTTCCTAATTACCTAGACGCCAGGCCTACCCAAAGCCGGTAGCCTACTATTCGAAACAGGTAAGGTTCCTAAATACATAGACCCCAAGCCTACCCAAAGCTGGTAGCCTCCCGGTCGAAACAGGTAAAGTTCCTAATTACCTAGACCCTAAGCCTAGCAAAAGCTGGTGGCCTCCTTGTCGAAACAGGCAAGGTTCCTATTTACATAGACCCCCAAGCCTACCCAAAGCTGGTAGGCTTTCGGTCAAAACAGGTAATAGTTGCAGTTTGGTGTTTATAATATTTGATGAAGCATTACACACCTCTAGTGGAAGATGTTACCTTTTTTGCGTTTATGCTTTATAACAAAAACAAAAACAAACAAAAAACAAAACACGGATTTAGTACCAAAAGGAGGTGCACCCCTAATACTTAAATTTGAATTAGTGGTTGTTGTTGTTCCAGTTCGTTTAGCGTTACCTATGGTGTATCACGAGGAGGCGAACTGGCTGGTACCACAAAAGATTCCACATTTGACAGCTTCGTCATTATTTCTTTACTGTCTGTAATTTACTCACAATGGATCTGCATTTAGATGCTTAGTTATTTCGACCTTCTAAACCTATATCATACAGTAATATGTATTTTTGTCTTTAAAATAAATGGTATATTTCCTTTTAGATTTTACTTCCATGTATTTCCACGTTTGATTGTATAAGACTCAGGTATTCCATTTTGAAATTTTTCCAGCTTTGAAATGTTCTACTTGCTGCATCATGAGTTACAAGTGTGGATAAGACCTTTTCTTTTTTTTTTTTATTTGATGATGAATTAATTGCAATTTTAGTATCCAGCTGAATTTGCTTCAGTACTTCAAGAAATCTATACAGATCTGGGCTGCAGGAGTGAAACTGATTATAGAAACTTACGCAAGTGTTGGTAGTTCTCGGTCTATTGCAACTTTGTTCTACCCACATGGAAGGAGGAAAGAGTGCATTTTCGACGATGTAAGTTTCTGCTTTAAATAGTCGCAAAAAGTCTGTAGTGTTTCCGAGACAGGCATCACTGCCATAAAGTCTGCAATAAAGCAGTCACCAACCACGTCAGGATCCAACATTGGCAAACCAAATATGTTGTTCAGAAATGTTCCGATTTCATTTCTGGAATAGTAGTCATGACTAAGCCCTCAGTTTTGTATCTTTCGCCACCAGCTTGTGTAAGATGAAATTTTACATCCTTGGATTTTAGCATCAGTCCAAACTTCTCTTTCAGCATTAATGATGCTTTCATCAAAGTCAGAAAACATAGTTGATGGAGAGAATTTTAGACCTAGCTTATTGCATTTATCAACAGCTGTTTACAATATCTGCTGATATGATGAAGTTTTCTTGTCCTTAAACAAAGAAAATAACTTTGAAATGTAATGTACATTAAAGAGCCTATGGATTGTAAATAGCTGGGTAAAAGACCTTGTGGAATACTTGAGAGTTCCATCAACGTATATTTTGTCACACTGACTGAGGTTTCCGGATTCACAAAATATTACAACGTTCTTCGTAGCATCGTTGTGTAGCAACAACTCGGCTCCAGTTTTCACATTTAATGTGTTCAGAACATCATGAGCCTCCTCTATACTTGTGGGTAATGTTTGTTCCATTCCACCTCACCTGCTGGCTAATTACACCGGTTTCGCGGGAGGCTTGGGGATTGTTACCTGCTAAGCTTACCTGGGTACGGGAGGCTTCAGTCCTGCGCCCGTCTCCGTCGTTCTTGCAGGTGTTATGTATGGGTCTTTGCTTCGACACTCTGTCTCCAATACCTGAGGTTAATGAGTACCAAAATTTCAATTTCTATTTCTTGTTACATGTATTACATCTACATGTGAATATCTATTAAACAACCAATTGCTCTGAAATGTAATTTATATAACTAATTTAAATACTTTATTATTTACCAGGGGCACATTATCTGGACCAAACTCTCCAGCTCCTTAGGTTCAAGGAAAGCCTTTCCTAGCAAACGTACATAAGCAAGGATTCGTCCAAACCCTTTGTTATTTGCAAGATTATAAATATTTTAGGAGGTATACTATTTTCATGATAGTCAAATACAAAAATTAATTTTTTTTATATACCAGCACATTTACTGATTGTTTTCCGTTATTATGGAATACTGTGAAAGGAACAAGAGTTTTGCCTATGTAAGGCCTTTCAATTTCATATGTGCCTTTTTTGGGTTCTTTAATGTTTCATGAAATCACACTAAGTTTAGAGTGTGTTAAATTCCCAATACCCCTTAAATATTGGTGTTGAATAAAACAGAATATTGCAGTTTTAATATCTTTTGGTTAGAAAATCAATTAACAAGTAAGGGCCCCAAATGTCTAACAATTAAAATACTACTTGTATACTAAATATAGTATTCACTCAGATCCAAAAGTATAGTGAAAAGAGAGGAGGGAGAAAAAAAGGATTTTCTGCTAATTTGTAAACTCGTGTTTATTGGAACTAATTTGCTTACCTTAGCGAGTAACTATTATAGGCAAATTCTGATTATGACTTTGAAGTACCCCATATATGCTTATAACATTGTATCATATTTTAATTTTTGTTGCTCGTTTGATCTTAACAAGTGATTCAAGTGAGGAAAAGAAGAAAGGGAGGGAGAGGTAGAGATAAAGGGAAGACATATTTCAGAAATAACACAAGATGGAACAACCTTGCCTGGCTCTTAAGTTTAACAGTGTATGCATTTTTTTCTCGCAATGAGTTGTATTCCTTCTATTTTTATTATTTTTAATTTATATTAAAGAACTATACGATTCTGTAGGGCCTCCTTCTGTCTTGTGGTTAGCGGTAAAACATATCTCAGTATATAACTACAGAATTCTAACAATTTGTGACGAATTTTTGTGTAGTTGTAATATGAGAGGGCTGATCAAGATATTTATATAATCATAGAGGCAAACAGTCTGTCTGTTGTCTGTCAAGAATTGTATACAGATATGCCTCCTCCTACGTCTCTTTCTAAGCATTTCACCTTCTCTGGTAGGAATATGTGATATTACTAGTTAGCTAAGTTAATCTCCCTCAGCATTGAGTACATAAACTGACTCATTTAACGAATTTGTGAGTTGTTTCTCCAAATGTGACAGAAGTTGTCGATTCATAAAAAAGTTTGGCATCTAGTAGCTACTAGCCCTGTATCGTTTCACTACTGACATAATTAAATGATATTAGGTATTAAAAACACTCTAATACGTCCTTGTTTCAACTGAGAGCGTTTTGGCGTCATTAGTGACCTCCATTACCTAGATCGTGCACACAACAAAGAGAACATATATTCTCATTAGCTTCAGAATTTGTCTGGGAAGCATAAAAAAAAAGAAAAAAAAAACGGGTGGTGTGCTTTACGGTAAAGTGTGAGAATCTATTTGGGAAGTACCGGATTCGATTCCTGTTGAATTGCCATGTATTTTTCGTGGTTTCCACGGGCGCAAGGCAAATGCTGGATTGTTTCCCCTTCTACCACGAGCTTTGTACCCATCATTACCTTTCGTCTGTTTTATCTCTTATGTCAGGACGATAGAACTTGCTCTAGCGCTGAGGCTCCCTGGGGGTGTCTCGTCTTCATCCGGGACCCCTTGATTGCGGGTGGCTAAGGCCCGATCAGGCGGCAATTAAAATTATTAGGGACTCTATTCTTACTAACAACATCGTCCAGGACCGTTCTTTGGTTCTCCTCTTCATCGTTTCCTCAAGGCCCACTACGCTTGCGATATTGCTGCAGTGTCCAGAGTCCTTCTGATTACTCTAACTCCAAACCTCAACAGCAATTACCTATATCTTAATCCTAAAGGATATTGTCTTCTAGGCAATAACTGAAATATTTTGTGTATATTATACCTTTTTTGAACCAGTTGTATGTATGGTTCTTAATTGATTCAAATTTGTATGTTACGTTTAGACTAATGAGTTCTGGCTTTTTATCTAATTTTAAAAGCCGCATGTCTCTCGCAATCTTTTAGAAATATTTTTCGCTTCAGTTTCCACAACATCAGAGAAAAGGGTTTCGTAGAATATATGATTACATGTAAATATATATATATATATATATATATATATATATATATATATATATATAGTCAGTAGTCGCAGTACTGGTAGTAGTGGAGTAATAGTAGTAATAGTAGAATTAAAACAATCCTGGGAGATGTACTTAATGGTACGTGAAGACAGATAATACAATAGGTTTCACTGTTAAAAGTGACGTTGATATTAACCTTTGGAAGAATAGATTTAATCAGGTATACATCACAAAACTAGAAAGAACACAAATGAAACTACTAAAATAAGGATAATACTAGTAGTTTTATAACGAAACTTAGGTGGTTTACTCTTTCCATTTAGAGGACTTACATTGGGTACATAGAGTCCGAAACTTGTCGGGGAGCCCCAATGAGTTTATTATATATATATATATATATATATATATATATATATATATGTTAAATTTGGGCTCTTAACAGAAAATTAACGGAAGCAATGAGGAGATTCCAGCACGTAAGAATAAGAGAAGGCTTGAGTGTCATTTTATATATAACTGGTGTCTATAGCAGTTGACAGAGCCATTTCACCCACATCTATCAGTATAATATCCAAAGATTATCAGCGTCATCAAATTGTAGTTATTCCCTGAAAACAACTCGTGCGACTTTGATAAAGGGAAAAATCTAATGTGCTCCATTCACATAAATCTCTGCAATAAATTATTGTTAAAAACCTTATGCTTCTATTTACTTGATGCTAATGGAGAAAAATTAGCAGAAGTATTTTTCTTACTTGCTTCCTTGTAAGTTGAAGCCAAATAAGGGAGTACAACGGGTTAAAGTGATAGTCAAATGCTGGTTGCTATGAGACTGAAGTTCCTTTGTTTATATGGACAGGATTTGACAAATTCCTGTAGGAGAAAAGTATAATGCTTTTAAAGCTGAAACCAATAAAAAAGGTATGTCTCAAAAGCGATTAACTCCATGAAAAGCAAACGTATATGACATAAATTATGTGTTTATCGTGATCTTCATTTTTTGTGTAGTTTAAGTTTCTCTTTATCTCTTACGGTCTACCAGTTATGCACAATTCAATAAAAATCATCCAGAATAAAGAGGTCTTTAGAGGCTATTCTAAACAAATTCAAGATATATGTACATTTTATTTGCTATATAAATATCTTATATATATATATATATATATATATATATATATATATATATATATATGAGATTTTAATCAAAATCGTTAGAGCCATTTTTGAGAAAATAAAAAATTTCGAAAAAGGGTGGTTTTAGCTGGGGAAATGTTCTTGAAAATATTGGTGTCGCATCTTTGGAATATACCAAACTTAAATACCAAGTTTGGAATTTGACGGGCTTTTCGTTTTTGAGGCATGCTGACCACAGACACACACACATGAACTTTTTGCAAAAATGTGTTGTTTTTGTTTCAGGGGGTCTCAAAACATGTATCCCTGGTAAAACCGAGGTATCGAATTTTGTTGGGTGCAACCTTCTCTATACACTATGGACATAGCACGTGTAGAGAAAGTAAAAAGAAGAAAAATCATAAGAGCACTTCAGCATGTTTTAATTTTACACTCGTCTGAGAGTAGTGTTCAATTGTTTCAATTATGTTCTATTGTTTCACATAGCAACCGGCTATTAAAAGATTTGGCTAGCGCTTTAGTTTGTGCATTTCTTATTTCCCTTCTACTTGCAAAGAAGCAAGAAATAAGACCAATCCTGGTAATTTTTATCTTGCTTAGCATGATGTAGATAAAAGAATAATCTTCTGTAAG
The DNA here is from genome assembly GCA_030762935.1 of Hymenopus coronatus. Lineage (NCBI taxonomy): Eukaryota > Metazoa > Arthropoda > Insecta > Mantodea > Hymenopodidae > Hymenopus > Hymenopus coronatus. The sequence continues at coordinate 13,404,423 of CM060890.1, forward strand.
AAAAGTTTGACTGAGGAACAGCTAGAGAAAGTCATGTGAATGGAACACATCATATTTTTGAGATAGTCTTTTTTGTTTATTTGTTTGTTTTTGTTCTGCTATTAATAGGCAAGTGATTCAATGGACTGCCAAGTTTTATTTAATAAAAGAATAAAAACAGCGTAAGACTTTGAATCAGAATGGTCAGTAAATATGATTAGACAGAATGAATCAGTCCCATCATACAGAAAGAAAAACAAAACAAAAAAACGAAAAACTGAAGCTTGATGCAAACACATGATAAACCACATTACTAATTTACAGGAGACATTCCGTGTTTCTTTACCTCACTAATTGAGTTTGAATTATTTTGGGGTTAGAGTCTGAGCACTATTGTCCGCCTTTTCTCTTACTACTGCTCATTATAAGAAATATTCTAACTTGTACAATATAACTGTTGAGTACAGTATAATCCCAGTAGCTAAATACACAAATAATAACATTAATAAAATGTATTACGAAGTGTGTAATTTCAACAGCAAGCTGCTTACTCGGTCCCAATATGGGAAATCGCGCATACGCAGACTTTTGGCGCATGGATTGCAGTCGAGTTTCCTTTCTGTATGCTCTGTATTCTGTGATAATGCTATACAGAGTGTTTGAAAAATACGGGGCATAATTTCAGGTATGTATTTCCCACATGTAGACAATCAAATTATACATTATAACATGTGTCCGGAAACGCTTCATTTAGTTTCCGAGCTATGGCCTTCACAACATTGAAATTCACTGGAACGTTTTTCTTTCCGCAGGTTGTTGTCATTACAGAAGATGTTCAAAATGTCCACCTCCTGCTTGAATACAGACCTCACATCGATGTCTCATTGACCTGCGAACACGATTCCAAACTCCAGGAGTATTGCGTATGTCCTCACAACTTGCCACAATTCGATTCCGAAGGGATTCCAAATCCGGCACCGGAGACGAATAAACCAATGATTTTAAATGGCCCCACAAGTAGAAATCGAGAGGGTTCAGATCAGGTGAGCGTGGAGGCCAAGCAATTGGGCCACCTCTACCTATCCATCGATCAGGAAACCTTCGATCCAAGTACCGGCGAGCTGGAAGACTGAAGTGTGCAGGAGCGCCATCATGCAAGAAGTGAATGTGTTGATGATTGATCAGTGGAGTGTCTTCGAAAACGTCAGGTATGGTGTTTTCCAGGAAGTTTGTGTACGCCTGCCCCGTAAGTCTGTTTACAAGTACATGGGGTCCAACTAATCGATCACCACATGTCACTAATCGATCACCCACATATTGAGGGAGAACCGTACCTGGTGATGAGATACAGCAGTTGCACGTGGGTTTTCATGCGACCATACATGCTGATTGTGGAAATTTGTTATGCCATCTCTTGTGAACTGTGCTTCATCTGTAAATAATACGACGGCAGAAAAGTTCGGATTTACACCACACTGCTGCAAGAACCACTGACAGAACCTAACTCGTGCAGGGTAATCTGCTGGTGACAGGGCCTGTACACGTTGCAAATGATAAGGGTACAATTGATACTCGTTCAACAGTCTCCAGACAGTCGTATGAGGAACATTGACTTGCAACGCTAACCGTCGTGTGCTGATGGAAGGAGTCCTGTCCACAGCCTCCAGAATCTCCTCCTGCACTTCTGGAGTTGTAGATCTTGGTCGTCCCCTTCCCAAACCAGGAGAGGTGAATGTTCCATACTCGCACAGACGGGAATGGAGACGTACAAATGTCATCCGATCTGGACATTGTGGCTGTGGGTACCTCTCCTGGTACAAACGACGAGCCAGCGCCGCATTGCCGTCCGTCTTACCGTACATGAAGTGTATCTCTGCCAGCTCTTGATTTGAATACATGTCGCACAGTCTTAACGCCTAAAGAACACTGAATCTAACCTTCCTCAGAATGAAGTATCAGAGCACCCTCCTAATGTCTCCTTTGACGGCAAAGACCTGCGGAAAGAAAAATGTTCCAGTGAATTCCAATGTTGTGAATTCCATAACTCGGAAATGAAGCATTTCCGGACATGAACTATTTTGATTGTCTACAGGTGGGACTTTCAATGTTGTAAAGGCAATAACTCGGAAATGAAGCATTTCCGGACACATGTTATAATGAACTATTTTGATTGTCTTCGTGTGGGAAATACATACCTGAAATTATGCCCCGTATTTTTTAAACACCTGTATAAAGGAAAGGGTAACACAACAGGGCGTAAAGCGTACAGGGGCTTATCCAAAAGAATGCTATTCTCAAGATCTTTACAACACTAACGTCCTAGGGGTATTATTGATGAGAAACTATCCGAATCACAGTTTGGTTTCAGAAGTCGAAGATCGTACATTGCTTCCAATCCGGTACAGAAACAGATATAGCAAACCATGGAGGAAAGCTTCATCAATATCCCAAAGCGTTTGACACAAAAAGTAGCACCATTCTATCGAGGAAATTAGAAAACGCCTTAGGTGCAAGACATTTCTTGCTACCTATTATAATAGATTTTCTCACTTACAACTGGGAAGAAATGAGTGATGGTATATACACATCGGTTACACCAGGGGGACGCGCTAAGCTCTCTGCTGTTCATTTTAGCAACGGCGGACATCCTAAAGGCAACACAATCCGAAAATATAGACCTACATATTATACACATGCATGGTTTCACTATAACCTTCAGCCTTCAGCCAATTAGTTGGGAAAAGAAATGTTATTCATCATTAAATGAAGAGAAAGCAGTTTCCATGACCATTAGAAGAGGGGGTAAATGAGGTATCTTCTATACTGGTGAAAATGCACTAAAATCAGTAACTAGATTCAAGTACATGGGAGCTACTTTCCAGACACCTACTGGGAAACATATTCACATACATATAAATGACATACCGATGCCGAGGAAAGAGCCATAAGTGACATTTAGTCAATAAATAGACTATCAGAAACAGTCTTAAAACGTTTTAAACTCCAAGTTGATCCCGTTACATAATATGGAGTGAAAAAAAAATGGTACTACTTAAATAAAAATGGCGGCAACATACTGAAGCTAAAAACCACACATCTCAAAAGGGTAATTTGTGTCTACAAATTCTTCGCGACTCAGTCAGAATGAGCTCACCAGACAGAAGAGCTGAGCCTGGAGTTTCCAGCAGCTCAGACAGAATGAGCTCACCAGACAGAAGACCTGATACTGGTGTTTCCAGCGACTCAGACAGAATGAGTTCACCAGACAGAAGAGCTGAGACTGGAGTTTCCAGCGACTCAAAGAGAATGAGCTCACCAGACAGAAGAGCTGAGACTGGAGTTTCCAGCGACTCAGACAGAATGAGCTCACCAGACAGAAGAGCTGAGACTGGAGTTTCCAGCGACTCACACAGAATGAGCTCACCAGACAGAAGAGCTGAGACTGGAATTTCCAGCGAATCAGACAGAATGAGCTCACCAGACAGAAGAGCTGAGACTGGAGTTTCCAGCGACTCAGAGAGAATGAGTTCACCAGACAGAAGAGCTGAGACTGGAGTTTCCAGCGACTCAGACAGAATGAGCTCACCAGACAGAAGAGCTACTGGAGTTTCCAGCGACTCAGACAGAATGAGTTCACCAGACAGAAGAGCTGAGACTGGAGTTTCCAGCGACTCAAAGAGAATGAGCTCACCAGACAGAAGAGCTGAGACTGGATTTTCCAGCGACTCAGACAGAATGAGCTCACCAGACAGAAGAGCTGAGACTGGAGTTTCCAGCGACTCACGCAGAATGAGCTCACCAGACAGAAGAGCTGAGACTGGAATTTCCAGCGAATCAGACAGAATGAGCTCACCAGACAGAAGAGCTGAGACTGGAGTTTCCAGCGACTCAGAGAGAATGAGTTCACCAGACAGAAGAGCTGAGACTGGAGTTTCCAGCGACTCAGACAGAATGAGCTCACCAGACAGAAGAGCTGAACCTGGAATTTTCAGCGACTCACACAGAATGAGCTCACCAGACAGAAGAGCTGAGCCTGGAGTTCCCAGCGACTCAGAGAGAATGAGCTCACCAGACAGAAGAGCACAGACTGGAGTTTCCAGCGACTCAGACAGAATGAGCTCACCAGACAGAAGAGCTGAGACTGGAGTTTCCAGCGACTCAAACAGAATGAGCTCACCAGACAGAAGAGCTGAGCCTGGAGTTTCCAGCGACTCAAACAGAACAAGCTCACCAGACAGAGTTTCCAGCAACACCAGCTTACCAGGACCTTATGAAGAAATACATAATATGGGATGAATTCTATGTAACTGATGCCATAAAAACCATGAAACACTCAAGAGAGGATACGTATTTCGCAACACAATGACAAGACTATTGGTACATGGATTTCTCCTCGATGGTGCTCGATGCAACTCGGCAGAGAAAAGGGATGCTCACTGTGAATCTCTCCTCGATGGTGCCCGATGCAACTTGGCAGAGAAAAGAGATGCCCATTGTAAACCTCTCCACGATGGTGCTCGATGCAACTCGGCAGAGAAAGGGATGTTCACTATGAATCTCTCCTCGATGGTGCCCGATGCAACTTGGCAGAGAAAAGGGATGCCCATTGTGAACCTCTCCTCGATGGTGCTCGATGCAACTTGGCAGAGAAAACGGATGCTCACTGTGAACCTCTCCTCTTTGGTGCTCGATGCAACTTGGCAGAGAAAGGGATGCTCACTGTGAATCTCTCCTCGATGGTGCTCGATGCAGCTCGGCAGAGAAAGGGATGCTCACTGTGAATCTCTCCTCGATGGTGCTCGATGCAACTCGGCAGAGAAAAGGGATGCTCACTGTGAATCTCTCCTCGATGGTGCTCGATGCAACTCGGCAGAGAAAGGGATGCTCACTATGAATCTCTCCTCGATGGTGCCCGATGCAACTTGGCAGAGAAAAGGGATGCCCATTGTGAACCTCTCCTCGATGGTGCTCGATGCAACTCGGCAGAGAAAGGGATGTTCACTATGAATCTCTCCTCGATGGTGCCCGATGCAACTTGGCAGAGAAAAGGGATGCCCATTGTGAACCTCTCCTCGATGGTGCTCGATGCAACTTGGCAGAGAAAACGGATGCTCACTGTGAACCTCTCCTCTTTGGTGCTCGATGCAACTTGGCAGAGAAAGGGATGCTCACTGTGAATCTCTCCTCGATGGTGCTCGATGCAGCTCGGCAGAGAAAAGAGATGCTCACTGTGAATCTCTCCTCGATGGTGCTCGATGCAGCTCGGCAGAGAAAGGGATGCTCACTGTGAATCTCTCCTCGATGGTGCTCGATGCAACTCGGCAGAGAAAAGGGATGCTCACTGTGAATCTCTCCTCGATGGTGCTCGATGCAACTCGGCAGAGAAAGGGATGCTCACTATGAATCTCTCCTCGATGGTGCCCGATGCAACTTGGCAGAGAAAAGGGATGCCCATTGTGAACCTCTCCTCGATGGTGCTCGATGCAACTCGGCAGAGAAAACGGATGCTCACTGTGAACCTCTCCTCGATGGTGCTCGATGCAACTTGGCAGAGAAAGGGATGCTTACTGTGAACCTCTCCTCGATGGTGCTCGATGCAACTCGGCAGAGAAACGGATGCTTACTGTGAACCTCTCCTGGATGGTGCTCGATGCAACTCGGCAGAGAAAGGGATGCTTACTGTGAACCTCTCCTCAATAGTGCTCGATGCAACTCGGCCGAGAAAGGGATGCTTACTGTGAACCTCTCCTGGATGGTGCTCGATGCAACTCGGCAGAGAAAAGGCATGCTCACTGTGAATCTCTCCTCGATGGTGCTCGACGCAGCTCGGCAGAGAAAAGAGATGCTCACTGTGAATCTCTCCTCGATGGTGCTCGATGCAGCTCGGCAGAGAAAGGGATGCTCACTGTGAATCTCTCCTCGATGGTGCTCGATGCAGCTCGGCAGAGAAAAGGGATGCCCACTGTGTACCTCTCCTTCCCACGACTTTGGTAGTTACCGGGATGAGAGGTTGGCCGCGGGGTCCTCATCTGCCAGGCTGCCGTAGAGGACCCGCTCCTGCCCGCTGCATCCTTTCCCCTCACCGCCCCTACCAGAGAGGTATTTTCACCATTGGTAGTTTTCCATAACCTTTCTTATGATTCTTGGAGTACATTTAACGTCAGTTGATGCATTTACTTGGTAGTGCTCGCATTGGAGAGTTGCGAAAATGCTACTGCTTAACAAGAATCCCACGTGGTTCAGTGGCCTCTTGAGTTAAATAAGGATGTAAACATTCCTGAAACAAACAGTGAAGGCCAAGGAAAAGAGAGAGTGTTGCAGGTTTGTGTACAAGCATGACATTTGTTTAGTATACACAACTCAAGGACTGATTCAGGTACAATGAGCACTCAAGATTGGCGAGGTCGACATCACACTCATTGCCGTCGCACAGTCAACCCAAATATTGGGCCCCCTGCTCTTCGCCCTTTGCAAACACAGTTTTAGTACATAAAAAATACAGTTTATGTCATTTGTATCAAGGAAATGCATGGTTTTCACCTTGTGACTTCAGCCTGGATACTGAGGTGTCGCTTTACAGGAAATCTTATATCAAGGTAAAACAGTGTTTAATCAAATATTGAGGAGATGAACAAAAAAGGTAAACATTAATAACATGTTACAAGCATTTCGTCTGTAGTTATAATGCCTTGACCTCCAGTGCAATCACAATAACTTAAAGTAAATGCATATTGTCTATTGTAACACAGAACAGAGTTTACCATGGTAAAACAGCTTAGCAAAATGACACCTAAAATAACTTGTTATTCCTAGGGCCAAAAATAGAACTGCGGGCTGCACTTTGCTTTCCCACCCTCCAAAAATGAGCAATGATTGAAGGCAATGAGTACGAGTAATTGACTAGGACACATCTTCTCAAATCCAATAAATAATATTTATTTACTTATCCATGTTAGAGAGCTAAAGCTATTTGATCTTTTCTTCAGAACAGAAAAATCCTGAATACAATATACGGAACACAATGATTATATATATAGTAAATCACAATCAAAGGAACACAAATAGAAATACCACAAATGTTAGAAGAAGAAGAAGAAGAAGAAGAAGAAGTAGAAGAAACAACTTTAAGTAATTGAAAATATGTAGAACTGAGTGAAAAGTAATAACCTTGCCAATCCCGGTACTGCAGTGGGGCGTGAGAAGTGGTAGAAACCCACCTTGTGTCTCTCAAGTAACAGATACACAACTGCAATTAGTTCACATAAAAATACAAAATCCTAAAACAAAAGGGGTATAAGATACCGATATTTAGAGACGAATTTGTTCGGAAACTTTATTTTCGAATAGCTACAGAATCAACTGCAAGATATTCCAAGTAGCAATACAGGAAAACAAAATAGTATTTATAGATGTTCATTGCAGTATACAAACGCACAATAAACAGCACGAATTGCAACTTTTATCTAACACGTTACCAAGTAAGTATTCAAAATTTATGTTATATTTATTTTTGCGTTTGCTGCTAACATGGCATTCAAAATATTCAAACATCATTTCAAAACATTTATAGGGAAATTCACACTCCCTGCACTCCCACTCGAATCTAATTTTGCTGTTCTTATTTGTCAGTATGCTAAAAGACAGAGTTAAATAATATTAGAAAAGGTGTCGGTCCTTGAAGCAATGTATGTCAGGTAGATACGCAGCAAATATTATTTATTTTTGGCATCCTTACTTCCGACAGACAAAGCATTAAGTTTTTAATGTATAGTGGAATGCTTCCAAAAGTAAATGATGAAATAATCGTTGGTATTTTTAACAGCACATTGTCCTTATTGTGACCTTGTGGTAAACGTGTTACCGCTTGTGATGGACCCAGATACATATAGACCAAGATACTTAACAATTCGTATATGGAAGATATACACTTGACAGCAAAGGTGCTATTGAAGGCTGGATTTCAAATTCTAATATATGCAGCGACTTCATCAGAAATCAGAAGAGGCACGGAGCAGTTAAAAAATGTAAAGGTGAAAAATGGATAGCAGTAACCATTTCGAAAATGATTAATGCCACGAAATGTATTTGGCTTATATTGTGTGTTTACCTTTCTTCCAATAGTAAGCTTTTATCCGTCTTGTAGTGCACCAGTTATACGAAATTATACAATCAGAATAATAAGGACTTCAAATACTAATCGCAGATCATTATAAATAATGAATAATGTATATGAATGAATTTATATGAATGTATATAAATTAGTTTAGTCATTAGAAGTATTTAAACAAAATCACTACAGATATTTTTGAGAAAGTAAAAAACAAATAAAATTGTTCCATATAAAGGACAGTTTAGACTGGGTGGATTTTTTTGTACATGATATGTTGAACTAAAATAGCAAGTCTAGTATTTATGCAACATTCGATTTTGGGTTTTCCTTTTCTCATACATATTGTCTCTTGACCTGTACCCGCTCACAAGTTCACGCCCCGAGCACGATCACATACGCAAATTATAGGTACACATTTTCCAATAATGCTTTCTTTATGCTTTTCAAAACTACATTTAGGGCGAAACCTCTATATGGAACTTCATATGGAAAGGAAAGTTTAGATATGAAGAAGAAGAAAATGTGACTTAACACTTAAAGAATGTACAACAAAGTATTCAACATTTTAAACGATTATTTCACAAATGATTAGTGAAAAGCAAATAGTATTTCTTATAAATAATACTTGTAAAAACCTGATGTATTCCATTCCTTCTCTACATCTCTGTAACAAATTATTGTCAAAAAGCTTATTCTTATATCTGTTTCATTTCAATGGAGATAAAATTAACAGAAATGGTGTGATTTCTTACTTTCTTGTAATTAAAAGGAAATAAGGGAATGCACTAGGCTAAAAAGATAATCAAATATTTTAAAAGCTGGTGGCTATGTGATTGATTTTTTTTTTTTTTTTTTTTTGTATGGCTAGGAGATGATAAATTCCGGTATGACAAAAGTATAAGTATTTTAAATCTGAAACCAATAAATAACAAGGAATTCTCAGAAACGGTCAGCTCTACATATATATATATATATGTGAATGACATGAATTAGGCATGTGTTTTAACGAGATCTACATATTTTGTGTAATATGTTCTCTTACGATTAATCAGCTACGCAAAGTTCACCCAGAATTAAGAGGTCTTCAGGTGCTATTCCCAAAATGTTTAAGATATATATTTTAGCTGCCACGTCAATATCTTTAATATACTATATTTTAATAAAAATCGTTAGAGTCATTTTTTAGAAAATCAAAAGTTTTCCATGTAAAGAGTAGTTGGAGATGGGGGTTTTCTTGAAAATCTTCGTATGGCATTCCTAAACTTAAATACCAAATTTGATATTGAGCAGGCTTTTCTTTTTGAGCTATTCTATCCACAGACGCACACACACACACATACAGACACACTGACCTTTCTTCTAAAATGCTTTTCTCTCATTCACAGGGGTCTCAAAACATGTATTTCTAGTGAAATCTTGGTATCGAATTTTAGGTGCAATAGAGTGCCTGCTCTGTACACTATGTGCATAGTACCTACGTGTAGAGAAAGTAAAGAGACCTACGTTTTTCGTGTAGTAAATATTTATATAACTCTTAACATTTAAACAAAGACATAAAATTAATTCCAAATTAAGAGGGCCCCACCCGCTCTTTGGGTGTATGCCTCATATCTCTCGATTAAGCTTTTTTTCGGGGTTTTCCCCTCATACCAAGAAGTCAAGTTGGGTAACTCTAAACTCTATGCACCCCGGGTCCATATGAGAAAAATTACATTTCATTAATTTATCGCCCATATAAGTTACGAGATTATAATTCTCCTAATATCGCAGGCAATTGGTACAGAACGTTATAAATGAAAGACTAAAAAGAGGAATCGATTACACAAAAATTAGTGAGTATCTCCTTTAAACGGTTTCATATTTAGTTTTCAATCTGCGCGTGTAGAGAAATTCACACCGCTGGTGAACACTAACCCAAATAGATAGTAGAAGTTAATTATTTTACTTAATTTCGGAGAAGGATAAATCTCATCAACAAAAAATCTGTGAAACAACATCCTGATAGTCCCCGTCATATCAAGAGTGTGTAAGGCTCCTATCAGATACTTGTTTTAGAGTGGAACGCTATATCCTTTCGCAGTTCCACTATATTTACGAATATTTCTGCCAAAAATAATAAGCTAATTATTTTAACACATTCAAAGAACTTCTCATTGAACGATTTTTCTAACATATCCTATTATATAAACATATCTTTGTCATGCAGTTTGTAGTTCCCAATCGGTTATATACGCCTCACTTTGCTAGCATATGGATGCCTCTATATAGATGAAAATCTATAAAATAGCGCCATTCAAAATCTACTTCTGTATTTAACCGTTATAAATATTATAATATTTGAGATAGGAAAAACGCGATAGGAAAAACACGAAAAGAAGTTGCATACTGCGCAAACAATGGGGTTTTATAAAACATTGAGAAGACGTCTTTCCTTCTCTTGTTCAACATACACCATTCTTTCTGCAACACCTTCACATCATTTGCAGATGTCTTGGAATTAGCAATTTCTTGCAAGATAACATCTTTCAGTTGCTACCGGGTCCTTGGATGTATGGGGAGAATTCGTTCTCTAAAGTAACTCCACAAATCTCTGTCGGTCGGATTTAGATCTGAAGATCGCGGCCGCCACTCCAGTGCCTGCTGTTGGCACGATCAACAAAGATCTTGGTAATTCATTGTTTTGCAGGGGTATAGATATGAAACACCTTAGCAATATTGACATTAATGAATAACTTTGGTTTTCCATATTTATTCTTGTTAGTAAGAGAACTATTTTCCTCAAATTTCCAGATTAAATCACCATAGTTACGGGTCTTAAATTGTTAAGAGTTCTAAATGTTCTCATACCTCGAGAAAAATGTCTCTTGTTTTCACAAAAGCATTGTATAAGCTGTATTCGATCATTTAGTGATAAGTCCATGGTTTGTAGCCTACACATCTTATAGCAGTATGAATAAAACTACTAATGTATCATTGAATAAAACATGAATAAATAATGTATAAATAAAACTACTGTTTTATTGAATATAACTGTGCGCATGGTAACAGTGAACAAAAATAGCGGTTTAAAGTTTGAAGTGACTTTTGAAACATTCTATAATTCATATACACTAATAAATACAACTTGACACTAGGTAATAAGCAAGATTTTACATAGTAAACATTTAATTTGGTTTGGTGCTTGTTGGTAGAAATATCAAGTTTACTCGTACTATAATTGATAAATACTGAGATTATGGAAGTGCAAGACAACAATTTTATCAACAATTTGAATTATTATTTCGACTTTCTATCAACTTAACAAATACATGAATGATTTTGCACAAATAGAGAGAGTTTCCGAATCGTCGTTCAGTTCCTGAAGTTACAGATCGCCGATAATGTGCATCGGTTTTAAGGGGTGTACAAATTAAACTTCTCTGCTAGGAGTTGTGTCTCTTTAAGTACAGTAGCGTGTTTTCGTCAAAACAGATTATGATGAGTCGTAAAGGTTTAATTAAAAACACTTTTTTCGAATTCAATTAATGTGGAGTCAGTTGCAAATGGTCGCTGGCAATGAAAATTCAAGGCGGGTTTTACAGTAAACTAAAACAAATGAGTGTTCTGACAAAACAAAACTCCCATTTTATGTTCCTAACATATGAACAAAACATTCCCCACACTAAACAACACTTTAAAATGAGCATTCTTTGACAATATTGATTTTATAAAATTGGCTCTACCAATTTTGTTTAAATTACATATGTTAAAAGTATCTTCAGATCTTGAATTTTCTGATAAACGCCTCTGAAGCCTTCTTTGTTCTCGAAGACTTTTGTATAACCGGGAAATTTATGAGTAGTATTGTGTAGTATTACTACACAAAACTTTTATATGCCACTAACCATTTCAGATATATTCCTTGTTATTGGTGTCAATTTTAAAATACTTCAAACGTTTCTAGTGTGATAATTTGTCAACTCCTAGCCATACAAAAGGACCAAGTTTCAATAATAACCAGCATTTAAAAGATTTCATTATCCCTTTAGCCCGCTGTATTCCCTTGTTTCCCTTATACTTATAAGTAATAAGACTATTTCTGCTAAATTTATGTTGATTAGCATGAAATAGATAGAAGAATTAGCTTTTAAATAATAACTAGTTAGAGATGTAGAAAAATGTGTTTGGAACACATAAGATGTTTTTTACCTGTTTAACCAGTGTTTGACTAGGAAATAAGTGGGTCTTGAAAATTATTATAAAACTAAACGCACCAACAAAGCAAAACAGTGTGTAACTGAGAAACATAAGGCCAAAATAGAAATAAAAAAGTCTGTTGTGTTCCATTCACATGAAAGTCTCTACATCTCTGCAAAAAAAATATTATTAAAAAGCTAATGCTTCTATTTACTTCATGCTAATTGAGAAAAAATTAGCAGAAGCAGTCTTATTACTTGCTTCCTTGTAAATAGAAACGAAATAAGGGATTACTATAGGTTAAAGTGATGGTCAAAAGATGGTTGCTATGTGACTGAAGTTCCTTTATTTGTATGGACAGGAGTTGACACATTCTGTATGAGAAAAATATAAGTTTTTCAAAACTGAAATCAAAAACAAGGAAGTCTCAAAAGTGATCAACTCCATGAAAAAAATGTCTATAACTGAATAGTGTGCTTTAACGTGCTCTACATTTTTCGTGTGGAGAGTTTTTTTCCATCTCTTACGATGTAGCATTAATGCAAAATTCCGTAAAATTCGTCCAGAATAAAGCAGTCTTCAGAGGCTATTCCTTGAACATTTTATCAGGTAAATATCTTTAATATATGATATTTTAATCAAAATGTTAGGGCCATTTTGAGAAAATCAAAATTTTCGAAAAAAGTTCCACAGGATAGTTTGGGGTGGGGGGATTTTCTTGAAAATCTTCGTGTCGCATCCTTGGAAGATGTGAAACCTAAATACAAAGTTTGGTTTTTAACGGAGCTTTCGTTTTTCAGCTCTGCTGAAAATACATACATACACACTGGCAGACCGACAGACACACACCGACATTTTTCTAAAAATGCTTCTTTTGGATTCAGGGGGTCTCAAAACATGTATTTCCGGTGAAATTTCAGTATTGAATTTTTGGGTACATTACAGTACCTTCTCTATACACTATGTACGTAGTACGTGCAGAGAAAGTAACTAGAGAACCCTGGTAAGTTTTTCTTCAGAGATCCTTATGAAACAGTGACCTAGTAAACTGACCAAAGAAATAATTGTTAATAACCTTGGTCGGCATGTGACGCATGACCACCAAAATGTTACAAAAGCCAGCATGATTTGCATTCTTCAATGAGAAAGCCTCAATTTCAGCTTCGCCACGGCCATTCTTTACACTTCCTTCTTGATGAAGACAAAGGTCAATAAGCTAAAAAGAGGCCTTGGTAGGCGGCTAAGTGCACATTTAGATATTATTTCCAAGAACGATGAGTGCAAGCCCTGAGCTGAGAACACACGTGCATGAATGCGCACGTACTAAATGGCACGGGATGAGAAGTCAAGGACATTGTTGAGTTATGAGACGTTACGGGAACTGGAGTATCGTCTCGCCATCAGTAATAAGGTCGACAACCTCGCTATATTATCCCTCACCATCGACCTAATAGTCACTTCACACGTGCTCAATCTATATTATTTCTTAGCACTTCCATTACAACTAATTTGATTCTTACTTAATTTCAAAGGATGGTTTGTATGTATTGACATTATTATTTGACTTCTGTAGAATGTACTGCAAAGACATACGTTTGAATAATAGTATAATTAGTTAGCAGCTTTTATTCAATTGGAATCAATTATTCAATTCTATAATTAACACAGAATGGAAGGTTCGAGATGAATGATGTTCAGATGAGTAATTAACCATTTTCAATATGAGTGTCGTGGTTATGAATTGATAACAGTTTGTTACTTTCTGTACTAGTTGCTTACATGGAGAAAGAATTGTATTCCGCCAAAAATTCGATGTTGAGATTTCGAAAATTCGATGTTGATGCACCTCTGAACTAAATCGAAATCTCCTATCAATTACCAAACATAGTAATTAGCTTCAGCATCATCAAAACATGCGACAAAAAGAACCAGCCATTACAAAATTTTGAATTTTTTCAAAATGACTAAAGATTCTGATTATTTTCAAGATGCTTACATGTCAATTGAAACCTGTATTTTGAGATTTCTGGGAACAGCCTTGTGTTTCCCCTCATTTCGAAGGAATGTTATACAATTTGTAAAACTGGTAAATCATAACAGATGGAGGAGAAGATACTATATAAAAATGTAGATCTAAAGAGAATTTAATTCAATTTAAATAACTTTATATGGCATTGGCCAATCCGATACACACACACACACACACACACACACACACACACACACACACACACACACACACACACAGTGTTGTTGATTTGAATTTGTCTATATTTTGTCGTTTTTAAATAGATCTCGCTCTTCAGATGTTGCTCAGTATGTCTTGGAAAGAGAATGGAATTTCTAGGTCAACATATAGCTACTAGATTTTATGCATCTATCGATTTGATTTGCTCTATTCTTAATTTACCTTTAACGAAATGTGTATTTCTAAAGACTATATAAAAGTAACTGATGATACTTAGAGAAAGTCGTGTGAATTTAAACCATCAGCTTTTTAGAGTGTAAGAAATTACTCAACTATTCATAAAAATACTCTGAAGCGCTGAAGTCAAAAAACTCACATTGAGAAAACGAAGAAAACTGCACTGTGATTTACAAGGTAAGCATTTCCAAAATGAAACACTTTTAGAGTTTACGGACTGTATCTGAGGAATATTTTAGCACATATTTTAAAAATTAATCCAAAATATGTATTTACTTATTGTTTTTTTTAATTAATAGTACATTTTTATGTATATATATATACACACATAAAAATATCACATCCTATATATATATATATATATATATATATATATATATATATATATATATATCAGATTTTCCAACAGTGGATAATGTAATTTAGATGATGCGTGCGTTCGGAAAATTACCCATTGATATTCGGTCTTCTAAGGTGGCAGTCAGGTGGTTTGTTGTGTATCTGCAATCGGGGTTTGCTTTGTTGAAAATGAATTCTATTTCACTTGTGAGGATAAAGCAGAGCACGATATTGCATAGCTATATTGCTAGATTGGTTTTAGTAGCGAAAGATAAATAATGTATTTATATGAAAAGAAATGTGATGACCTGATATTAGATGCTTCAGCTCATGAAAGTTATTACGAGCTTTACAAAGTGTTGATGTTATGTGTTTCGACAACGTGAGTTTGACTAAGGTGTAGGAATTGGGGCATTGTGTAGCATTACTGGATGATTGGTCAGTTTCTTATTATGGGTGAATTTAACCAAATACAAATTTTGTGTCCTGGAGCTATCTATCAGTGGAGTCGTACGTGCCATGATATAATTGTATGCTTCAAAAATAACAATGCATTTAGAATTTTTTCTCTCATGAGTGGTGTATAGAACGGATTTCGCAGAGGTAGAGTCAGACTGAAAAATTGAATACCATAGCTGGAATATGAACAACAAATCTCGTGATTCCCATCCAGGTGCTCTGACCATTGAGCTACCATGGCAACATTCCAGATCGGCACTAAATTCTCTAACTCCCTTTTCTCCCGGTAAAACACAAGGAGATCTCAATAATTGCGTGGTTCAAATCCCGGCTATGGCATAGAATTTTTCGGTCTCTCTACCTCTGCAATTTCTGTCATGCAGACGACTGGTGTGAAAGAAACAATTAATTCACATCGATCTAAAAATTGGTTAAGTACAAAGTCTGGAATCTAAGTACTTACGCAGTTTGTAGGTAAATAATTTGAGGACTCCTTTGGTTTGCCGGAAAAGCGCTAGTCAGTTTGTACTGGCCCTGTCCTCAGCGGATTCTCCTGCTGGATTGAAGTTTTGCCAACGGTTTGCGCAATTACAAACCCCAATTTCCGTGCCTTAGTATTATTTACAGAGGTAGCAGTTCAGTTCACAGAGTTTGGCATTACAAAATAGCAATCAGCATGTTTGGGCATATGAAAACCCGCACGTGATTGTTCCATCTCATCGCCGGGGTTCACTCTCAAGATCGATGTTTTTGGTGATCGGTTAGTTGGACCCCAACAGGGGCAGGCGTACAGAAACTTCCTGGAAAACACCATACCTCATGTATGGTGTATACCTCGTATATGAAGACATTCCAGTGAGCACTCGTCAACAAGATCGCTTCCTGCATGACAACGCCCCTGCACAGTTTATCCGGACCGCTCGCCGGTCCTTGGGTCAAAGGTTTTCTGATCAATGGGTAGGTAGAGCTGGCCCAATTGCTTTACCACCACGTTCACCTGTTTGAACCCTATATATTTTTACTTTAGGGACTATTTAAAAGGGTCGTCTGAGATAGAATTACTCCAAAATTGAATTGTGGCAGTTTGTAAGGAAATACACAATACTCCTGAGATCGTGTTCGTACTGCCATGAGTCGTCAATGTGAGGCCGGGAATGAAGAAGGAGGTGGGCATTAAAGACTTGCGGGAAGACAACGCTCCGGTGGATATCACTGTTTCGAAGGCCATAAATCAGGAACCAAGCATTTCCGCTAAAATGTTGTAATGGGCTGTTTTTATTGTCTTCATATGGAGAATACATACCCGAATTTATGCCCTCTGGTTTTTAAACATCTTTTGCACATGCTAATGTATCCACATATTATACTAGTATCTTATAACTTCAACTTTTGAAACAATTCATTATTTCAATTCTTGCAGAGTTCTTTAACAATTTCTTTGATTATTAATTACTATTAATATTATCCATTATTAAATGTCTATTATAGTTTTCAACAAGTTATAGTGTATACTATACTTGATAAACTACCACATTACCTTTCACTTAGTTCTTAGTGGATTCAAAGCTAAATGAAGATGATGTTTTTCGTATCTGTCATTCAATATTAAATACCTATGTTTGTTATAACAATTGTTTGGGACAATACAAAATCATTCACTAATATTGCAGACGAAACCACTGTAGCACGTTTTGTCTCTCACTGTGCAAGTGATTGGAACCTTATGATGTAGTAAAATTGTCTACTCCAAACCTCTTATACTCGGAAAATGAGAGTAACTACTCATATTTTTGCAGACATTATTATAGTTAAAATAATGAACTACTACCCTTGAATTTTGAAATTCCAGGCTCATCACTCTGTCCCAAATATATGCTTTAAATAAATGAGCATCAAAGCTATGTTTTGACTGCGCTGCATTTTGTAGATTCGATTGATAACCTATTAGATACATTTAAATAAAAATCAGATTGTAAAATCCATTTGTTTGATACCATTAAGTCGCCGCATATCTCTTCAGTCTCCTACGTCTGTACTGCACCACGTATGTTAACTAACAAGTCAGTTCTAACTAACACTAGTCTATCACTAATGATCAGGACCAGGATTCCGATGACTTCATATTTTAATTGTTGCATCATAGACATCCATATCATGGGCCACAGATCTTAATGTAATTGCATATTTATTGGCTAGTTATGGTCATTTTAGACTGTCACAGCTTTAGTTTCGCTTCCATTAACAATATAGCTAGAGAAGATATTGCATTCCACCCACAATTTTGATACCGAGACTTCATTTTAAATATAGAAATAAAACTAAAAAAATTAAAAAAAAAAAGAAAAAAAAAAGAATTTTTAGAATAGGGTCCTAGCGCGCGTATTTCCGTGTGTTTGCATATGTATAAGTCAAATATGAAAATACAAATAAATGCCTGAAATTTCAGCATTTCTAAGAATGCGACACGAAGCTTTTCAACAAAATTCCCCCCAATCTAAACTACCTTTAGATGATACATATTTCGAAAATTTTGGTTCTCTCAAAAATTGTTTTAACATTTTAAATACATTACCATATATTAGAGCTATTTACGTACATAAAAATAAAATAAATAGAAATGTTGAATTTTTTGCCTATGAAATTCTGCTCATTCAATGAACTTCGCACAACTGTTAAACAGTAAGAGATAGACAAAAACGTATACACAAACAATGTATCTCGTCAAAACGTAAGATTTATATAAAAATGTTTTGTTTGTGGGGCTAATCATTTCTAAGCTATTGCTTAATAATTATTATAGGTTTCATAGTCATTATTGTTAATATAGCTAACCGTTTTTACTTTCTCTAGACCCGTATGTACAATGTACATAGGGATGGAGAAGTATTGTATTGCACCCAAAAATTCTATGTCCAGATTTCACCGGAAATACATGTTTTAGGACTCCCTGAATCCAAAAAAAGAGATTTTCAGAAACAGGTCTGTTGTGTCTGTCTGTATGTCTGTCTGTCTCTCTGTGTGTCTTTGGACAGCATAGCTCAAAAACGAAAAGACGGTTAAATACCAAACTTGGTATTTAAGTTTGGTATCTTCAAAGGATGCGACGCGAAAATTTTCAAGAAAATTCCCCACCCCTAACCACCCATATAGATGGAAACATTTTCGAAAATGTTGTTTTTCTTAAAAATGGCTGTAAGGATTTTGATTAAAATACCACATAATATAGCCATTTCTATCACAAATAAGATGTATATCTTGAATTTTTTGGGAATAGCTTCTAAAGACCTGTTTATTCGGGATGCATTCTGCTTAAATTAATATAATTAGTAATCCGTAAGAGATAGACAAGAATTCACTATACAAAAATGTATAGCTTGTTAAAATACACAAGTAATGTCATATCCATTTTTTTCGTGGAGCTTACCGTTTTCGAGGTATTTCTTGTTATTAGTTTCAATTGTGAATTTCTTATACTCTTCTGAGGGCAGTGTCCGATTTTCTTTTGTTCTACTCCTGACGAAGCAAAAAAGCAATTTGCAATGACAATCGCATAACGACAGCCTTTAAAAAATTTGACTATCACTTTAGTCTAGTGCATTCCCTCGATTCTCTTCTATTTATAAGTAACTAAGTAATAAAATTCTGCTAATGTTTATCTCGATTAGTATGGTGTTGAAAGAAGTTTGTAGAGTAGCTAGAGAAAGTCATTTGAGTGTAACGCATCGGATTGTTTACTTTCGCTATAGGTATTATGTAGATAGTGCATAGAGAAGGTATTGCATTCCATCCAAAAAGTCGATACCGATATTTCACCGGAAATACATGTTTTGAGACCCACTGAATCAAAAAAAAATTATAAAACCTTTGTGTGTGTGTGTGTGTGTGTGTGTGTTTGTGTTTGTGTGTGTGCTGTGCGTTCGTGGACAGCATAGCTCAAAGACGTATACGATATTTTAATCAAAATCGTTAGAGCCATTTTTAAGAAAATCAAAATGTTCGAAAAAAGTTCCACGTAAAGGGCAGTTGGGGTGGGGGATTTCCCTGAAAATCTTCGTGTCGCATCCTTGTAAGATACCTAACTTAAAATACCAATTTTGGTATTTTACGGTCTTTTCGTTTTAGAGCTATGCTGTCCACAGACACACAGACGCACACACAGACACACACACGGACCTTTTTCCAAAAATGCTATTTTTGGATTCAGGGGGACCCAAAACATGTAATTCCGGTGAAATCTCGGCATCGAATTTTTGGGTGCAATACAATACCTTCTCTATACACTATGTACATAGTACGTGTAGAGAAAGTAAAAGAGGTCCGCGTGTGTGTCTGTCCGTGTGTGTGAGTGTGTGTATGAGTGTGTGTGTGTGTGTGTCCGTGGACAGCATAGGCCCAAAACGAAAAGACTGTTATATACCAAACTTGGTACTTAGGTTTAGTATCTTCCAAGGATTCGTCACGAAGATTTAAAAAAAAAAAAAAATCCCCCTATTAAAAACTGCCCTTTACATGGAAAAAATTTCGAAAATTTTGATTTTCTTAAAAATGGCTCTAACGGTTTTGATTAAAATCCCGTATACTAATGCTATTTATGTCCGAAATAAAATGTATATCTCGAATTTTTGGGGAATTGCCTCTGAAGACCTCTTTATTCTGGATAAACTTTGTTTAACTGCTAAACCGTAAGAGATGGAAGAAAAAAACTCACTACACAAATGTACATCACGACAAAACACACAGTTTATGTCCTTTACGTTTTTTTTTTTGTTTTTTTTTGTTGTTTTTTTTTTTTTTTTTGTAGAGGTAACTGTTTCTGAGATATTCCTTGTTATTTGTTTCAATTTTGAGGTACTTAAACATTTCTCAGACAGGAAGTGTCCGATTTTCTTTTGTTCTACTCCTGGCCAAGCAAAGAGGTGATTTGCTATGACAATCGCATAACGATAGCTTTTAAGACATTTGACAATCACTTTAGTATAGCGCACTCCCTTATTCTCTTCTACTTATTAGGAACTAAGTAATAACATTCTGGTAACATTTATCTTGATTAGCATTGTGTGCAAAGAAGAATAATCTTTTGTAGGAGGTTTGTAGAGGAGCTAGAGAAAGTCGTGTGAGCTTAACACGTAAGATGTTTTATTTTCTCTACACGTACTATGTACACAGTGTATAGGGAAGGTAATGTATTGCACCC
Source organism: Hymenopus coronatus (assembly GCA_030762935.1). Lineage (NCBI taxonomy): Eukaryota > Metazoa > Arthropoda > Insecta > Mantodea > Hymenopodidae > Hymenopus > Hymenopus coronatus. The sequence continues at coordinate 13,425,105 of CM060890.1, forward strand.
AAATATTCGATACCGAGATTTCACCGCAAATACATGTTTTGGGTCCTCCTAAATCCAAAAAAAGCATTTTTGGAAAAAGGTCAGTGTGTGTGCGTGTGCCTGTGCGTGTGTGTGTCTGTGTCTGTGTGTCTATGGACAGCATAGCTCAAAAAGGAAGATTTTCAAGAAAATCCCCCCACACCCAACCACCCTTCACATGGAACCTTTTTCGAAAATGTTGATTTTCTCAAAAATGTTTCTAAGGATTTGGATTAATATATCGTGTATTAAAGATATTTACCTGACAAATAATATGTATATCTTGAATTTTCTGGGAATAGCCCCTGAAGACTACTTTATTCTGGATGAATTTTACGAAATTTTGCATAACAACTAAACCGTAAGAAATGGACAAAAACTTACCACACAAAAAAATGCAGAGGACATTAAAACACACAATTTATGTTACATAGTTTTTTTTCGAGCAGTTGGTCATATTTGAGATATTCCTTGTTTTTGGTTTCAGCTTTGAAAAACTTGTACTTTTCTCATACAGGAATTTGTCAACTCGTGACCGAAGTTTCTTTGTTTGTATACAAAGGAACTTCGGTCACCTAGTAACTAGCTTTTGACTTAACTTTAACCTATGATACTCCCATATTTCGCTTCTACTTACAAGGAAGCAAGTAATAAGAATATTTCTGCTAATTTTTCTCGATTATCATGAAGTAAATAGAAGAATAAGCTTATTAACAATAATTTGTTACTCAGAAGTAGAGTAAGTCAGTGAATGGAGCACATCAGGTTTTTTCTTTCTACCTGTGTATTTTATCCTGGGCATGCATATTGATCGGAATTTCAAGGTCACCACTTGGCGACAAGCTCTTAAACAATCGCCTTAGCCTACTGTGTCCTCTTTTACCTTTGCATCTACAAGGTAATATATAATAAAGGTATTTATCAAATATTTATATCAATATACGTAAAATAGAGGGAAAATAAACTTTTACAAAAACATGTTGCAAAATAGGGAGAAAATCAATGTGCGTGTAACATTGTTTGGGTGTTCTTATGTTTTTTTTTTTTTTTTTTGTTTTTGTTTTTTTTTTTGTTTTTTGTTTTTTTTTTTTACTTGCGTGGCATGTATACAATAATTTATAAATTTCTGTGCATTTATTTTAATAAACTAAATAAATCATAGTTTTAGGTAAATCTTTGTAATTATGATATTTTTCCAAAATGTTAGACTTTTTACTTTCTTAGTATGCATTGCATAGTAGGTAGAAAAGGTAATTGCATTTTACCCTAAAATTTGATGCTGGAATTTTACCGGAAATACAAGTTTTAGAGTCCCCTGTATAAAAAAAAATACATTTTTAAAAAAATATGTGCGTGTATAAGTGTATGTTGTGTATTTGTAAGTGGTGTGTGTTTGTGCGTCGTGAGTATGTATGTCTGTGAACAACATATATCAAAAACGAAAAGTTGGTTAAATCCCAAACTTGATGATTGAGTTCTGCATATATCAAGGATATTAAAGGTAGGATTTCATGAAAATTCGCCCATACATGGAAAAAATTTCGAAAATTTTGATCTTCACAAAACTGGCTCTAATCATTTTGATTAAATCTCGTATATTAAAGATATTTACATAAAGCATAACTAAATGGATATATTTCTAGGAATAGCCTCTGAAAAGCTGATCATTCTGGATGACTTTAGTATAATTTGTAAACCGTGAGAGATGGACAAAAACTTAATACACAAAAGAGTAGTAGAAAATCATTAAAATACACAATTTATGTCAGATACATGTTTTAAGTTATTTATTTTCTGAGATATTCTTTATGGTTGGTTTGAATTTTAAAACATTTAAGCTTTTCTCAAACGAAAATTTGTCATTCTATTTAAAGGAGAGAAGAGAACTGCAACAACTTTTAGAAGATTTTACTATCGCTAGCCTAGAGTCTTCTACTATAAGGAAGTAGGTAGTAAGGTCATTTCTGCTAATTTTTATCTTGGTTGTCATGAAGCAAAGATAGAAGAATACGCTTTTATAAGAATGTTTCTTAGAATGTAAAATATGTAGAGAGAGAGTCATTTGAGTAAAGCACATCAGATTTTTTTCAACACTTTTAGATTATCAAATCCAAGCTTTGCTTAACAATTATCAGTCTCCTACATATGTACAGTACATTGTATATTGTCTCACTGAATTAAATTCTAACATATTCGTATGATGAGTATCCGAAATAAATAAGGAACCAGTATTTAAAACGTTGCATCTGTCAAATTTGACTAAAACTTGTAAAAAATTAAGCATTATTTTATTTCGTAATAAAATTTTAAGAAAGTATATCATTTTTCCTTTTAAACTACCAATTACTGAAGCTAGAGATGAGTAAGCTCATGATTATAAATACTCTGTTCTAGCTTTAAAGCTTTTTTCTCACAAACTTTTTACAAACACTTTTCCATATTCAAAATACTCCACATGATCAATGTTTCACTAATTTGTTTCAAAACGTTTATTCTGCATATCAAAAGCTTTAAAGAAACGAAATATTACTATTTTGAAATTATGCTGAATTTTCAAAAATAAAATATTAAATTTTGAAAAATCAAGATTTCTGTAGAGTACGAAAAGTAATAATTTTTTCTCCAGTAATTAGGGCTGACATATAATAAACTGATTGTAAAGCTGGATAGTTTAAAATGAATCAAGTGTCCCCATTTTATTAACTCTGAATTAACACAGTGAAACATTAATTTAAACAAACTAGAATCTTGTTTTGAATTATTGTGTCAAATGACTGGTAGAAGTTACAATAAGTTATTCAGAATCAGGATTCCCATTTTATAGAAATACGATGGCAATTGTTCAGAAGGGGAAAAGATGGCGTGTTGTGCTGCTGTCGTGATGATGACCTAACACCTGCCGCTAAACTAACCCACATCCGTGTTCTCTCGTGTACCGTTACTGGACACAATAAAAAGAAATAGCTTCGTCCCTCTTGCCCCAGTTTTGTGCACACAGTCTGTAATAAAGGAACTCAAGTTCATTCACCCAGAAGGGGGGGGGAGGGAAAAATGACTTACAAGACACAATGGTGTAACCTTAGTTTTTCAACAACCACCTAACGGTCACTGACACAAAATGTAAACCACCTGACCTGTTACTCCGCATTTCCGGGGACGCTTCTTAAAGTAGTACGGACAGCAAGATTCCAGGAGGTTGCGTGTTCGCTTTCGACTGATCCATGGGTCTTGTGAATCCAGTTTCAACCTCAACCAGTTTTATGACATTTTCGGATACTGTGGGAACGGAATATAGAGGTTAGTTTTATTTGGGTTAACCTTGTCTGTAGTTACTCTCTTCAATAAAAGATGTCCTTCCATCTCGACTAATGTAACAAGTGGCCATTGTTACAGATAGAGCTGGGGTTTTTTGTAGTCAAAGTACATAGGAAATAAAAATAACTATATTTTGGCTTTCTCTCGCAAAGTTTGAGAAGAAGAAGAAAAAAGTACTTACAAATTAGAATGATTTACTAATAATGTGTAATTTCTTGCATATGTCCGAGTTTAAGCAGCACTAAACGATAGAACTTACAATTATGTGTAATTTAATTTTTCTCTGTTCCTTTATTATTCCTATTTTACCCCCTTCCTTGGAGGAACTCATAACTGGCAATAAATCTGATATGTGTTTACTTTCTCTAGCTATTTCACAAACAAAGTTTTTTTTTACAAAATATTGTACTCTTATCTATGTACATCATGATAAACATTACCAGAATAATCTAATTGCTTGCTCTTTGTAAGTAGAAGGGAAATAGGGAATTCACAGACTAAAGCAATCGTCAAATCTCTTAAAAGCCGGTCATTAAGTGAAACAATTGAAATTTGCTTCTCTTTACTTGTATGGAATAAACAAAAGAAAGACGAAAAGAAAGATGACTTCCAGTTTGAGAAAAGTTAAAGTAGTTTATAACGTAAATTAATTCCACGGAATATCTCGAATACGATTAACACGCAAAAAAAAAAAAAAAAAAAAAAAAAAAAAGCAACAGGGTAAATGATATAAATTGTATGTTTTAGGTACTTATCGATCTCTTACGATTTACCAGTCGTTCAAAAGTTATACAGAAGTTATCCAGAATGAAGAGCTCTTCACAGGCTACTCCCAGATATACATTACGTCTGTCATGAAAATATCCTATAAAATGGCATCAAAAGAGAACATTTGAGAATATCAACATTTTTGAAAAATGTTCCATGCAAAAGAATTTGGTGTTTAATTGAATTTTTGCTTTTGAGCTATGCTTTGACACCCACACAAACACACACACACACACACACACACACACACACACACACACACTCTCTTCGCCTGTGGTGTTATATGTAGTAAAAACGAATGTTAAACAGTATAAAAAATCTGATGTGTTCCATTCATTAGTCTTTCTCTACATCTCTGTAACAAATTATTGTTAAAAAGTTTATTGTTCTCTCTACTTATGATAATCGAGATAAACATTAGCAGAAATTGTGGTTATTACTCGATTCCTTGTAACTAGAAGGGAAATAAAGCTAAAGCGGTAGTCAATATTTTTTTAAAAGAACTGATTACCATGTGGTTGAAATCCGTTTCCATGAATGGCCAGGAGTTTACATATTTCTTTCTGAGAAAAGTCTAAGTATTTTAAAACTGAAAGCAATAACAAAGAATACCTCAGAAATGATTAATTCCACGAAAAACACGTATATTGCTTAAATTGTGTATACATTTTTTGTTTAGTAGGTTTTTGTCTATCTTTTACGGTTTACTAGCTATGCAAATTGCAGCAAAATTCATCCAGAATGAACAGATCTTCAGAAGCCATTCCCAGAAATTCAAGATATACATTTTATTTTCCATGTAATTATCTTGAATGTACATATTTTAATAAAAATCGTTGGAGTCATTTATGAGCAAAATAAAATTTTCACAACTTTTTTTATGTAAAGGATAGTTTGGGGTGTGGGGATTTTTTGTAAATGTTCTTGTCGCATCCTTGGAGGATTCTTAACCTAAATACCAAGTTTGGTATTTAACGGACCGTTCGATTTTTAGCTATGCTGTCCATAGACACGCACAGAAAGTCACACACTGATGTTTTTCTAAAAATGGTTTTTCTTGGATTCAGGGGTCTTAAACATATTTCCGGTGAAATCTTGGTATTGAAGTGTTGAGTGGAACACAATACAATCTCTATCTACTATGTAGTTTGCGCTAGAGAAAGTAGTAAGGTATTCTAGACCTTAGCATCGTGATGAACTGCCATAGTAAGTCTTTAATGAACACGTATTTTCTCTAGAAAATAAATTACTCATTTTGTAGAGAGCTGAAACTCGCGTTTATTATTGTTTAATACCTTCCTAAATCTCATATTTATACCTTATTTTTTTCCTACGCGATCTTTAACTGTATCTGTAATGACAATCGTAGTGTGTCTGCCACACATTTAAAAAGTACTGAGTTCGAATCTTATTATATTCGGGATTCTTTGGGGTTTCCTTCATCCTGAGAAGATGAAAGTCGATTAACTTTAAGCTCCATGTATACAAAGTCTCCTTTGAGCATCATTTCACCGATTTCATTCATCGTCCTATATGTTGTAACATCAAAAATAAATAAATAAATGAAATAAACAATTAAAATATTCCGTAGCCTATCGTTTATTGGCTATTATTATTTGTATGATAAATGTAACATTGCATCTGAATGACTTATCATACCTAAAACGTTTAATAATAACACTCACATTTTCTGTAGATATACAAATGTCTCTATTTAGCTGGATATCCAATAGTCTTGTTGAAACACTGTCACATCGTGTACCATTCAATTGAAAACTTCAGCGCGGAATTTATATCAGTGGCGAATTCTCCTATACACCGCATACACCGCCGGTGTATTAAACTCGAGAGTGTTCAAAACGACTCTTAATAAACATGCAAAATAATCAGAATTTTGTATGTGACTTTAACTAAATAAATAATCGCAAGTTTGTGCGGTTAAATTGTGCGCAAATCTATCTCACCGTAAGTTAAAACGATAACCGTGCTCCCAACATTGTCCGCTAGCTAGGCAAGGCCAGCAATGATGTGCGCGCGCATCTACTCCATCGCAAGTTGAAGAGATGAACACGCACTTCCATTTCTCCACCATCAGGCGAGGGAAGAAAAAAACTTACTTGCCAGCCGTAGCCATGGTCGAGTAGTTAGACCACTCGCCTCTCACCTAGGCGGCCCGGGTTCGGTCCCAAGCAACCACATGTGGGTTTTGTGGTGGAATGAAGCAGCGCAGGGGCAGATTTTCTCTGGGTTCTCCAGTTTTTCTCAGCCATGAGATTCCACTGGTGCTCCATCCTCATGCCATGTTTAATTGATGTCATTGCCTGCCTGCGGTGCCATAGTAGTAAAGACAGCCTTTAAACATCATCTGTGTCATTAAAACACAGAAACATATTTTTAGTTAACTGTGTAACTTCTTTTTAGTTTAGGAGTATGTGATAATAATAATAATAATAATAATAACAATAATAATCTATGACGTTTCGATTTCGTTATTAGAAGACAACTTGTATTATTACTTTCTCCACACGTACTATGTACATAGTGTATAGGGAAGGTATTGTATTCCACCTAAAAAGTCGATACCGAGATTTCACCGGAAATACATGTTTTGGGTCCTCCTGAATCCATAAAAGCATTTTTGGAACGGCATGTCTGTGGACGGCATAGTTCAAAAACGAAAAGACCGTTAAATACCAAACTTGGCATTTAAGTTTGGTACCTTCCAAGGATGCGACACAAACATTTTGAAGAAAATCCCCCACTATCAACTACGCTTTACATGACACTTTTTTCATAATTTTTGATTTTCTCAAACATGGCTGTAACGATTTTAATTAAAACATCGTATATTAAAGATATCTATATGACAAATAAATGTATATCTTGTATTTTCTGTGAATAGCCTCTGAAGACTACTTTATTCTGGATGAATTTTACAAAATTTTGCATAACTGCTAAACTGTATGAGATACACAAAAACGTAGCAATCAAAAATGTAGAGCACATTAAAACACACAATTTATATCATATACAATTTTTTCGTGGAGTTGATCGTTTTTTAGATATCACTTGTTTTTTGTTTCAGCTTTGAAAAACTTATGCTTTTCTCATCCAGGAATTTGTCAACTCCTGTCCATACAAACAAAGGCATTTCAGTCACATAACAACCAGCTTTTGACTGTCACTTTAACCTATAGTGCTCCCTTGTTTCTTTTCTACTAAGAAGAAAGCAAGTAATAAGGCTAATTTTTTCTCGATTAGCATAAAATATATAAAAGCATAAGTTTTTTAACAATAATTTGTTGCAGAGATGTTAAGAAAGATGTCCTCCGTTCTCTTGTTCAGTGTACCCATTCTCTCCTGAGCTCCGTGCACAAAGTTTTGCAGGTGTCTTGAAATATATATTTCTTGCAAGATAGATGCTGTCGGGTTGTTGGAATGTCAGGGAAACTCGTTCTATAAGGTAACCTTAAAACCGAAAACGGTCCGATTGCGACGACCACTTTGCTGTCTATTGATGACGCGATCCCCAATGATTTGGGTGATTTAATTGTTTTGCAAAATTATTATTTCTACTTACTTCATTATTTGCATGAAGAATCTCAGAAATGGTGACATCATTTGGTTGCAGATTTCTTCTTATCAGCAACAGAACAAGTTTTCCGAATGTTCGTGATTAAATCCCTATAATAACAAATGGGAAATGAGTCTGCTCTTAAATTGTCATACTCACACCTTGAGAAAAACTGCTCTTGTTTTCAAATTGGTATTAGAACAGCTGCTTTCGATCATTTGGGGATATAGCCAAGGTTTGTAACGTACAAATTCTTATAGCACTATCAATAAAATGACGAATGTTTTATTCAACAAACTGTATCAATGTTAACAGTGAATGCCCGTCCAGTATGTCCCTTCCTTTGTTTTTATCATATCTCAAACACTATAGCAGTTTAAAGATTGAAGCAACTTTTGTAAGACCTGTATTTAATTAAGACAAGAACCCTTCTGTTTTTCGCGTATGTTGTCAAATATATTTCTGCATAGCCCATTTTCGTCAAAGAAAATTCATATTTCATCCTGTTAAACTCTGCATACTGACTTTCAAACCATCGATTTGGAACTTAAAGGATTACCAATTAAATAAACTGAGACATAAAATGTTATGATATTATTAAACGGGATTGACGACACTGATATGGACCAAGAAAAGAAGGTAAAACGAACTGCCCTATTTTATGTTTGGTGACACCCAAAAAGAATAATCAAAATGCCTGATATTGGACTTTCTGGGAAATTCAGATGTTAATGGAATTTAAATATTTAAAAAATAACGTATTTGAAATAAACATAGAACAAATGAAATACAGCTCAATAAAAACAGATTTCTAGCGGATTCTTAAGTAAGACAGTGAAAGGAAAGAGAAATAATGGCAGGAAGATGAACTGAACTATCAATGCAAGTTTGTCCTGAACCTTTGTCCTGTAAGCGAATTTGAGACAGCAAAGCAAGCCAAGGTCACTCCGTGTTTACAAGAAAGCTTAACGCAAAACGCACATTCCTTAACAGTGTTAATGTGGCAATAGAACAAACTGACCTAAGCAACCTACTTTCCGAAAGTCTTTGTTAGTTTTTTTTTTATTTCTCCTGTATCTCCCGAGAATTTAACACGTTAAAGAGTATTTATTGTATATAAAAGGTGTGCGTTAGTGTAATTGCATTTTATCTCCATTTCCGAGAATTTCATGAAAATGACTCAATTTTGTAAAATAGTTCCTGTATATGGATTGTAAGAAGAGATTTGAAGACATCAATAGTTTATTTGTGACGTAATAAGTCCAATTAGATATTTAAGCTTCATTGCGTGAAATAAGCTTTAAAAAATGTGATATGTTCCATTCATATGACTTTGTTTACCTCTTCTACACCAAATTATTTAACAAATGCTTTTTCTGCTATCTACTTCATGCTACAAGATAAATATTAAGACATGGTGTACTTACTTATTTCCTTTTAAGTAAAAGAGAAAACTAGACTAAAATGAGAGTAATAATCTCTTTTAACACCTGGTCACTGTGTGATGGACTCGAACTTTTCATAACCAGGATGTAAAAAACTAAAGTATTGAAATATTTAAAGCAATAGCAAGGAATATCTCGGAAATGGTTATATCTGACAAACTGTGTGCTTTGATGGATACACATTTTTTGCCTAGTAGGATTTTGTCTAACTCTTATGGTTTACCAGTTATGCAAAAGTCACAGAGAATTAGAGGGTTTTAGAGGCTATTTCCAGAAATTTCAAGATATACATTTATATTGCCATGAAAGTATTTTAATCAAAATCGTTACAGTCGTATTTTCTAAAAATGCTGTTGGCTTGTGAGACATTCTTGAAACTCTTCGTACTGTTATCTTGGAAGATGTTCAATTTAAGTATAAAAATCGGAATTTAACCGAATTTTCGTTTTAGAATTATGTTGTTTACAAACACATAGACATACACACACGTTTTACCAAAAATGTTTTATTTTTTGGTTTCGGGGGACACCTAAACGTGTATTTCCTTGAAATCTCTGTGTCAATTATTGGGTGGAACACAATAATATACATTGCACGCAGTAAAGTAAAAATGGTTGATAATTATATAATAAACTTTAAGTGTTTTCCCTCTGAGAGCTTTGTACTGCCTTCTTGAACTATGTACAAACAGACCACCATATAAAGTGAATCATTCAGAATCAAGTGTTGATTATTGTGAAACCGATTTGCAGGCTTAGAAAACCGAAAAATGGCTAACAAATAAACATCTGTTTCTTTGATGATAGTCAATATGTCTTTGGTCCCTGGATCACTCACCGATATGTTTGATGTTTACGGCTACCGTCTTGGGTATTTATGCCTATGTTGATCCTTTCTATACAAAACAAGATTTTCATTATGCGAAGCATTTGTTTGAAATTAGCCTAGTTCTAACTTGCAGGTCTGCGAAGAGAAATTCACGGTGGTTAGAATCAGTATAAATCTGTCTTAACGATAAACTATAACAAATAACAATAACTAGTGTTTATTGTTGTACGTACTGCATTCAAAAGTACCCACAATGTGTAAATAATACAGAAATAGTTAAGGTAATTTACACATCATACGTTTTCTTCAAAATAGTTCCCTTCCGCAGTTACACACTTCTGCCACGCGTATAAAGAGACTGGAAGCCATTCCTGTCGCCCTTGTCGCATGCACAGTAATTTCTTCTGCGTTCGAAAATCTTGACTGAAACACTTATGCCACCGTGTGTAAAGAAACTGGAAGCATTCCTGTCGCCTTTGTCGCATGCACAGTAATTTCTTCTGCGTTCGAAAATCTTGACTGAAACTCTTATGCCATTCATACACCCGAGTTTTCTTCATCGCTATTTCACCATAAGCTTCTTCCATCATTTTCAATGTCTCTGAGAGACACTTGTTAACAAAAGAAAATGTTATGTTGGAACATGCTCCGTCCCGACATTATGAAGTATGATAAAGAGCATGCACACACATCAAACAAAATCTTATGTGTTCCATTCACATGACTTTCTCTACATTTCTGCAAAAAATTATTGTTAAAAAGCTCATACTTATATTTACTTCATGCTAATCGAGGAAAAAACTATCAGAAATAGTCTTATTACTTGCTTCCTTGAAAGTAGGAGCAATATAAAGGAGTACCATAGGTTAAAGTGATAGTCAAAAGCTGGTGGCTATGTGAGTGAAGTTCCTTTGTTTATATGGACAGGAGTTGACAAATTCCTGTATGAGAAAAGTATAGGTTTTTCATAGCTGAAACCAAAAACAAGAATATCTAAAAAAAAACAATAAAAATATATATAACATAAATTGTCCTTTTTAAAGTGCTCTACATTTGTTGTGTGGTAAGTTTTTGTCCATCTCTTACGGTTTAGCAATTATGCAAAATTCTGCAAAATTCACCCAGAAAAATTCCGAGGTTATTCCCAGAAAATTCAAAATATACATTTTATTTGTCAAGTAAATAGCTTTAATATACGACATTTTAAACAGAATCGTTACAGCCATTTTTTAGTAAATGAAAATTTTCGAAAAAAGTTCCATGTAAAGGGTAGTTTGGGGGTGGGGGATTTTTCTCAAAAACTTCGTGTCACAACCCTGGACCGAGATGGCCAAATTCGATCCCATGCGACCGCAAGTGAAATGTTTGGTGGACAAAGCGGCGCAGGGAGGATTTTTTCCGGGTTGTCCAGTTTCCCCCGCCATCGCATTCCATATGTGCTTCATCTTCATTCCATATATAATCAGTGTCAACACCTGTAGTGCCATGGTAGTAAAAACGGACGTTAAACACACGCAAAAAAAAAAGAAGAAATCCCAAATTGTCTGAGATGACATTCTTCATTGTTGACTTAAAAGTTCTAAGTAATATAATACTTTAACCAACTATTAAGTCAAGCATTGTGAATTCACAAAAATCAATATTTTTATTTTATGTCGAGAAACATACAAAAGTTTTCTGCTGTTTATGATGTAGTGATGATGTGATCAGCACTGGTGGCCGAGGTCGTTACCACACGGTCTCGTGAACGTGGTTATCACAGTTCAAATCCCGTCCTCTCTGAATGAAGCTTATTAGAATCAACTCTAAATGCTAGGTAGATAACCTGAACTTCCCAAAATTCCTTTCACTGCCTATGTGTCACCATCTGTGGTGCACTAATCAAAACATCTGACATGTTCCATTTCCATGACTTTCTTTATCTGTTCTGCAAGCAAATTTCTAATAAAAGATTATTCTTCTTTCCACACAATGCTAATAGAGATAATCATTAACAGAATGTTCTTATTACGCAGTTCCTTATAAATAGGAGGGAACTAAAGGAATGCGCTACGCTAAAGCGATAGTCAATTTTTTTTTAAATATATCTTTTGCGATTATCAATGAATTGTTCTTCTTTGCATGGCCAGAAGTAAAATAAAAGAAACGCGGCGGATGACTTTCTGTCTGAGAAGAGTGTAAGTATTTTAAAATTAAGAACAGTAACAAGGAATATCTCCATAACAAAAGGAAGCATACATTGTGTATTCTGAAGAGATATACATTTAATATTTATTTTTGTTTCTATTTATTACGGTTTATTGGTTATACAAAAGTCATCAATGAAGAGGTCTTAAGAGGCAATTTCCAGGAAATTCAAGCTTTATATTTTATCTTCAATGCACGGTATTTTAATCAAATGCGTTAGAACCATTTTTGAAAATATCAAAATTTTTGAAAATGTTTTCATGTAAAGGGTAATTTGAAGAGGGGGGATTTTCTTGAAAATCTTCATGTCACATCTTTGAGATATACTAAATTTAAATGCCGAGTTACGCTACTTAACGGAGATTTTGTTTTTGAGTTAAGCTGTCCATAAACACACAAGCACATACAGGCAGACAGAAACTCTTACACACCTTGACCTTTTCCTTTATTTGCATCAAGGTAGTCTCAAAACACATATTTCCAGTGAAATATCAGTATCGAATTATTGGGCGGAATACAATACCTTCTCTACCTAGGATGATTATGATAATACTCCACATAAAAGTTTTTATGGTTTCGCTTAAAAGAGATTCACATCACAGCCTCCACCTTCTTCACCTTGTTTTTGTGAACGTTGTACATAACGTTTCGTAAGATAGTTAAATAATAACTTAGTCATCAAATACTGAGCCAAGTGGCTCAGGCGTTTCCTCTGGGAGTGGCATTCGGGAGGTCGTGGGAACGGCTTCCGACCTCCCTAACCCATGGGATTTTACTAGGCGAATGCTGGGGAGGATTTTTCATTCCCCTAAATTTCTCGACTATTTCGTCATTCTGATCTTTCTTTCAGGGTTGTAAGTGTCGGCGAGAATTGCGATGTTGGCGCCTTCTTGTGGAGATGACTGCGCTTTGGATGGTCAAGCTCTTGGCAGGATGGCGCTGGAGGTCGTCGGTATATTCAGGAGAGCCTACACAGCGCTCACTAGCGTTCACCGCGTCGAGATGAAGAACTGCTTGGGAACTGTCAGGGACTCTCCACGATGGCTGCCTGTCGCAGTCTAGTTCCGGCTTCCCTCTGTAATTGCCCTTCTCCCATCCTCTCCTCCCGGAGTCTGACGTACAAAAAACCTGATCACTGGCTGAGGTGCGGTACACCTTACTATATTGGTCATCAAATACTGATGTTATACCTTGTTAACTAGATTACGAGCAGCAACTCAAACATTCTCTCTCTCCAGCCTTTTTAGCAGCTCAGAGTAGGACAAAGCGAGCTCCAAATATAATAACGCTGAGAATGTATTTTAAAAATAATAAGCTATGGTTACCTATCCCGTTTATATTCATGAACTTTTATATATGATCAAAATTTATCTATGTTTAGTTTTATCTTAAGTGTGCTACTTGGTCTTCACCATTACTTAGTACTTAGTACCATTCTACACATAAATTATTTTTTTTTTATCTCCCTGAATCCAAAGAAAGCAATTTTATAAAAATAGCTCCCTATTTATGTGTTGGCGTGTGTATGTCTGTAATTTTTATATTGTTTAACGCCCGTTTTTACTACAAATGGCACCGCAGGTGATGACGCTGATGATAAATGTATTGAACATGGAGTACTGGTAGAATGCACTAGCGGGGGAAGCCGAAGAAAACCCGCCCCTGCCCCGCTTTGTCCACCACAAATACCACATGCGTTGGGATTGGACGCAGGCTGTCTAGTTGAGAGGCGAGTGGTCTAACCACTCGGCTGTATGTGTGTGTATGTGTGTATGTTAGTATGTATTTAATTATGTATTTTTTGGTAGTGTTTAACACCCGCTCTAACTACTTATGGCACCGCAGGCGCGACACTGATGATGGAGCACCGGTGGAATGCGATGGCGGGGGAAACAAGGGTACCCGGAGAAAACCCGCCCCAGCACCGCTTTGTCCACCACAAATCTCACATGCGGTCGCTTGGGATCGAACCCCGGCCGTCTAGGTGAGAGGCAAGTGGTCTAACCACTCGGCCACGGCGTGGCCCCATGTGTATGTATGTATTATGTATGTATATGTATATGGTATGTATGTATGTGTGTATGTATGTGTGTATGTATTATGTATGTATGTATTCATGAATGTATGTATTTATATATGTACATATATCTATGTATGTGTCTATGCGTGCATGTATATATGTATGTGTGTATGTTGTATATATGTATGTATATATGTGTGTGTATGTATATATGCATGCAAGTATGTGTGTATGCATGTATGTATGCATGTATGTATATGTGTATGTATGCAAGCATGTATGTATGTGTATGCATGTATGTATGTATGTATATGTTGCGTGCATGCGTGTATATGTATGACAGGTGAAATCTTTATTTATTCATTTAAAGTAACTGTTTATAGTTACTTCATATGTAAATTAAAACGCAGTTATGCATATATATATATATATATATATATATATATATATATATATACATATATTACATATCTATAGTTTATAGCTTGGTTAATATACATGAGAATATTAATAACTACCAGTTGATATCAGATATACATTACAAGAACAGGAGAAACAATCGTAAAATGAATCTCCGCCAATGAACTCTAGACGACCAAAGATATTGGCTTTCAAAAGGTATTTGTTTTATAGCAAGTTTTCTGCTTCAGTCAGTACTCGGGGCTGCTCTAGCAACACTTTTATATTTCATTTGTGTAATTGAACCTTAATGAAATAGTTGTATTAACTTGACAAATTTATTAATGAAATTGGTGGGATAGTTTTCACTCCTGTCACTGAGCATGCTAGGGGGAAAATAGCTCAGGGTAGAATGAATGCATGCTAGTCAACCACAGGGGGACCCGAATCCTCCAGGATTTAATACGATCAATGGGAATCAGGATAAAGATTGTAAATAAAATACTGGGGATGTGGAGAGATTCACATTTACTTATAATTTTATTAAAATATGGACATCTATTACCAACACGTGCTTCACTTGGTCATGGTGTAGATGGAGTACCCTGGACGCGCGTTTCAACAACTTTCGCTGTCATCCTCTTGCAGGTTTGCAGATGTCTGAGCTTACTTATAACTTTGTACTTGTTATCGGGGTCACTATCCGACTATGACACTCAACCAGTTAGTGTAAATGTGCCTGTTGATGCACCTTGTGCAAAGACGACATGCCGGAGATCGTGTAGCTGCTTTGGAGAAAAGTGCACAAGAACTTTCTGACTTACTCCACAGGTCCTTACAGTATCAGCCTCACTTTACATCAAAAATATTTCGATACCGAAGGAAGAGAAATAGTTCAAACTTAAATTAGGATTTTCATTTACACTGAAATTATTTATCGTGCAATTCGATATCCTTTTGTTACGATTTAAATTTCAAATTTTACATAACAGATAAAAATGTATATCATGAATTTTGTGGAAATAGTCGGTGAAATCTCCTTATTCTGAAGAAATTTTGTATAAGTTTCTGTGACTATTATAGCACCGCGATAGACAAAAATTAAAGATGTGTTTAAAGCAAACAACTTATTTTAAATAGCTTTCCTGGCATCAAGTATTTTGGAGTAACTGTTACTATTGCTTACATATATTATTGTTTTCATTTTCTTAAAATTCTATCACTTTGCAGTCTCACTCTCACGCCTTAATGGAGCATGGAATTAGCGACCAGCTTCAAACATCTGACTATCGCTTTGGCTTCCTCCATTCATCTGTACTTAAAAGTAAAACAAATGCTGAAACTATTTCTGCCTAGATTTATCTGAAGTAAATAGAGGCATTACTTTTGAAGATAAGTTTTTCTAAATTATAGTACAGAAACAACTATGGTTGCTTGAGAAAGTTATGCCAATGTAACGTGGCACTTCGTTTCGTCTCGTGATCATGTAAGGAACCTGGAATTTCAAAACCCATCACGTAGCAAACCGAATTTTATAAATCTGATTATTGCCTGAAGCTCCTATACCAGCCATAAAGTATAAGTATGATAAAGGGTAGTCACAAGAATAATCTTCTGCCTCAGCGCTTTTTCCAATTAAGATTCGTCATCTGCTTTCCTATGTTTCTGAATCCATTCAATTTATAGTTTACTAGAATAGATAGCAATGTATTATAAGTCCATTCCTTTTATTAAAACTAGAGTATCTGTAATGCTTGTCTTTCTTTCTTTCTTTCTTTCTTTCTTTCTTCAGGCTTAACACCCTTTAACGTGGGTGGTCATATCGGACGATGTATGAAATTGGTGAAATTATGCTAGAATGATTTCGGAATCCATGGATTTTAAAGTTAAGTAGTACTCGTCTTTTCGGGATAAGGGAAAACCCCCGGAAAACCCTTATGGGTAACTCACCCTAAGCGAGATTTGAATTCGTGACTCCTTGAATGTGAGGCAGACACGCTACCTCTACATTACCGAAGCGGGTATTGTATTTATTCTATCTACAAGTTTAATTCCTTCCTAATTTGTTCACTTGATACTATATAAGCGATACTCTTGCCACGCAACACAAGAATCTCTCCTCTGCCACTTCAATTCTTATTTTCACTGATGTTTAAGTGTCCAATTTTAAGGCGTATGTTAAAACGTGCAGTAATCACTTTATAAAACTTATATTTTAGAGTTTTATGTTTCAATGTTGCGCCTGTTGTTTCCCAAATGCTATTAATTTTGTCTATTTTAATATTTAGGTCAGCTTTCTGTCTATAAGTAACATTACATGCTAAATTATTAAGGTTATCTACTCTATATATCTGATTAATTGCGGTTTTGCATCTATTGTGGTTCTCCCCCCCCCCAATATTCTTCGTAAGAATAGTTTGAGGAATTATCAGTAGAGAAAGAAATGACAATTACTTGTTTTTCACACAAGCTGTGTGTAGGACACAAGTTGGACAGACTGAAAAATTCAATACTATAACTGGGATTCGAGGTCGTCTTCTTAGCGCGGTGGTAGCGCAGCTGCCTACCAAGCGGGAGACCTGGGTTCGATTCCCAGTACCGGCGTGGGGATTTTTCCCCCGCTGGGAGACCTGGACCGGGGTGCACTCAGCCTCGTGAGGTCCCTGGGGGCCAATTGAGGAGCTACTTGATGGAGAAGTAGCGGCTCCAGGTCGTGAGGACCGCATTAACCGGCCGGGAGGGGCTCGAGCCGCTGACCACGTCTCACCCTCCAATACTGCACCCCATCCATGACGTCTGTAGTGGACCGAGATGGGGGACGCAGCGGCCGGGCGGTAGGCCAAGGTTCCCCGTGAGCCGTCGTGCCGTGGAGTTAACTGGGATTCGAACCACGGATCTTCTGGTCTCTAGCCGGCTTCTCTAAGTATCGAGCTACCGTAGCAATATGCCATCACAGAATTAATTAAAACTGACTCGCATGTTTCCCGGTACTACAACAAGACATACCTCAATGTCGACCTACAATGTCGTAAGTAGATACTTTAAATCCCGGGAATCATAGTTTAACCAACTATTGTGTCAATTAATGCTAATTAATTGTTTTTTTACTTAAGCCATAAGTAAGACACAAGTAAAGTATGTGTTTGAGTGCATGAGAGAGAGAGAGAGAGAGAGAGAGAGAATGTGTGTGTCTGTGAACAGCATAGCTCAATAACAAAAAGTCCGTTAAAAATAAAATCCATATTTAATTTCATGCAGGTTTATCAAGAGGATTTTTTCCCCACCTCAAACTACCGTTACATTGAACATTTTTCGAAATTACGTATTACCTCAAAATTACTTCAAAATAGCTGTAACGTTTTTGATTAAAATATCATATACTTCACATATTTTCTTGCCAAGTAAACTGCTTATATTAAGTTTTTGAAAACAACCTCTAAAATCCTCTTCATTCTGGATGACTTTTGCATAACTGCTAAACCTAACAGAGGGACAAAATACTATTTTTATGGAGTTATAATTCGCGAGATGTTCCTAGTTGTTGATTTAAGTTTTTCAACAGCTATATGTTTCTCAAATGGAAAGTCATATTTATTTTTTTTAAACTCCTGGCTGTGCAAAGAGACCCGCATTTCATTATTACTTGGGTATCAGCTTGAATGACTATTGCTTTAGTCTAGTGTATTCCCTTATTTTCCCGGTACTAAAGTAATATGACCTTTTCTGTCAACGGTTATTAGACCAGCATGAAGCAGGTGAAAAAATTAGCTTTCGAAACAATATTTTGTTGCAGAATGGGTAGAGAGGGTCATGTAAATGGGACACACGAGCGTTTTAACTTTCGGTCCACGGTCGCGATATTTCAAGGTCATAAATAAAATGACTGAAATGAAGAGGAAAAAGAAAAAACAACCTGTCAGTTGTCTATTATTTAGGGTACCCAATATTCGCTTTTGCAGCGTAAAAGGAAACTTGGCTGAGTCTCCGGGGGAGAGGAGTCCTGCCAAGCCCTCTGAAGGTAAGCATGTTACCTTTTTCTCCATTAAGACAGGTATTCTGTACACAGACACTGAAACACTAAGTGCTCTATACTTTTTACTTTCTCTACACGTACTATGTACATAGTGTCTCGCTTAGCTTTTTAACGATAACTTCTTACGGAGCTGTAGAGATAATCATGTGAATGGAACATATTAGATTTTTTTTTTTTTTTTAGTTTCTTCCTTACGGGCTGTTCTCCAAAATTTAGCGTTTTGTTCTAATAGTATTTACTCTGACGGTATACCACGTTTAGTAGAAATATTGTTACCAACAATATGCGACGTTTTATTTCCTGCAATCAAATATGCAAACAAAATTAGATATTTTAGTTCTTAATTGCCATAGTGAAGGTTTGATTAAAATAATCTTCTTGAATTTTGAATAACTTATTGAATGTGTAAAAATAATAATTTAGTTCTTAGTTTCTATAAAGAGTCTCATTTTTTAATTGTTACATAACAAATTCATTTCTGTAATTTCACAGAATACTTGAACTACCACCTTTGAGTTTTTACATTAAGGGCAACATTTTCTCTTATAACTATTATGTTAATTTGGTCCAAATTTAAAGAAAACCATTCTGTTGCATATGCCCTCATTCAGCTTCAACATTTCGCTAAAAATACACGATGGAGCATCGTGGAAATGCAACGCCTAGTCGCCTCAGTCGGGTTGTGGTCTCTCGCGGTTTGAACCAACCTTTGCGTTGATGGCCCTCATCGTCGTCAATATTAATATTACAGCGACATTAAAAAACAAGCACACATTCTGCTCTGATTTCACCCGTCAAGTGCGTTTTTCTTGCTGCTGCAAACTGTCTGTATATTTCAAAGATACCTTTTATAAATATATAAAAGATGAAAAATATATTAATAAACTCTTGCAATGTTGTCTGGTATAAAGTATAGTAATTATACATTTTCATTCGATATAGACTATGTCGCCACTGCTTGAGGACTGACATTTCGCAGTATTCGAAATCAAATTGTTCTGACTCATAATGGAGCGCATATGCTCTTATCCTTAGTAGTAGTTTCATTTTAATATGAAGTCTACGCGGTTATGAATTTCTGATACTTACGAAGGAGCAAATTAAACGAGACCGTCGTCAATTGATCAGGTTTCCTATATAGCTGAAAACCACGCAGCGTTAATTAGGCCTAGCAGAGGAAGGTCGCTTGTACAGCGAAATACCAAGTATTGAGACGTTTTGTTTCCAAGGACGAAGCTCCACGTTCCGTAAACACATTTAAGCCAGAGATGACCTCGATACGGGATCCGCCGAGCTCTAAGTAGACTAATCTTTGATCGACCTTGTTATTTGTGTGCCAATATGGTCTCGTACCTCAGGGCAACAAATTGCGAAAAATATCTTCTCAGGCAAGGATAGAGCGATATTTTTGCTTTGTTGTTAACAGGGTGTCACCATGTCTATTGTTCGCCGTAACAGGCACGCATTGCTACGGTTAATCCGCTTTTAAACACAATGGAGCTTTTAATACAGGCATGTAGAGGAACGTAATTAAAATTGTCTTGAGAACATGTCTGATAAGGTGCTCAGTTATTTAAATTATTATTCATACTTTTCCTTCCATGTATTATGAAGGTGAAGAAGGTATATACCATCCGAAAAAATCTGATGTGATCCATTCATACGACTCTCTCTAGCTGTTCTACAATGAGCCTTCTTACGGCAGATTCTTCTTCTTTCTACTCCATGATAAATTACACAAACATTAGAAGAATGGTCTTATTTCTTAGTTCGTTATGTTAGAGCGATAGTCCAATATTTTAACAGCTGTCGCTGTGTGACTGTTATATAAATAAGCTTCTTTGCAAGGGCATGAGTAAAAGAAAAAAAAAAGACGACTTCCTGTTTCAGAAAAGTAAAGTATTTTAAAATTAAACCAATAACAATGATTATTTTGGAAACGGTTCATCCAACGAGACAGACACTTAAAGAATACAAATTAAGTGTTATGATGAAATCCAAATATTTTCTGTAGTAAGTTTTTCCCTGTTTCTGGCTGGATTACCAATTCTGCAAAAGTCGTTCAGAATGAAGAGGACTATTACCAGGAAATTCAATAATTACGTTTAATTTGTCATGTAATTATTTTTAATATGCGTTATTTTAATAAACATCGTTAATAAACATCTTTCTTCAGAAAATAAATATTTTCGAAAGTTTTTTTCATGTAAAGCGTAGTTTGGGGTGGGGGAATTTTCTTGAAAATCTTTGTGTCACATCCTTGGGAGATACTTAACTTTTCATTAAGGAGTTCTTGTTTGAGTTATGGTGTCCATACACACACACACACACACACACACACACACACGCTCACACATTCACATACACAGACACATACACACACATACACACACATACACAGACACACTCACACACTCACACACACAGACACACACACTCACTCACGCACAGACACACTCACATACTCAGACACACTCACACACACTCATACTCACTCACACACAGATTCACTCACACACAAACAGACGCACTCACACACACACTCACACACACAAACAGACACACTCACACACATTCACTCTCACACATACACTCTCACACTCACACACACTCACATATACACAGACACACTCACACACAGACACACATACTCACTCACACACATAGACACACACACTCACTCACACACACAGACACACTCACATACTCAGACACACTCACTCACTTACACACACAGACACACTCACACACTCACACACACTCATACTCACTCACACACAAACAGACACACTCACACACACAAACAGACACACTCACACACACATTCACTCTCACACATACACACTCACACTTTCACACACACTCACACTCACTCACACAGACACACTCACACACACACTCACACACACTCACACAGACATACTCACACACACTCACACACAGACACATTCACACACTCACACACACATTCACACACTCACACACAAACAGACACACTCACACACACACTCACAGTCACACTCAGAAACAGACACACTCACACACAGACACACTCACACACTCACACACACATTCACACACTCACTTACAAACAGACACACTCACACACACACTCACAGTCACACTCAGAAGCATACACACTCACACACTCACACATACACTCACACACACTCACACAGACACACACTCACACACTCACACACACTCACACACATTCACACTCACTCACACACAGACACGCTCACACACACTCACACATACACAGACACACATACTCACACTCACACACACACTCACACAAATAGATAAACACACACTCTGATTTTTTTCTAAAAATGATTTTTTTTAAATTAGGTTTGTCAAAACATATAGTTGCGGTGAAATCTTGGTATGGAGCTTTTCAATGGAATGCAATACCTTCTCTACCTACTATGGATGTTGTGTTCATTTGCTAGAGAAAGTAATATGATATCCAGCTTTCTCTAGCTCTGAGATCTCCTGAATAAAGAATAAATAGAAAAACGTCCGAGCGTGTAACTATAAATACCCGATTTGTTATTTAGCCTCAGTATCTTCAGATGATTCCAAACAAAGATTCAAGAGAATTTCGCTATCCCAATCTACCTTTAGAAGAATATTGTTCAAAACTTCTTATTTTCTCGAAGAATAGCGCCAAAACTTTTAATGAAAGTATTAAAGATATTTTTACAGCGAGGTGTAGTAGGCTGCAGCATGAATACGGAATACTAGCTAGGAAAAATAATTAACCTCAACTTCAAGGGCAGTTAAAACCAGACATTTTTTGAAAAATACATATACTTTATTGAGAAATGTACACTTTTGAAAGTGCATCGCTTAAAAGAGAATTCTTTTATTTTCTTTAAAATGGAAATTGAAGTGACCCAATGAAAGGGTTGTTAAGGTGGAGAGTTTTGTAAGGTCCACGAGATTGATGATTTAGCATATGAGTGACTAATATTGACACTATTATGGTTGGAAAATGAGCTGACGCGATAGTATAATAATAATAATAATAATAATAATAATAATAACAATAATAACAATAATAATAACAATAATAATAATGATAATAACAATAATAACAATAATAATAATAATAATAATAACAACAATAATGTGTTGCATCATCATTAGTTCCTCTACATTACTTTATTTGTATATTGTTTCTATTTATTATTTTTAAAAATCCATTTTATATCTATCTCGAGTTAATCAAGAAAAATATTCACAGAATTCTACATACTGTTGTAGATACAAAGACTGCACCTTCAGATGGCTTTTGCGTGCCGTAAATTTACAACACGGGACTAACGGCTGTACTTCTCTTCCGAAGGAAGCCATGCTAAGGATTTTTACGCCCAAAATAATCCATTGTCCTCCACTGGGTTTGAACCCGCGACCTTGTTAGAAGGTTAGTTAACACAATGAGTACCTACGCTATTACAACACTCTATAGGACTCACGAAATCACACAAAAAACCTGTATCAAAAATGTAATTATCCGGTAGCACAGACAGTAAAACGTGAAAGGAGACTACTGATCTTGGAGTCGTGGCTTCGAGGCGACAAATACTTAAACTCCTGATACACTGCCGAACAGCATACAGACTTTCAATTACGAATACTGCAGATACCTCAGTTGCAGTAGGTTCGATTCTAGGGCAGTATATTAATCTTGTGTAGGGCTTATGCTAGATAAATACTTGAAATAATCTTTATGCAATATACGGGGTTTAGTACAACACACACACACACACACACACACTTACACCTTTTTCAAAAACATTTTTTTGGACTCAAGGGACCTCAAAATAAATTTCTCTGAATTTTCGACACCGAATTTGTGGGAAGAATACAATACCTTCTCCATTAACTATGCTCATCACATGTACATACGTGCTAGAGAAGTAGATAATAGTTTTGGTACTGCAGTTTACTAGAAATTAATTGTTCAACTGTCACTTTTGTCATTAGTCAGCTCTGCAATATATTGAGAAACACGGTAAGCAAGAAATCGTGTAAATAACAGTGTACATGTACCATAACAATTGGTTTACGTGTGGCAAGAAATGAACGTTTCTGAGTAATAAGGTATGTACTTGTTAAAATGTATATCAAATTACATTCAGAGTGAACTTCTCGGACAGAAACAGTTGAAGCTGCTGCTTTTTAAATAACTCTATGTTTTATGGCCTTAAAAAAGTGTAATTATAAATGAATTTGGCTGCCACATAATTTTCCTGACACAGTATATACCTTACAATTAAATATTCTATGCTCTGTTGCAGGTCCATCTGAAGACAAACTGTTTTAAATCTTGAATAACATTAAATTAAATGCTAAGTGTATTACATTAATATTTTGAGCAAATCTTCTAAAGCACAGATATATCTATCAAGAGTACACATGGCTACAACTTTGCACATTAATTTATCCTTTAAAATAGGATTATCTGTAATAAAGTTTAAAGCTGAAAGATCATTTTCTTTTTTAAAACTTCTAGAACCAAGTTAAGCAATATGGAAAAGGAAATTTTCAGCATAGCTTGGTTTTAAATGTAACATCGGAGAGCACAGGCTCTGCCCATTCTCGGAAAGTATTGCTTCATCACCGACATTTAAAAGCAAAACACCCAAACATACTCGTACCTGTTGTGTTAAAGTGTGTAAAATTATACCTGGATACAAGAGCAAGGATGTCTAGAAAGCTGGAACACCAAAGACGGCGTACCGACACCAATAAATTTCTCTTGTGTACTCCAAAGAAAGAAGGGGACCGACCTTATTGCAGTCGCCAAATGGCGGAAAAGATTCCTCGACCTTGGCAATAATAAAAGACAGGGACACATTTTATTACTGTATAGATGAACCATTGCCCAAGAGCAACAGTTTTTGCGCTCATAAAAGAACTGTGGATAAAAGAACAAAGTTCTTACCTTATTGTCGTACTGGTACGAAAAATGTGTTCGCCTTTTTTTTTTCATACTAAGGCGACCGGGACTGCAATAAATACATCGCAAAAACTCAACAGGGTACCGTTTCCAGCTATTGTTTTCATGTTTTTGTTGCTCGTCTGCGCAACGAAATCCTATGGAGTGCGTTCTTCGAGGGTCATTCAACTTTACTCGCTTTTTAACTTGTATTTTTCAACAAATCATACTGTTCTTTGAAAACGGGACTCATATCTGGTATGCTTGGGTGTGGGTGAGACCGGGAGAGAGAGCGCGCGAAAGTATGGACAATGGAGCCTTACTTTTTAGCTGAAGAGTGATGTAGACAGAACTTTGATGCCTCAGCGTTATAATTATATATTATTTAAAATAATTTTATATTGCAGGGGAGGATAATGCTGCTTTAGTGAATAAATCGTGTGCTCTAAGTTATGGATTGTATTAGATTTATTAATATAATCCTTAACATTTCCTCAAATAGAGTAACTACTCGAGGATGTGTTTACTTTACTGCTTGCTGGTAGATCCCATATATCTACTTGCATTATTGTATGAAAATGAAGCTTCGTCTCTGTCTCTCTCCCGTTTCTCCACATCCTTCTTCTTCCCTTTTCTCATTCCTATTCATCTGCATCTTTTTCCCCTTTCTTTGCTCTTCCTCAGTCTTCCTTTGTACTCTCTCCCATTTCATCGCCCTCACACCGTCTTCTGTGCAGCTTACTTGTCAAGTGATGCTTTGAAAATCAATAATTATACTGTGTTTTGAGAGACGATGATAACACTAGTAAAAATCTGCAACAAAGTAATATTACATCTTCATATGTGCATGCAATCGTAACTATAAAACTTCCCGTCATAACTGATTTACATACATAAGAAACCTGATGTGATCCATTCACATGACTTTCTCCACATAACTGTAAACATTATTCTTAAAAAGGAGATTCTTCTATCTACTTTTTGCTAATCGAGATAAACACTAGCAGAAATTGTCTTATTACTTGCTCCCTTGAAAATAGAAGCAAAATAAGGGATTACACTAGGCAAAGCGATAGTCAAATGTTTTAGACGCTGCTTGCTATGGGATTGAAATCCCTTTCCTTGCACGGACAGGCATTCACAAATTCTCGTACGAGAAAAGTTTGAATTTTAAAACTAAAATAAGAAGGAATATCTCGTAAATGGTCAACTCATGAAACAATGTGTATCATAGATTCATAGTAAGTTTTCGTCTATCTCTAACGGTTTACCAATTCAACCAGAATGAAGAGGCTATTCCAAGCAAGTTCGAAATATACATTTTATTGTCATCCTAATGTATTTAATAAACGCCATTTTAATCAAAATGTTTACAACCGTTTTGAAGAACATCAAAACGTCCGAGCCGCCTGGGTAGTGTGGTAGTAGCGTGTCTGCTGCGCATTCAAATGGTGGTAAGTTCGAATCTCGCTTAGGGTGAGTTACCCGGATAAGGTTTTTTTCGGGGTTTTCCCTTATCCTGAGAAGACAAATGTCAAGTAACTTTAAGCTCTATGGACCCTGAGATCATTTGAGCACCATTTTGTCAATTTAATTCATCGTCCGATATGACCAATCAGGTTAAAGGACATTTAATTACGTAAAAAAAATGAATTTTTCCCCATGTAAATGTAGTTTGGGGTGGAGAAGTTTTCCTCAAAATCTTCGTTTCACATACTTGGAAGATACTAACTTAAATACCAAATTTCATATTTTACGGTCTTTATGCTTTTTGCTATGCTTCCACCGACACACACACACTCACATTATCTTTTTCTAAGTATGATTTTTCTTTTGTTTTGGGGACCTCAAAACATGTATTTACGATGAATATAGGTATCAAATTTTTGTTGGAATGCACTTTATACACTATGTTAGCCAGAACTGTGTTTAATTTCTTATATGCTCACTCAAACAAAATTTTGCGTATAGTATAACTGTTAGAATCAACAGCTTATAAACGTTATAAAGTGATATATTTTTAGCTCAATAAGAGATAGATTTCCATTTTCTTATTTCCCGCCTCATATTAGAACCTACGCCATCATACGTTAGAAAAAATATTTATCATACGATAAAGTCTTTTCTCTCAAGTGAAAGTAGTTATTAAATATCGTTTTTCACAACAATGGTTTTCCCATTCTTCTTCTCCCTGATACACTACAAACAATAAAAAAATATCTAAACTGTTCATTCACATGACTTTCTCTACCTATTCGGTAACAAATTATTGGGAAAAGCTTATTCTTTTTTCTAATGCTAATCGAGAACATTAGCATAAATAGTTTTATTACTTGCTTCCTTGTAAGCAGATTGTAAAATAAATGCTCAAGCAATAGGCAAATCTTTTAAAAGCTGGTTACTATTTCATGTACTGAAACTTCCTTTTTTTAGAATGGCCAGGACTAAACACAGTCAACAACGACTGTCTTTTTCATAAAAAAGTTAAAAGTATTGGGAATATTAAAACCAATAACAAGCAATATCTATATCTATAAATAGCTGTAAAATATCTATAAAACTGTACAGGAATAAATTGAGTGTTTTAACGAGAACTACATTGTTTGTATATATGTCAACCTCTTACGGTCTACGAAGTCTTCCGGAATGATGATGACTCTATTTTCAAGAAGTTCAATATATATATTTAATTAGTCTATAAATTTATTTAATTAACGGTACTTTAATTAAAATTGTTAGACTCATTTTTGAGAAAATCCACAATTTCGAAAAATATTTCATGCAAAAGGTAGCTTCAGTTTTGGGGATTTTCCTGAAAATCTTCGTGTCTCATCCCTGAGACACTTTAAATACGAAGTTTTATTTTAACTGACTCTTAGTTTTTGAGTTTTGCTGCCCAAAAACAGATTGTAAAAATAATTTTTCTTTAAATCGGAGGTTCTCAAATTCATGCATTTTTGGTGAAATCTCAAAATCGAATTTTAGGATAGAATAGAATACCTTAGATAAATATAAAACGCCATGATGAAAAGAACACCTACCTTATAAGAATGAAGAGAGAAATGGATGGATACCGGAATTATAGATCCAGAGACATTAAAATAGAAATCAAAACAAGATATATTTTCTTAAGTTCCCAAAAGTACTTTCCCAAATGAGGTCACAGGTATAGTAATGACTTAAATAAGATCATTAAGTGTTTAGAGCATCACAAAAAAAGCTTTTAAAATAATCGAAAAGGTAAGTACATAAGAATCCTGGAAAATTAAATTAATTGTGGCCATGGTCTGTTCGAATCTGTGAATGTTCGAATTATCCAAAACCTTGTAATAAATCGCTACTAATGTACTATAGTTGTGTACTTATCTCTTAAATATCTGTTGGGCATGTATTGGTATGGTGTTAATACGAATACGAAACTTCGTTCAAATTCTATACATTCTTTGCAACAAACAGTTTATGTCATACATTTTAGTATGTAAATTTGTTGTATAATCAAAATATTTCATCGACTCAAAATTTCAGAAAATTAGTTGCCAATTTTTAAATCGGAGCTTTTAATCATACACAACATTTTAGACGTTGATATTTTAATTACTTTGAATGCTGAATTATGATATTACTTTTAAAAAAATAGAAATTTAAATCGCTATAAATAATGTTTTCATAAAATATTTTTTTGCAAAATTAGTATTAGTATTAGAATGATTTTGTCACCTAAATGCTACAATAAATATTTCTACATATTATGGGATTTATTTTGTATTTAAAACAAAAATTGAGAAGCAAGAGCCAAGTGTAAAAATTTAGTTTTGATGAAAACGCTGTTTTATAAACCAGTATACTAGAAAAACAGTGTGCTGTACGACAGTTGAGCGAAAGGTGACAGGCGTTGTCCAATAACCTTTTGCTATAAAATGGTTTTTAATTTTTTGATCATTTTTAGCCAAAGTTTCCCTACCAGTGCCCTAAAGCTAAATTTCTTGTTCAATAAACGCTTGCGCAATATAACATCAAGGAGGTGATCTAGTTCCCTTCTCAATTTTCTGGTTACAGAGAAGAGGTGCCTAAATTAACAAAACGAACGATACTGTATTGTTAAATAGTACATAAAAGAAATGCAATAAAACAGAGAAATGACATTTGGTGCAACAAAAGACTGTCTATATGTAACATGTCTACAATACTGTACAGTACATTATTTATAACTTCTATATTATAGACTCACTTCCAGTTAGCTGTCGTACGATTTACTAGAATTTGATTAAACATTTAGGGCTAATATATTACATTTGGGTTCTATTACGCTAAATACAAGTTTAAAACATCAAGTATTATTATATTAAAATATATTATTATTATTATTATTATTATTATTATTATTATTATTATTACAAATTTCACCCAACAGAACATCAGAAGGGCATCATCCGCATACACCTGTAAAAGCAGTTTCTTTATCAAGAAAGCAGACGTTGGTTGTCGAAGTAGAGCTTCCAATTTGAAACTTAATATAATTTTTGACAGTTGGTAGAGTTGTCGTGAACAGGAAAACAACAGGAAAATACATTCTGTCGATATAATGCTCTTAATTTCTTGGTTTCTTAATGCAAGTATCTGATTTCGCACAGAGAACATAAACTGGTATAAAACAAAGCACACCTCGAGAGGTTACAACAGTAACTACTCCACTGCTGGTTATTCCACGAAAACTTCAAAGCTGAAACTCTATTGAGTTTAAATCATTTATCTGGATCTTCTAAGTCTATACGATTTCCAAATACATTCATTGGTCATGGGACCTTCAGATCATTCATTGCCATTACAAATTAACCTCATTAGAAATCAACATAAGCACTAGCTTTGCCAATATATTTCTGTAAACGACTTGTGCATTTTTAAAAAGTCAGGAGGAATTGCATTTATAACCTCAAGTTCTGTTCCGAAGATAATCAATTTATTCACCAGTCTTACCAAGCTCTTATATGCACAGCCCAACCAAAAAGAAAAAAATAAAATAATATTCGTGAACTCTGAGGTCTGGGCTTCTGACAAGGCGCTCTGTCGGTAGTTATTTAAGACAGTTATGTCTTACAACACTGTTCACAAGGGATATTGCCTCATCGGACAGATAAGGGTAATTCTCCATTGCAACATGATTTCTGAAAATCCCTATGGTGGTCGTAGTCCTCAAAGTAGGTTAGTAATTCTCATTGATTGTTCCATGCTCATTGCCAGAGGCGTTTTCATTAATCTGTAACAAACATGGCCAAGAATAAGCTTTCCATTTTCTATATTATATTACACTTATACTATGCACTGCTACATTGAAAATAGATGTTGATTTAACAGACACACTTTAGAATATAGGATGGATCTAAAGTTTTGATCTACCGAGAAGTCTAACAGATGCTGGTTACCGAGGAATAACTGGTTGCCTTATGCAAAGATATCACAGAAGTTTACAAGTAAATTTCTCATATTGATGCCAATCACTGAATCCTTGTCAATACACTCAGAATAGTAAGATATTTTCCCGATGAATTATACTTTGAATTACACTATACCTTCAAAATGGATAGGCAGAAGTATAAACACAAACTCACATGACTTGCGGTGCTTAGAGTTTTTGCAAAGAGCTCATAAATCCACGTGTGCAAAATCAAGGCAAGCAATTTACAGGATCTAAAGAGAATTGTAATCGTAAAACATTTGGCAAAATGCTTAAAGATATCTCTAGAGCTTCATTTGAACATTAGTAGCAGTGTTTCAACATAGATGGGGTTTTGGGAAATTGACGGTCGCCTCGCGAGAAATCTTTAGCTAGTATTGGTATTTGTCCAAAAGAAAAAAGAAACATGTTATCCTAAACTGTGACGTTTCCAGAACATTTGGAGACATGCCCAGTTTAATTATAATTTTAAACTATGTACATTAAAAATACATATTAAATTCTACGTTTAAATTAGTCTAACGATTGCAGAGAACTTGCATTTTATATCTGTTGTAATTTTATTAAACAGATGCATTACACTAATATACTAAAAACTTACTTCTTTCTTGTTTGTGACACTTGATATGAGAATTGTGCTTACTTTGGTGAAATAAATATCACTTTTATTGCTTCCTCTAGCACATATCCAAACTGTCATAGTAGATAGAGAAGGTATTATGTTCCACCAAAGCATTCGATACTGAGATTTCTCCAGAAATACATACATGCTTTGAGTTTTACTTTTTCGATTTTATAAAACCTGAACTTTGATTAAAACGCCGGATATTAAAAATATGTGCATGGCAAATAAAATGCATATTCTGAATTTCTTGGGAACAGCCCCTGAGGTCCTCTTCATTCTGAATGACTTTAAACGTCTTACAAGCCTGTCGGGGAGCCAACGGCACAAAACCACAGAATGGAGAACCTGAAACGAGCGGTTAGGCATGAGCATGAGGAAGTGGATGATATGAAATGCAAGCGAAATGATCTATAGGAAAGGTGTTGATGCAGCAATTGGTGGAATGAGTGGTGGGGGAAACTCGCAGAAAACGGGCACACGCGCCACTTAGTGCACCACATATCCACATTTGGAGGCTTGGGATCTCATTAAAATACATAATTTATATCACATACATTTGTTATAGAGCTAACCATTTAAGAGGTATTTCCTATTATTGGTATTAATTTTAAAATACGTACAGCATTTCAATGATCCCATAGCGACAGCTTTTGAGGGGGTTAACTGTCACTTCAGCCTAGTGTATTTCCTTATTTCCCTTCTACATGTAATAAGGCAATTTCTAGTAATGATTATCGTGATTAGCATGAGGTAAATAAAAGAATAATAGTTTGTTATAATAGTTTGTTTGCAGAACAGATAAAGAAACTCATGTGAATGAAACACATCCGATTTTTTTTTTTTTTTTTATTGCTTTAACAGAATGATGCTATGTAAGACATGACTATGTTTCTACATATGAATTTTAAATAAAACAACTTTTATCTTTACAATTTGTTAACAATGATTAGACCGCACACCTCCCACCTAGGATTTGTGGTGTGATGGTCCGCCAGCGCCTCAACGGCATCTCACCCCAGGCCTGTGTGTATGTTCTCCATATGAGAAGACTAACCATATGGAAAATATTTAATTTAGATTCTTTTTTCAGCCCTGCGTGTATATTCGTTAAAATAAATTGCTGTACTACTGCATATTTTGAAAATCACAGAGCTTGTACATGATTTTCTCAAAAATGTTTATAGAAAACAAAATCATTATAGGAATTCATGAGAGTTGCACAGCTTACAGCAGAATATCAACCAAAAAATTTTGAGAATCGGTGATGTATTTCATATTTGAATAAACATTATTTTATTTCATGGGACCAAAGATTTATGTACAGTCTTTAATAAAATTTGTCCCAACAATGTGTACACTAGAAAAAATCTACGACATATATTTGAGCATGTGCCCGTCTTTCAGTTCTAGTTGACATTTCATCCTTAAACGTAATCTTTTTGCAGTTTACTGACTTCATTAGCAATCTTCAGTTTGTGTTTCTTGTTTCCAATAGAATAATTCATTTATTTTTATTTTGCAGAGAAGCTTTTAATATTCCATGCAAGCTACCATAGAACGTGAATGAAATTAATTGTTGAAAGTGCAACGAGCTTGAAGTTCTCTGGCGCTTGTAAATTCTTGATATCATCGGGCAAAAGGAGAAATAAAGATTTGAAATAGGCGGGAGTGAATCTAGTGTTCAATACTCCTTAGATTATACTAAATACTTGATATCATTTGGGCAAAAGGAGAAATAAAGGTTTGAAATAGACGGTATTGAATCTAGTGTTCAATGCTCCTTAGATTATACTAAATACTTGATGCACATAAAATGCAAAACCGCTGGTGAGTACTTTAAGAATAGATTAAAGACCAACATTATAGAATAAGCATATAACTAAACCTTCAATTTAACTTATTATATGCATCAAACATATAACACTTATCAATCAGAGAGCGAGTTGCACACCAGATTCTCCAAACAACTGATGAAGTGTATGTTTTACATTTCATATTCTCTTAATACCTTCTTATTTCGACTCACTGACTACTTCACTGTGCAAAATCAATAACATTAATTTACAATATCTGTAAAAGTATGACTAAAAGTAACTAGTTTTGGACAAATGAACCAAAGGCAGGTGAATTCCACATTCATAGCTCAAACGTGGGAGAAGCATTTGAACTACCCTGCTTTTGGAAAGGTTATTGCCCTACTGGAATTAAAGGCTATTACTGTTATTATTATTATTATTATTATTATTATTATTAAAGGGTGCATGAATATAAATCAAACAAAAAAAATAACAGCACTAGAGAGCAAATTGTGCACTAAATTTCAAAAACAATTTAATATATATTCGATTTATAATTTGTACACTTTAGACTATCCTAAGAGTTCCATATTGCGACCAACTGGTTACCTCATTATATGTATAAGATCATTTACTATATCTGTATAAGGTAATATCAAAATGAGTTTGGCGCAAAATAGCGAAATTTAAAAACAAAAATAAGGTGAATTATTTATAACATAATGGTTAATCCTATTCTAACTCATGGAAGTGAAATACTGAATTTAACAATGGGACAAAAAAAAAAAAAAAAAAAAGAACTAGAATATAAAACGTTTCTTAAAGTAATATTGAAGGTAAATTAAGATAGGTAAATATACGCTCCAATAATGATAGAATACAAGAAAATAAATGCACTTGTTTGGATTAAAACATTGAAAGAATGGGGGATGAAAGAACTATTAAGTGGATGATAAAATATGATGATAAAATATGATTATTCTGCAACAAGTTATTCATAAAACATCTAATTCTTATTTCTACTTTGTACTAATGGAGATAAATTATTACTTAGTTCTTTTAAGTGGATGGGAAATAAAGCAGTATACTTGGCTAACGAGAGTCAAATCTTTTAAAACCTAGTTACTCAGTGATTAAAATTCGGTTCTCTTTGTATGGCTAGGAGTAAAACAAAAGAAAAAGGCACAAAAAAAGTCTTGTTTGAGAGAAGTATAAGTGTTATAAATTTTAAAGTAATAACAAAAAATATCTGGAAATGGTTAACTTCACAACAGAAATTGACTACCTAAATTTTGTAATTACTTTGTGGAGTAAGAGATGTCTTCAGAGGCTATTCTCAGGAAAACAAGATAAACATGTTATTTGTCATGTAAATATCTTTAATACACCTGTTTTAATCAAAATCGTTAGTCATTTATGAAAAACCAAAATGTTCAAACATTTAGTTCAAGGTGGGGAGACTATCTTGAAAATATTTGTCTTATATTCTTGGAACTTAAATACCAAGTTTGGCATTTAACGGACTACTCGTTCGTTATGCTGTTCACACACCTACACACACACACACACTCGAACTTTTGTTTAATAACGAATTTTTGTTATCAGCGGTCCTCAAACATATATTTACGATGAAATCTCAGTACTTTAAGTTGAAATACAATACCATTTTTACATACTATATACTTGCATAGTACTTTGAAGAGAAGGTGAAAGAGAAATATGACCTAACTGAAAGAGTTGGAATGGCTGTAAACTTAAACAATGCATTGAAATGAAGAAGAATAAGAAAAAGAAAGTTCTTGTTTTGATTTTTGAGCATTTTAGCTCTCGGAGGAGTACTCAATCAACATTCTCTGGAATTGCGCATATGGATCCATTTTTCCATTTGAAACATACCATTTCGTGTTAATTTTACATTTAGCTTCATGTCGCTATTCTATTGCTTCATTTTCCCTTTGAATAATTAATTCTGTTGTATGAGCACCTCTAACAAACAAAGTAAAACTATTAGTGAGCTACTTCAAGTATCCTAGAGTGTCTCAACACCTCTGTTTATTTACGGTATAGGCAAACTGCCTACGTAAATTCTTCTTTATCTCCTTCACACAAAGCTAAATTCTAAATATTTTGTTTCGATTTTATAGCTTATAGCAATCTAATAGATTTTCTGTAGCGCACTTTATAATTACGGTTATTAAAATAATATTTTTTTTCCCTGTAAGTCCACAAGTGATTCTCAATTTATTCTACTCCAAGTTTCGGCTTCCAGTATCTTAGACAAATTTCCAGAAAGTTTGTGACGTCATTTTCTGGCTATAATGGGAGGAAGAATTGCGAATTGTACGGAGTCGTGACTGGAGTGTTAGCGAGACATGGACGGCTTGCAGACGTAAAGTTTTATGTGTCGAAACGACGATTGAACTATTTGCAGCAGTGAATCAAAAACTATATTAATAACTAAAATTGTTGAGTCAATAAAGGGCATTTGTTACAATGCTTAGATCAATATTTTTATTATTTTCTGTTAGCCATATCTTTCTTCCGTTTTTGCTGTCCATAATTCCTTATAATATTGTTCACATTATTTTATATTTATAGGATTTATCATTATGTTATCTCTTTCTCTGTTTAGATCGTTCATGGTTTTGAATGTTTTCTCTTGCCTACCATGCAGCACCGCGTTTACCCAATACTTCACTTGATTGTGTAGCAATCTTTACTATACTAACCAATTCAACTTATCATTATCATTAACGGTTTTATTTCTTAGACATTTCCAAATTCTTTATTGACATAGATATCGAATGCTCTTATCTCTCAATATGTACTTTTTGTCTATTCCCATGTAATTTATTTTTGTGGGGTACATAATAGCTGTTGCTATAACCAGAAAATGTTCAGTGCATGCCAATACAACAATATACACTTATACAATGTATCGTTTTAAATATAATCTC
This sequence comes from Hymenopus coronatus, assembly GCA_030762935.1. Classification (NCBI taxonomy): domain Eukaryota; kingdom Metazoa; phylum Arthropoda; class Insecta; order Mantodea; family Hymenopodidae; genus Hymenopus; species Hymenopus coronatus. The sequence continues at coordinate 13,460,472 of CM060890.1, forward strand.
ATTTGTTATATAGTCGGTTGGTGATTTTGATCTTCGTTCTGCTCTTATAAAATTGGGAATAAATTTTTGTTTTAAAAAGTTATTCAAGTTATTTAAGTGGTTGTATAAGGTAAGATGTATTAGCTGATTCAACTGTTTTGTTTCTTCTTCCAATACGTTACTATTACACTTCCTTACCTTTTCATTTTACTTTACACATATTACAAAGGTAGAGAAGATATTGTATTCCACCCAAAATTGGATACCGCGATTTCAATGAAATTAAACGTTTTAGGGTCCCTAGAATCCATTAATGAATTTTTTGGACAACATAACTCAAAAACAAAGAGTCCGTTAAGTATCAAACTTCATATATAAGTTCATAATATTCCAAGGATGCGGCACAAATACATTGAAGAAGGTCCCTTCACTTTAACTAAACTTTACATGCAAAGATTTTCTAATATATTTACATACCAAATAACATGTATATCTTGATTTTCTGTGATAGATCTCTGTAATGCTGTTTATTCTGAATGACTTTTGCATAACTGGTAAACCACAAGAGATAGACAAAAACTTATTGCACAAAAAATTAGTTTTCGTCGAAACACACAATTTATGTAAAATAAATGTTTGACTTGTAGCTAACCATTTTCAAGATATTCTTGTTAATGGTTTAAACTTTCCATCACTTACAATTTTTATCCTGCATTTCAATAGTATCACATAGCGACCGGCTTTAAAAAGGATTCGTACTAAAATTATTTCTGCCAATATTCATCTTGATAAGCATGAAGTAAATAGAAGAATAAGCTTCTGCAAGAATTGTTTGTTGCAGAATAGTTGGAGAAATTCAGATTTGATAGACATCTTCCATTGTTTGCTGTAAAATATGCTACAATTGTTGCGCTTCTGCTTTACATTGATCTTGTTGTGCTGATATACAGGTAGAGAACCCTGTGGTATAACTCTCCTTGTAACAACAATAGTATGCACCAGTACTCAGCATATTACTACTTATTGCATTACATCTCTTAATATTAACTGTGCTTAATTAATGTTCTATGCATTCAATATTATACTTATATTTTTACATTAACCACTTCAAAGTTTATTGTTTTGAAAACTCCATGTAGCAGTCTCAGATATTTGTTTATTGATTACTAGTTCTCTGTCTCTGGCTATTTGCTTGTCTGAGTTGTATAGCCTGTTTTTCTAGTTTTGACCACCCTCTGTTGTCAGAAACATTTGGCAGTGAACTGTTACTGTACATCTCGTACAAGTGTAGCCCATGCCCGCTAATGCTGGATTGATGGACGTTCTGTTTCTCTCTTTGGAGTATAGATGCAATAAACTTTCTTCGGTTCAAGGTTTTATGTAACGTTACTATAACTGCAGAGTCTATGTCAATTTTAAGACAGTGGATACTACAAAGAACGGGCGGATTAGAATTCTCATGCAGGTTTGAAAAGCAAAGCGGATAAAAGAAACCAGAGAAATCATTTCCAATAGACAAGAAATCAGATTGTGAGGATAGAAGATTTAAGCCGAAGATCTTGGACCAAATCAGACGAACATGTTGTAATAATTGTAGTGGTACAAAAATGTCATGTTTGGCTAACATTTGTAGCTGCTATTGAGTGGGCAGTGCGTTACGCCTTTGTTTCAGCTATTGCAACTATGCAGCTATTGCATCCATATTGAAATAAACAGCCAAACCTACATCGTGGTGAATATATCAACTGATTTTCATTAATGCAGACGCCAAACTCACATATATTCTTCCTTCTGCTGCCTTTTCCTTCTAGTTTTGGAATGCGCAGATTTTTGAAACCAATATATTCTTTAGAAATGCACGATATTTCCAACACTCCATCTAATACTTGAAGTTATATTTCGTAGCTGTGCTAAGTCACCGGTAATATTAGTTTATGTTGCGGGAGGTTCAGCTTTGTGACTCTGTAGATAAATGTATGCGAAGAGTATATATACTAATGCAGAGTGCACTGGATTTCGAACTCGGAACCTTTCAGTTAAAAGCCACTTAGCTGTACAGCTAGCAATTTGTAGGTCAAAGCTGCTTGGTGAAAGCTAATCTTGAATTATTGTTGTTGTTATTATTATTATTATTATTATTACTTATGGAATATACATTAGTAATAAATATAAATTAAAATAGTTAATAAACAATATGGTGTAATATATATATGTTATAGTATAATATACTAAATGTTATATATTATAAACACAATTATTACCTCACAAATACCTTTGCCTCTTACAAAGCTTGACAGTGTAGGCCATACCCGAATGCTTCTGAAAATAATATAATGGAAACAGAAGCAAGCAGTTCTACGTAATGCAATGAGTTGTTGTGGAGTAACAAAGTGGACGGATTGGAACACGTATATACGAATCTAAGATTTGGTGTCTCCTTCAAACTGTTCTTTTCAGATGCACCTACTCATTTTTACTCAGTGAATTCGCTTCTCACAGTGAGTTCACTCTTTTGCAAAAGGACATTTAACAAAGGAAAAATATGTGACCGAAAACAAAAGTAGGTTTTTGGCTCAAATCTTTCTCATTTGAGTGGAATTACATTCACATTTGACATATGAATTGTTATTCATATGGAATGAAGAAATACTTAGAGAAATAACACCTCTGAATTACGCAGGGAACAATAGCGTTTCATTATATATAGGTCGTAGACATTCCATTTGGCAGGTGGCCAGTCAAAGTGTAATAGTCACACAGATACCCTGACAGTAATCTTTTAAACATCCTTTACCCATTTATAACCCGACTTTAACTGTACGGTGATATGGGCGAAATTCCCTTTATAATATACATATATAGCTTATTAGCAATTGTGTACTACTGTCTTTGTGTTTTCTTTTTTTCTTAAGTTATTCATCAGACCAAACACACACATGAGCGTGCGCGCGCATTCACGTTCTCATTTATACTTTCAGAGGGTAGAGAATGCTTTTGACCCATTCTCACCCCCAGCCGGAAATCGAAGGTGAGCCCCTCGCTTAACAAGAAAGTGTTCTGTCTACGGAACAGCTATTTTTAATTTATAGGAATGTGTTGTTGAGATCACATATGTCAGCTGCAATTAGTGCACGTTGTAGTAAAAATATTGTTGATATAAAATCAGCTAAAGGCAAGCTAACTCCTGACATTACACAGCACAAAAGTAGGGTGTGGAATCAATTATCGGAATTCTGTGCAGAGAGAAAATTGTCGACTCAGTTAGTAAGAAAGAGATTGCCTCTATTTCACAAGTGCCTTCGCGATCTCACACAATGCATTCATTGTGTGCATACATGGCTGCCATTAAATTCATTGTAAATACACTTTTCGTGTAATTATCGTGTTACAGCCCGTCAGAGTAAAAAAGCTGCAAGAGCGCTGTGGGAGTAACTACTTCACTCTCCGGCATGCGCATGCGACATAAGACACGCATGCGCATCACGAGAGTGGGCATTGCAAGCGGCAGTGAGTTATAAAAAAAATCATAACTTACTGTTTATTATAAGAATATATAAACTGAGAACTATTAACAGTAATGTCGGGGACTTTCAATACCTCTTGTAAGTCCTTAGATGACAGGCTAGGGAGATTGTCTACAATATTGCCACTTACTTGCGCAAACAAATACTTGTTCTCATAGTAAATTCAGCCATGCATGCAAATATTGTAACAATGGTATATGGATAATGAGAAACTTTCCCTCCATCACCGACTTTTATACTATCTCCAAACTTTGTCTGGCTAAAGCGGAAAGAGGGGAAGTAGTTGAAGGCGTGAGCTGCGCGGACCAAAATATGGTAATATTTTTAATTACCTTGACAAGCTATACTAGTTTTCCAAGACAATTTATTTTTGTTAAAATGCAAGCATATTTCCCTAAAGCAATTATTTCTCGATCTTCCGCTTCAACATAATGAAGCAATGAAAAGAAGCATTCGTTAACTTCAATTAAACTGTCCAAAAATTATCAGTACTTGTATTACTATGTCGATAGTATTTCTCTGGAGAGAATGCTTACTTAACCTAATATATTGTGTGTGTTTAATGTCTATTTGTATATGTCTGAACAGTATAAAAAGGTACGTATTTTGTATCTTATGAGAATATTTCAATCACATATTTTATATTAAAATTAGAAAAAGTAAAACAAAGTTTTCCATTAATGAGGTTATTGATGCTATAGGTTTTCATTAGACCAGGCATCACCAACTCGCTAGAGCAAAAAGGCTTGCAAAGACTAAACACGTGCTCTTGTTTCTTGTACAGTGTCATGAGTCAGTTTATAATGACGGAAACAGAAAGTAATCCACCACGCAAGCCATTGAGCCCTACGTTTAAGCCTGCCTGGAAGGAATCTTTCTTATTTTACTAAAATATGATGTATTCCATTCACATGACTTTCTGTAACAAATAATAAACTTATTCTTCTATCTACTTCATGCTAATCAGGTAAACAATTACAGAAATGTTCTTATTATTATTTCCTTATATGTAGAAGGGAAATAAAAGAATAAACCAGGCTAAACCGGCAGTCAAATGTTATAACATGTTGTTGCTTTGGGAATGAAATCAGCTTCTTTGTGTGGCTAAGAGTTCATATGTAAAAACTTCAAAGTATTTTAAAACGGAAAGCAATAACAAGGAATATTCGAAAACTGTCAGCCTCCGTTGTATAACACATAAATTGTGTGTTTTAAGGAGATGTTTTATATAGTACATTTTTGTATATCTCTTATGATTTACCAGTTATGCAAAATTCAGAAAAATTCATCCAGATTAAAGAGGTCTTCCGAGGCTATTCCCAGAAATTTCAAAATATACATTTTATTTATCATGTAAATACCATAAATTTAAGGGATTATAATCAAAATCGTTACAACACTTTTTGAGAAAACCAACATTTTCAAAATTGTAAAGGGTAGCTCCGAGATTTCACCGGAAATGCATGATTTGGGACCCCCTGAATTAAAAAAAAAATTAGGCAAAGTTCAGCGCGCGCGCGCGCGTTTGTGTGTGTGTATGTATGTCTGTGGGCAGCATAGCTCTAAAACCAAGAGTCTGTTAAATATCAAAATTCTTATTTAAGTTGAGTATCTTCCAAGGATGCGACACAAAGGTTTTCAAGAAAAATCCACTCTCCCCCAACTACTCTTTGCAATGAACATTTTTTTGAACATTTTAATTTTTCAAACATGGCTCTAACGATTTTGATTAAAATATCTTATATATAAGATATTTTTATGACAAACGAAGTGTATACCTTGAATTGTCTGGGAAAAGTTTTGAAGACCTCTTAATTCTGGATTACTTTTATATAACTGGCAAACCGTAAGATATATACAAAAACTTACTACAGAAAATAATTAAATCTCATAAAACACACAATTAATGTATGTAAAGTTTTTTCTTTTAGAGTTAACCGTTTTTGAGATATCCCGGATTATTGGTTTCAATTTTAAGCCACTTTTCTCTAACGGAAGTCATATTTTTCTCTTTTCTCGTTTGTTTAATCCTGACAAGCAAAGATTTGGAATTTCAATTATTTCACACAGTGACCGACTTTTAAAGCATGAGACTATCGCTTTAGCCTGTGCTTTTTCGTATTCTTCTTCTACTTTCAAGGACGCTAGTTATAAGGCTAATTCTGTTTATGTTTTCCTTGATTATAATGACGTAGATAACAGATTAGTGTTTAGCAACATGTTTGTTTACCGAACAGCTATAGGAACACATTAGATTTTTCCTTCCCACCTTTAAGGAACCAAATAATAAGGACAATTTCGGCTAATGTTTGTCTCGTTGATCATGAAGTAGTAGAGTAAGCTTTTTAACAATAATGTCCTACCTGTAAATAGAAAACATCGGGTTTTTTAGTTACAAATCTTATATGGTCTATTCACTTGACTTTCTCTACATCTCTGAAACAAATTATTTTTAATTACGTGTTCTTCTATTTCATGCTAATCCAGATAACCATTAGTAGAAACAGTCTTATTACTTAGTTCTTTATAATTATAAGGGAAATAAGGGAAGACGCTAGACTAAACCGACAGTCAAATGTTTTAGTATGTGGTTTCTATGGGATAGAAATCCGTTTCCAGGTGTTGGAAAGTTCTCGTATTAGAAAAAGTTCTAAGTATTTTAAAATTGAAACCAATATTTTGCAAGGAATATCTCGAAAGCGGACAACTCCAGGAAAAAGTTATGTGACATAAATTGTGTATTTTAACGAGATCTACATTTCTGGTAAAGTAAGTTTTTGTCTACCTCTTATGGTTTACCAGTTATGCAAAATTCTGCAAAATTCACTCAAAATGAATAGGTCTTTCTGGAAATTTCAAAATAAACAGTTTTATTTGTGATATGAATGGTTTTAATACGCGGTATTTTACGTTTCAGAGAACTTCTATCCTTAAGTTAATCAAGTAAGTGCACATAAAAGTTTCAGCTAATGAGTGTAGTAACCCGTATGCTTAACCAAATTATAAGTATTTTATAAGTTTTACAGATGTGTGAATCCTAAGTAGACAAAGTTATGAACTAACTATGAGGAAATAATTTTCATATAACAGTATTAAACTCATAATAGAAAAAAAAAAAAAAAAAAAAAAAACACATGCAACTGTATGTTTTTCTTTTAAAAAGTTAATACATACATGATGATCACCTCCATTGGAAAAAAAGGAGTCTCTCTATAGTGTAACATTGTAGGTTTAATCAATATATTGTCAGCATTTGCTGGCCGTGGACCACTTTTAGACTCTTCAACTTGCGAGGCTGAAGGAAACCACAGAAAACCAGGATACTTGCTAGTTATTTCAGTGTCCACTAGATATCGTGGGCAGTAATAGATACCAAACAGCTCCTGTGAGCCAAGCAGATGACGCACATATGTACGTTTTTCGGTGTATTTGATGCTGATGAAGTGGGAATTCCGTCATATTTCCGTTTCTTGAGTCCTCTCTTGCACCAATCCTAAGACATGCTTGTGTTGGACAGCCGTTTTAAGGAATCGCAGCAACGAACGGATACTCCACAGCCCTTCTTTTAAGGATGGGCTAGCAGCGTTACTAGACTCAGGTATTTGCTGTTTGCTCGGTAGCAATAATATGCAACAGTGAAACTATCTGTACTCAAGTTGTGTTGAAACGAGGTTAATGTTTCAGTAAATATCAGTATTGGAAGAATTGCTTTTTCACACAAACCATGTGTAGGACAGGAGTTGGATAGGTAGAGTCAGACTGAAAAATGCAATGCCATAGCCGGGATTTGAACCACGGATCTGCCGATCTCTAGCCGTTGCTCTGCCACTGAGCTACCATGGCAACATGCCGGCATAGCATTTCCATTTCCATTTTCTAAGTCACTTGCCACTTCTTTCATCGAGCCTCAACTTAACTCCTGACTTCTCTAAGCACGTAATAGCACCAGGTAGGAATCCAAAATTTGACTTTATATACAAAAGTTTACCTGCAAGTTGACTGTGTTAAAGAAGTTCCTGCCCAAGTATGATGTATCACTGCTATCAACGGGTCAATGATCCTTTTCGCCACTTGCATGTTCTCACAGTAGTAATCCTGTGCTAGTTCCCCATCTGGTCACAACTGGTGAAGGAAGCAAAGGAACGTCTTGAATGTTGCAACTCGAGAAGGTGCCTTTAAGAAGATCTTCTTGATGCAACCTAGATCAACTTCAGGAAACTTACTCCTCCGCAATTCGGTGTAAGGCGTGTGCACCATTTTCGAGTAAAGAGCTTGAAGAGAATTAGCAGCTTTTACCATATATGGTGCAGCATCGCACAATAAGAGCACATGTTGAATGCCATAAGGGTATATTAAACCCAAGATCTGTCAAACAGTTTGATAACGGTTGAAAAACTAGTTTTTCCAACGGTTCGCAATTTGGATAGATAGAGTCAGACTGAAAATTTCAATGCCATAGCCGGGATTTGAACCACGGATCTCCCGATCTCTAGCCGGTTGCTCTGACAACTTTTATGGTCAATTGACTATTGATTATAATAGTTGGGTATACTATGAATCCTGGGTCTAAGGTACTTACTACATCGTAGGTCGCCATTTGGGTTGTTATCTCAAAATAATTTGAGATCACCCTGTGGTTCACCGGGAAAGTTGATAAGTTCAATGCAATGCCGGCATGTTGCCATGGTACCTCCATTGTGCCCACCACAACATTTGCCACATAACGAATCAGCGAATCAGTAGTTTCGTCTATGCTTTCCCAAAATGTTTTCCTTGACACTTTTTGTCTGATTTTCTGTGCAATTTCTCCTTAATGTTGAAAGGTATAGTGTAGGCTTTCCAGTATGCTTTTCTAGAGAAGATTGTAGCTTTGAATTATTTATTTTGTTCAAAGAGATATCAGTACAAATGAGCGCTTCACAGAGAAAGCGATCCTAAAGAACAGCAAGCTTTGCCAAGTTGTCCTTTTAGCTTCAAACAGCCGTAGACCTTAAATGTGTTTTTCTCTCTTTACATGCCGGTCTATAGTCAGCTGCCACTCGTACTTGCAGAAAAGTATATTCCCATCTGTAGAGATAACGTTTTCACCATAAAGGCTAACAACACTATTTTATTTATTCGCCATGCTTTGCTTTAGTTTAGTCATGATGATTTGATAAACTTCACACCACGGTCCTTTACACTGTAAAATACACCTCTTTGCACTGCTCTATTTAGAAAAGATTTGCAAACACTGTGAGCTGATAATAGGTTTTGATCCTTCTGCTTACGTTTGCAGCTACCTGCTACTTGTGAAGTAAGTGAAAGTGTTTGTACATGGACAAGTTCATTAGCGGTCCATAAAAGAAATGCATGTAATCTTTGTCCAGTTTCCTGGAACCAAAGTACCTCTGGTGCTATTCAAGGCCAAGTAAAACAATTTACTAAATAATTAAATGTAAACATCAGTTATCCTGCTTTGCTCATAAAAAATTAAACATAAATCATATCTAAGATGTATTTTAAAATGCTTAATTATAACAAAAAACACCCAATAGTATTAAAACTCCCCAAAATGCAATAAAATCCTAAACAAATGCCATATCCCATTAAATTAACAAAAAATGCAAAAATGCCCTAATAAGTATGAATAAATTAACGCATTTTACTATGAAACACTTTTATATATATATAACTCCTTAATAAATTACACTTAAAAAAAAAAAAAAAAAAAGATGTAAAGTAATCGACATCCTAGCCCTAGTTATCACCTTGTACAATACATTTATCACCGTACTTTTTCCTACACCAGTGGAGCCACTTAAATACCCTCATTGGTAGTTTTAAAACTGCTTAGTATATGCATATTGAAATCTCTCTGTTTAGCATTTAATTTGTTCAACAAACCAAACATTTCCTCTCGGGATACTCTACTAGGAATTTTGAATCTTTTTATGTCTTGTTTATCAGCTCCATAATATCCACATTTTGTATTGCTTCGTCGTTGTGAAATTCTACGTCATAACAGTCATCCCTATACATTTCAAAAGTATTATTTTGAACCGTCTGTAGGCTTCTTCCAATGCTTCATCCGTTTTAACAGAAAATTTGTTTCCATTCTTTTCGATTTTTTCAAGTTATCATAATACAATTCACAGACGTTCTTGTTCTCTATTCACGAATCTCATCTCTAAATGGCATTAACCACAACAACACTTGTGTAATTATCGAGATCTTGCGCCAGATTGTATCACCTATTACTGCTTTCTTCTTTCTTTTACTGCAGTTTCTGCATTTTCATCATCGTTTAGTTCATGAAATATTCTCTTGTAGGGTTTTTAATAACCAACCACGAAATCTGGGCCGAGTGGTTAGACCACTCGAGAATGTGAGATTTGTGGTGGATAAAGCAGCGCTGGGGCGGGTTTTCTCCGGGTACTCCGGTTACCCCCGCCATTGCATTCCACCGGTGCTACATCATCTTTCATGTATCATCAGTGTCACCGCCTGCGGTGCCGTAAGTAGTTAAAGCGGGCGTTAAACACTACAAAAAAACAACCACGAAATCTGCTAAACACACTTTCTCTAAGTGCTTAGGACGTTGACAGTATTTCTGAATCACATCTTGCATACAGACGTCTTTAAGCAGTTGTTCTAAGGCTCTCTTATTCTTCAGCATCACAAAGCGTTCCTGTGATGGACTGGTATTTATAAAGACCACTTTCCTGCTGCTCTTTGACACGGGCAGAGAAAGTACACAATAAGCTGCTTCCTGAGCTGACATTAAATTGCTGTTTAAAAACAGGTTACATATTTTGCGTAATTTTTCCTATAAGTTTCAATTCCCTGATTCTACGTCTTTCCTGCATTTCTCAGAAGTTTTGACTGTCCTGACTCTACCTTGCTCATATACTTTATTATATAAATTGCTAGTCCACACTCTTCTAAAACTAGTTTTATGGCCATGTTTGATTCAAACAAATGCAGTACATCTTTGTTGTAAGCATTAATACCAACTTCTAAATTAGATCTTAATAATATACGTGTTTGCTTTAAGGAAGATCTTATTGCATTCAAATACTGCATTTCATTCATATTAAGTTTCTTTAAAATTTTTTCAAAAGAAATTGATTCTGGCTTTATATAAAAATATTTTATCAAATTATTTATTTTCTTCAGATTCTCCCCTGTTTCACTGTTGTTTTCATCCTCTGGCAATGGAGTCAAAATAGTGGACCTAGCCATGAAAGGTAAAGGAAAATGAAACCTGTATGCCATTTTGTTTTTCCTACCTTTGTAGCACGTGTTTGTGCTTCTGAAGAGAATATGAATCATTTTCATTGTACTCTCACGTGATATATTTGTCAATAAAATTTGTTACTTCTTTGATTGATTCCTGGGTTGAAGGATTATAACGTGGAGCATCTTTCAACCAGAAAAATAAGTGTTCATGAGGACAGCCTTGTATTTAAAATTCTCTTTCTGATAATAATCTTCGACCACATGGTGATCAAATATACTGTCTTCTGCTGTAAGTAGTTTTAAGAAAGATGAAATTTTATAATCGAAATATCGAGCTCACATAACAGAATCATTCCTAATTAACAGCGTCTATTCGTTGTTGCTCAGTACAAGTGCTTCTTTTGTTTTTAACTTATTATGTTTCATGTAGTATAAAGTTAACAGTAGTTCTGATCACCAGCTTTCTGCTGCAGACAACGTAACAAACAATGTCGGTTTTCCTAACTGACTGATCATTGCCAATAAGTCCTTTTTCTTCCAGAATGCTGAACTGGATCGGATATCTTTAGTGAACCGATAGCCGCTATCAACTTTCATGAAATTATTGACACATTTTTGATTTAGTAAATTCATTGCATTAATATTAGAGAAGACCCTTTTTTTTATTTTCCTCTAGCACATATTCATATTGTCTTTGTATCTTGTGTTTGGCCATGAACAATAGTCTGCTTTGTATGGAGGATTAACGATCAACGAATCTAAATTCTGATTTCGCCCGATCGCTGTATGTAATATATTTTGGCATATTAAAAGGCTGGCCTGCGTACATTTTGGGAAAGTAAAGTTCATCAAAGTTTCTATTAAGTGTCCCGGAGCTTCTACTTCTATTGTTTCAACTTTAGCACTTCTTCTTCCTTGTCGTACTCGCTGCCAAACTCTATTGAAGCTTCCTCTTCGGGCCTGGTTTCCAGAGATTTTGTCTGTTCAGCTTTGTTTCCGACAATAACTTGACATTTTCTGTGTATCGTTTTTCATACCTCTTTAAATACAGTTAATCTATTTGGATACCATTATTCTTAAATAATGGAGTTTTTTGCTGATATTTCAAGGCATCACCGACGACTGCTTGTCTAATTGTCTCATACGTGTAGTACAGTTTTTGCAGAATATGTCGTTTCGGCTGCAGCAGCATGGTTGCCATATCATCAAAAGTTCGTAGTAGAGCACGTAGATACTCATTGATATCAATTGAAATATTTACAACGGAACCCTTTTCTCTAACTGTGGGTTTAGCGCAAAAGTTTTAACGGTCGCATTTGCATAAAGGGTATATAAGGATTACATAATCGTTTCTCCAACACAGACAATTTCTTAATAGCTTCTGGTAAATCACAAACTTTATTCCACAACTTGTCTCTATTTTCGGAACTTTCAGTTTCATAATATAACTCTTACAAGTATTACACACGAGTAAAGAAGAGTAATTAAATATCCTTTCAAAACTGTCTTTATCTTGTTTTCTTTTAATCAGATCCGTGTTCAGTTTAGTAACAGAGTGCTAAAAACAGACCTTCACAACAACAGCACACACCCTCTGGTATAGTTTTTCTCCTTGGGATAATATTTATATTATTCTTCATGTTCTCTGTTTCAGTGTAAAATTCATGTTTTCTAATTTGCTTCGTATCCTCCTTGTTTTTCTCTCTTTCTGCTTCCTTGTAATTTTTGTCCTTTCTGATTGTCTCCATATACTCTTTGTTTCTCTTCTTTTTCTGTTTTTCTGTATTTTTCATCTTCTCTAGTTTCTTTCATATACTCAGTCTTTTGGATTCTTTGCATTCTACATTTTCACTGACTAGTTGTATATTTATCTGATTTTGTTATGTTTTATAGTCATCGTATTTTCTAGGTAGCTGTTTATGTTTTTTATCTCTCTCGAGTTCTAAACTTCTATAATTTTCGTCTTTCCTAACCAGTTGCTTATGTTCCTTACTTCTCACTGTATCTAGTTTCTGGTAATTTTCATCCATCCTAGCTTGTTGCTATGTTCCTTTTTTTCACTTTTTCTAGTTTCTAATATTTTCATATTCTTGCTTATGATCCTTATTTCTCACTTTTTTTAGGTGCTGGTAATTTCATTCATCCTATATTGTTACTTATGTTAATTATTTCTCTCTTTTTCTGATTCCTGGAAACTTAGATCTTTCCTAGTCTTTTGCATATCTTCTTTCTTTTATTTTCTGATTGTTTGTAATGCACACTTTTCCTAGCTTACCGCTTAACTGCTTTATTTATTTCACGTTCCACTTCGTTATATTTTTTATCTTCACGCAAATTTTTCATGCCATTTTTCTTCTTTTTGGTTCGCTATGAATATAAATCATGTAACTTTCTGTTATTAACTTTCTGAAATGTGTTTGCCGTTTAATTCAATATCTCTTTTAAATTCTCGAAAGCAAGGCAACAGCTACTCCGTCTACATCCTTCACACCTCTTGCATTACAGCTGTATGGATCAAATACCCAATACATGAACTCATTCCTAATAAGTGTATGTAAATGAACTGGATCGAAAAAGGGGTGAAAATAGACTTTCTGAAAATCAGTTTTTCTTTCCAATGCGAAATGCACAGTCTTCCGTTCGTTTTGTCTGCTTGTGCCTGGACAGCCATGTTGGTGAATCGACCAATAGCAGAGTCAAATCTAAAAGTGAACTAGAATCTGCAATGTCGCGGCCAGCAGAAGAACAGGAGTGAAAGGCGGCTTCCATGTTGAGAAACATTATATTATTTCAAAAACGGTAAAATTTAAAACAACAAAAAATGCTAATGGTATATTATGTGTTTTAAGGAAATCTACCCGTTTCTTGTAGCAAGATTTTGTCTGTCTCTTACAGTTTATCAGTTATGCAAAATTCATCCAGAACGAAGAAGTCTTAAGAGACTATTCCCAGAAAATTTAAGATATGCATATTAATTGTAATGTTACATATCTTTAATATGCAGTATTTTAATGAAAATCGTTTGACCCATTTTTAAGAAAAACAAAAATTTCGAAAATGTTTCCATGTAAAGGGTAGTTTGGGGTGAGGAATTTCTTGAAAATCTTCGTGTCACATCCTTGGAAGATACTAATCTTAAACATCAAGTTTGGTATTTAACGATCTCTTCGTTTTCGATCTATGCTGTCTACAGACCTTCTAAAAATGTGTAGAGAAAGTGGAGATGCTTTTTAGGGATTCAGGGGACCTCAAAATATATATTTCCCGTGAAATCTCGGTATCGAATTTTTGGGTGAAATGCAATACTTCCTCTATACACTAAGTACATAATACGTGTAGAGAAAATAAACAATTATAATAGGAGATAATAAAACGTTTGAGTGTCAAGGTCAAGTACCCGACTGCATCATTGGCCGTCAATTAAACCTATGAAAGGTGGACAACGTATTTCATATGTTGCATACCGCCACTTCACGGAAAGAATTAATTCATCTGTTCTTGTTTTCTGTACAGTCTGTCACGTAGTGCACAATAGATGATTCGCAGGAACATCGAGATAAGTTCCTCTCTCCGATTTCTCTTTCTTTCTTTCTTTCTCTCTCTCTCTCTCTCTCTCTCTCTCTCTCTAATACACACACACACACAGATTCACACATAGGAAAATTATAAAATTATCATAAGAAGTTTGTGAGAAAATGTAGATCTTAATATACTTTATGTAAAACAAGAGCTAAATATTTAATTACTAAAATAAAAGAAAAAACAACTTTTAGCGGCCAAGGCTGTGTTAAAAGGTAGTTTGAGTGTATTCTGAATTATTATAACAGGTCTATAAATTTGGCTTACAAAATGTAATTTCTTATAGAAAAAAAGTTCGCTCTTATTTGATTTAGCTTAGATTTTAGTTTATCAAAATAAATACTACAAGAAAGTGAACGAAAGAGATATTTCACAGAGACAAGAGAAAAAAGTTAAGGGTGTTGGTGCTGCCGGCAATGCGAAACGGAGTACAATTTATGCAAAGAAGGGACTAAACCGAACGTTTAGAACACAAATATACACAGAATTGTGAGTTTGATTTTAATACATTCAAATGTTTTATTCAAAACTCAGTTAAAAGTTGTGTTCATTTATTAGTAAATGGCATATTTAATTTTTTATTTTTCAGCTAACTAAGGTATAAGAGGATATTAACAGGATGCCTTCCGCAAAATCAGCATTTCACTGACTGTTTTGGCCGCCGAAGTGATAATTGTTTGGAGCGTGTACAACAGTAGATTCAGATGAGGAGGGGCTTGCGTTTACATTACGTCTCACAGTAGGAATAGTTAATGCTTCACACGGAGTACACTGAGTTACTACGCTGCTTCAATTTGCCTGTGTTTACCATCCATTTGGCTACGCTAATACATCGGTAGCTAAATATAAACATACGTCACATATAGCTACATTGTAGTTAACCAGGATTTGGTACCTGCTAATACGCACCAAGCGATTGTGCTTTTCCTTATAGAAGTGTTCTATGAAATTGCACCACATCTTTTATTTTTTGAGCCTTGAATGTTAAAAGTTTTTTGCAGCTTACCAAGAATGCTTGTTAGAAGGCCGCATTAACAAACTTTTTCGTATAGAGAACAGATCGTGCAGTGTTATTTGGAATTTCAGAAATTACATAGGTTATGTAATTGGCGATCTCAGGAAAGTCACCTTACATAATCCTCATTATGAGCTTAGCATATGCCAAATGTCACATTAAAATATAACTACAATAAAAATTAGAATATTGTTAGCCATTAACATTCTCTCTAGCCTTGTTTAATTTGTTAGTAATCGCATCACTATTTTTACTTTCTCCATACGCACTATGTACATAGTGTATAGAGAAAATATTGCACTCCACCAAAAATCCGATACCGAGATTTCACCGGATATATAAGTTTTAGGGTCCCCAATATCCAAAAAAAAGGTTTTCACAAAAAGGTCCGTGTGTGTCCGTGTGTCCGTGTGTCCGGGTGTATGTGAACACGATAACTCAAAAACGAAAAGTCGGTAAAATACCAAACTTGGTATTTAAGTTTAGTATCTTCCAGGAATGCGACACGAAGATTTTGAGAAAAATCACCCCACCCCCAACTACCCTTTACATGGAACTTTTTTCGAAAAGTTTGATTTTCTCAAAAATAGTTCTAACGATTTTGTTTAAAATTTCGGATATTAAACATATTTACCTGACAAATGAAATGTATATCTTGAGTTTTCTGCGAATAGCCTCTGAAGAGTAGTTTATTCTGGATGAATTTTGCTAAATTTTGAATAACTGCTAAACCGTAAGAGACGGACAAACACTTACTACACAAAAAATGTAGAGCACATTAAAACACACAATTTATATTATATACATTTTTTTCGTGGAGTTCGTCGTTTTTGTGACATTCCTTATTTTTGTTTCTGCTATGAAAAACGAATACTTTTCTCATACTGGAACTTGTCAGCTCCTATCTATATAAACAAAGGAACTTCATTGACATAGCAACCAGCATTTGACTATCACTTTAACCTATGGTTGTCCCTTATTTTGCTTCTACTTACAAGGATGCGAGAAATAAGACTTTTTCTGCTAATTTTTTTATCTGATTAGCATGAAGTAAATAGAATTATAAGCTTTTTAAGAATTATTTGTTGCAGGGATATGGAGAAAGTCATGTGAATGGTACACATCAGATTTTTACTTTCTCTATACTCACTATGTACATAGTGAATAGAGAATGTATTGCACTCCACCAAAAAAATTCGATACCGAAATTTCACCGGATATATGTGTTTTAGGGTCCCCTGTAACCAAAAATAGCATTTTCACAAAAAGGTCCGTGTGTATGTGTGTGTGTGTCCGTGTGTCTGTGAGCACGATAACTCAAAAACGAAAAGTCGGTAAAATACAAAACTTGGTATTTAAGTTTAGTATCTTCCAAGGATGCGACACAAAGATTTTGAGAAAAATCCCGCCACCCCAAACTACCTTTCTTTACATGGAACTTTTTTCGAAAATTTTGATTTTCTCAAAAATGGCTCTAACGATTTTGATTAAAATTTCGTATATTAAAGATATTTATCTGACAATGAAATGTATATCTTGAATTTTCTGGGAATAGCCTCTGAAGACTACCACTTTATTCTGGATGAATTTTTCATAACTACTAAACCGTAAGAGATGGACAAAACCTTAACTCAGAAAAAATGTAGAGCACGTTAAAACACACAATTTATGTTATATACATTTTTTCCTTGGAGTGGATCGTTTTTGAGATATTGCTTTTTCTTTGTTTCAGTTTTGAAAAACTTATACTTTCTCATACAGGAATTTGTCAACTCCTGGCCATACAAACAAAGTAACATCAGTCACATAGAACCAGCTTTTGGCTTTCACTTTAACCTATGGTACTCCCTTATTTCGTTTCTACTTACAAGGAAGCAAGTAATAAAACTATTTCTGCTAATTTTTTCTGATTTGCATAAAGTAAATAGAAGTATAAGCTTTTTAAGAATAATTTGTTGCCGTGATATAAAGAAAGTCATGGGAATGGTTCACATCAAATGTTTATTTTAAGTCCTTCCTATGCTTGCGTTTTAATTAAAACATTATCTTTGTTTATTTGCTCGAGTGAAATGTGTACACTAACATCTCGTGGTTACCCTACTATTATTTCAGATATATCAGTTTATACTAAAGCCACAGATAGCAAACGGTAATACTTTTGTTACTTATTTTCTTTGTGCTGAGTAGCGCTTTAGGAAGAACTTTCCCTGCCAGATGTACTGGTTAATCATCTTACATTCCTTGGGGGGGGGGGGGGAGGCTAAAAGACCCTAAAAGTTATAAGTCCAAAAATTCATAATTTAATGACGAGATAACTTATGAAACTACTAGATTACATCAGAATAACACCTTGTAAAATAATTCTTACACTCCGATAATTTATTGTCTGTTATTCTTGCTATTATCTATTCTAATTCCCCCCTCAGGGCTTTTCTAAAATATTCTTTAAGTATAATTGCATTTAAGTTACTCCGGAAAACACTGTGAAGTTGCTCTAAAACCTCACTAAGAAACAAGGAAAAGAGAGTTTTGCTGATGCTCCGCTCTATCCTGCGGTTTCTCAGGGCCAATTCTAGACAACGTCCGGTGTGTTGCCCTTCACGAAACGTTTCTAAGGGCCAACTCTAGATAACGTCCGGTGTGTAGCCCTTCACTAAACCGTTTCTCAGAGCCAACTAAACACAACACCCCGTGTGTAGGCCTTCACAAAAAGTTTCTCAGGGCCAACTCTAGACAACGCCCGGTGTGAGGCCCATCATTACACCGTTTTTCAGGGCCTACTGTAGACAACGTACGGTGGGTAGCCCTTCACTAAACTGTTTCTCAGGGCCAAATCTAGACAACGCCCGGTGTGTAGCCCTTCACTAAACGTTTCTCAGGGCCAACTCCACAAAACGCACGGTGTGTAGCACTTCACTAAACCGTTTCTAAAGGCCAACTCTACACAACGCCCAGTGTGTAGCCCTTCAACAAACCGTTTCTCAGGGCCAACTCTAGACAACGTCCGGTGTGTAGCCCTTCAATCAACTGTTTCTCAGGGTCAACTCTAGACAACGTCCGGTGTGTAGCTATTCAATAAACCGATACTCAGGGCCAAATCTAGACAACGCCCGGTGTGTAGCCCTTCACTGAACCGTTTCTCAAGGTCAGATCTAGACAACGCCCGGTGTGTAGTCCTTTATTAAACCGTTTCTCAGGGCCATAATTAGGCACCACCCTGTGTATAGCTCTTCACTAAACCGTTCCTCAGAGCCATCTCCTAGACAACGCCCGGTGTGTAGCCCTTCAATAAACCGTTTCTCTGGGCCAACACCAGAATACGCCCGGTGTGTAGCCCTTCAATAAACCGTTTCTCAGTACCAACAATTAGACTACGCCCGGTGTGTAGCCCTTCACTAAACCGTTACTCAGGGCCAAAACTAGATAACGAACGGTGTGTAGCCCTTCACTATACCGTTTTTCAGGGCCACCTCTAAACAAAGTCCGGTGTGTAGCCCTTCACTAAACCGTTTCTCAAGGTCAGCTCCTAGACAACGCCCGGTGTGTAGCCCTTCACTAAACCGTTTCTCAGGGCCAACTAAACACAACACCCCGTGTGTAGGCCTTCACAAAAAGTTTCTCAGGGCCAACTCTAGACAACGCCCGGTGTGAGGCCCATCATTACACCGTTTTTCAGGGCCTACTGTAGACAACGTACGGTGGGTAGCCCTTCACTAAACTGTTTCTCAGGGCCAAATCTAGACAACGCCCGGTGTGTAGCCCTTCACTAAACGTTTCTCAGGGCCAACTCCACAAAACGCACGGTGTGTAGCACTTCACTAAACCGTTTCTAAAGGCCAACTCTACACAACGCCCAGTGTGTAGCCCTTCAACAAACCGTTTCTCAGGGCCAACTCTAGACAACGTCCGGTGTGTAGCCCTTCAATCAACCGTTTCTCAGGGTCAACTCTAGACAACGTCCGGTGTGTAGCTCTTCAATAAACCGTTACTCAGGGCCAAATCTAGACAACGCCCGGTGTGTAGCCCTTCACTGAACCGTTTCTCAAGGTCAGATCTAGACAACGCCCGGTGTGTAGTCCTTTATTAAACCGTTTCTCAGGGCCATAATTAGGCAACACCCTGTGTATAGCTCTTCACTAAACCGTTCCTCAGAGCCATCTCCTAGACAACGCCCGGTGTGTAGCCCTTCAATAAACCGTTTCTCTGGGCCAACACCAGACTTCGCCTGGTGTGTAGCCCTTCAATAAACCGTTTCTCAGTACCAACAATTAGACTACGCCCGGTGTGTAGCCCTTCACTAAACCGTTACTCAGGGCCAAAACTAGATAACGAACGGTGTGTAGCCCTTCACTATACCGTTTTTCAGGGCCACCTCTAAACAAAGTCCGGTGTGTAGCCCTTCACTAAACCGTTTCTCAAGGTCAGCTCCTAGACAACGCCCGGTATGTAGCCCTTCACTAAACCGTTTCTCAGGGCCAACTCTAGATGTGTGTAACCCTTCAACAAACCGTTTCTCAGGGCCAGCTCCTAGAAAACGCCCGGTGTCTAGCCCTTCACAAAACCGTTTCTCAGGGCCAGCTCCTAGACAACGCTCGGTGTGTAGCCCTTCACTAAACCGTATCTCACAACCAACTCCCAAACAACGCCCGGTGTGTAGCCCTTCACTAAACCGTTTCTCAGGGCCAGCTCCTAGACAACGCCCAGTGTGTAGCCCTTCACTTTCCGTTTCTCAGGCCCATATCTAGACAACGCCCGGTGTGAAACCCTTCAATAAACAGTTTCTTAGGGCCAGCTCCTAGACAACGCCCGGTGTGTAGCCCTTCACAAAACCGTTTCTCAGGTCCAACAGATAGACAACGCCCAGTGTGTAGCCCTACACTAAACTGTTTCTCAGGGCCAAATCTAGAAAACGCCAGGGGTGTAGCCCTTCACTAAATCGTTTCTCAGGGCCAACTCGTAGAAAACGCCCGGTGTGTAGCCCTTCAATAAATCGTTTCTCAGGGCCAATTTTAGATAACGCCCAGTGTGTAGCCCTTCAATAAACCGTTTCTCAGAACCAACTCCTAAACTACGCCCGGTGTGTACCCCTTCATTAACCCGTTTCCCAGGGCCAAATCTAGACAACGCCCGGTGTGTAACCCTTTACTAAACCGTTTCTCAGGGCCAACTCCTAGACAACGCCCAGGGTGTAGCCCTTCACTAACCTGTTTCTCAGGGCCAAATCTAGACAACGCCCGGTGTGTAGCCGTTCATTAAACCGTTTCTCAGGGCCAGCTCTAGACAACGCCCGGTATGTAGCCCTTCACTAAACCGTTTCTCAGGGCCAACTATAGGAAACACCCTGTGTATAGCTCTTCACAAAAGCGTTCCTCAGAACCATCTCCTAGACAACGCCCGGTGTGTAGCGCTTCAATAAACCGTTGTTCAGGGCCAACACCAGACAACGCCCGGTGTGTAGTCCTTCAATAAACCGTTTCTCAGGGCCAACACTTAGACTACGCCCGGTCTGTAGCCCTTCACTAAACCGTTACTCAGGGCCAACACTAGACAACGACCGCTGTGTATCCCTTCACTATACAGTTTTTCAGGGCCACCTCTAAAATACGTCCGGTGTGTAGCCCTTCACTAAACTGTTTCTCAGGGCCAGCTCCTAGACAACGCCCGGTGTCTAGCCCTTCACAAAACCGTTGTTCAGTGCCAGCTCCTAGACAACGGCCGGTGTGTAGCACTTCACTAAACCGTTTTTCACAACCAACACCTAAACAACGCCCGTTGTGTAACCCTTCACTAAACCGTTTCTCAGGGCCAGCTCCTAGAAAACGCCCGGTGTGTAGCCCTTCACTTTCCGTTTCTCAGGCCCATATATAGACAACGCCCGGTATGAAACCCTTCAATAAACAGTTACTTAGGGCCAGCTCCTAGACAACGCCCGGTGTGTAGCCCTTCACTAAACCGTTTCTCAGATCCAACAGATAGACAACGCCCAGTGTGTAGCCTTTCACTAAACTGTTTCTCAGGGCCAAATCTAGAAAACGCCAGGTGTGTAGCCCTTCAATAAATCGTTTCTCAGGGCCAACACCTAGATAACGCCCGGTGTGTAGCCCTTCACTAAACCGTTTCTCAGGGCCAAATTTAGACAACGCCCAGTGTGTAGCCCTTCACTAAACCGTTTCTCAGAACCAACTCCTAAACAACGCCCGGTTTGTAGCCCTTCACTAACCCGTTTCCCAGGGTCATATCTAGTTAACGCCCGGTGTATAGCCCTTTACTAAACCGTTTCTCAGGGCCAACTCCTAGACAACGCCCAGTGTGTAGCCATTCAATAACCTGTTTGTCAGGGCCAAATCTACACAACGCCCGGTGTGTAGCCCTTCATTAAAACGTTTCTCAGGGCCAGCTCTAGACAACGACCGGTATGTAGCCCTTCATTAAACCGTTTCTCAGGGCCAACTCTAGGCAACACCCTGTGTATAGCTCTTCACAAAACCGTTCCACAGAACCATCTCCTAGACAACGCCCGGTGTGTAGCCCTTCAATTAACCGTTTCTCAGGGTCAACACCAGACAACGCCCGGTGTGTAGCCCTTCAATAAACCGTTTCTCAGGACCAACACTTAGACTACGCCCAGTGTGTAGCCCTTCACTAAACCATTACTCAGGGCCAACACTAGACAACGACCGGTGTGTAGCCCCTCACTATACCGTTTTTCAGGGCCACCTCTAAACAACGTCCGGTATGTAGCCCTTCACTAAACCGTTTCTCAGGGCCAACTCTAGATGTGTGTACCCTTCACCAAACCGTTTCTCGGGGCCAGCTCCTAGACAACGCCCGGTGTGTAGCCCTTCACTAAACCGTTTTTGACAACCAACTCCTAAACAACGCCCGGTGTGTAGCCCTTCACTAAACCGTTTCTCAGGGCCAGCTCCTAAACAACGCCCAGTGTGTAGCTCTTCACGAAACTGTTTCTCAGGCCCATATCTAGGCAACGCCCGGTGTGTAGCCCTTCACTAAACCGTTTATCAGGGCCAACTCTAGGAAACACCCTGTGTATAGCTCTTCACAAAAGCTTTCCTCAGAACCATCTCCTAGACAACGCCCGGTGTGTAGCGCTTCAATAAACCGTTGTTCAGGGCCAACACCAGACAACGCCCGGTGTGTAGTCCTTCAATAAACCGTTTCTCAGGGCCAACACTTAGACTACGCCCGGTGTGTGGCCCTTCACTAAACTGTTACTCAGGGCCAACACTAGACAACGACCGCTGTGTAGTCCTTCACTATACCGTTTTTCAGGGCCACCTCTAAACAACGTCCGGTGTGTAGCCCTTCACTAAACCGTTTCTCAGGGCCAACTCTAGATGTGTGTAAACCTTCACCAAACCGTTTCTCAGGGCCAGCTCCTAGACAACGCCAGGTGTCTTGGCCTTCACAAAACCGTTTCTCAGTGCCAGCTCCTAGACAACGGCCGGTGTGTAGCCCTTCACAAAATGTTTTTGACAACCAACTCCTAAACAACGCCCGGTGTATAACCCTTCACTAAACCGTTTCTCAGGGCAAGCTACTAGACAACGCCCGGTGTGTAGCCCTTAACTTTCCGTTTCTCAGGCTCATATCTAGACAACGCCCGGGGTGAAACCCTTCAATAAACAGTATCTTAGGGCCAGCTCCTAGACAACGCCCGGTGTGTAGCCCTTCACTAAACCGTTTCTCAAGTCCAACAGATAGACAACGCCCAGTGTGTAGACTTTCACTAAACTGTTTCTCAGGGCCAAATCTAGAAAACGCCAGGAGTGTAGCCCTTCAATAAATCGTTTCTCAGGGCCAACACCTAGATAACGCCCGGTGTGTAGCTCTTCACTAAACCGTTTCTCAGGGCCAAATTTAGACAACGTCCAGTGTGTAGCCCTTCACTAAACCGTTTCTCAGAACCAACTCCTAAATACCGCCCGGTGTGTAGCCCTTTCACTAACCCGTTTCCCAGGGTCATATCTAGACAACGCCCGGTGTATAGCCCTTTACTAAACCGTTTCTCAGGGCCAACTCCTAGATAACGCCCAGTGTGTATCCATTCACTAACCTGTTTCTCAGGGCCAAATCTAGACAACGCCCGGTGTGTAGCCCTTCATTAAAACGTTTCTCAGGGCCAGTTCTAGACAACGCCCGGTATGTAGCCCTTCACTAAACCGTTTCTCAGGGCAAACTCTAGGCAACACCCTGTGTATAGCCCTTCACTAAACCGTTTTTGACAACCAACTCCTAAACAACGCCCGGTGTGTAGCCCTTCACCAAACCGTTTCTCAGGGCCAGCTCCTAAACAACGCCCAGTGTGTAGCCCTTCACTAAACCGTTTTTGACAACCAACTCCTAGACAACGCCCGGTGTGTAGCGCTTCAATAAACCGTTGTTCAGGGCCAACACCAGACAACGCCCGGTGTGTAGTCCTTCAATAAACAGTTTCTCAGGGCCAACACTTAGACTACGCCCGGTCTGTAGCCCTTCACTAAACCGTTACTCAGGGCCAACACTAGACAACGACCGCTGTGTAGCCCTTCACTATACAGTTTTTCAGGGCCACATCTAAACAACGTCCGGTGTGTAGCCCTTCACTAAACCGTTTCTCAGGGCCAACTCTAGATGTGTGTAACCCTTCACCAAACCGTTTCTCAGGGCCAGCTCCTAGACAACGCCCGGTGTCTAGCCCTTCACAAAACCGTTGTTCAGCGCCAGCTCCTAGACAGCGGCCGGTGTGTAGCACTTCACTAAACCGTTTTTCACAACCAACTCCTAAACAACGCCCGGTGTGTAACCCTTCACTAAACCGTTTCTCAGGGCCAGCTCCTAGAAAACGCCCGGTGTGTAGCCCTTCACTTTCCGTTTCTCAGGCCCATATCTAGACAACGCCCGGTATGAAACCCTTCAATAAACAGTTTCTTAGGGCCAGCTCCTAGACAACGCCCGGTGTGTAGCCCTTCACTAAACCCTTTCTCAGGTCCAACAGATAGACAACGCCCAGTGTGTAGCCTTTCACTAAACTGTTTCTCAGGGCCAAATCTAGAAAACGCCAGGTGTGTAGCCCTTCAATAAATCGTTTCTCAGGGCCAACACCTAGATAACGCCCGGTGTGTAGCCCTTCACTAAACCGTTTCTCAGGGCCAAATTTAGACATAGCCCAGTGTGTAGCCCTTCACTAAACCGTTTCTCAGAACCAACTCCTAAACAACGCCCGGTTTGTAGCCCTTCACTAACCCGTTTCCCAGGGTCATATCTAGACAACGCCCGGTGTATAGCCCTTTACTAAACCGTTTCTCAGGGCCAACTCCTAGACAACGCCCAGTGTGTAGCCATTCAATAACCTGTTTGTCAGGGCCAAATCTAGACAACGCCCGGTGTGTAGCCCTTATTAAAACGTTTCTCAGGGCCAGCTCTAGACAACGACCGGTATGTAGCCCTTCATTAAACCGTTTCTCAGGGCCAACTCTAGGCAATACCCTGTGTATAGCTCTTCACAAAACCGTTCCACAGAACCATCTCCTAGACAACGCCCGGTGTGTAGCCCTTCAATTAACCGTTTCTCAGGGTCAACACCAGACAACGCCCGGTGTGTAGCCCTTCAATAAACCGTTTCTCAGGACCAACACTTAGACTACGCCCAGTGTGTAGCCCTTCACTAAACCATTACTCAGGGCCAACACTAGACAACGACCGGTGTGTAGCCCCTCACTATACCGTTTTTCAGGGCCACCTCTAAACAACGTCCGGTGTGTAGCCCTTCACTAAACCGTTTCTCAGGGCCAACTCTAGATGTGTGTACCCTTCACCAAACCGTTTCTAGGGGCCAGCTCCTAGACAACGCCCGGTGTGTAGCCCTTCACTAAACCGTTTTTGACAACCAACTCCTAAACAACGCCCGGTGTGTAGCCCTTCACTAAACCGTTTCTCAGGGCCAGCTCCTAAACAACGCCCAGTGTGTAGCTCTTCACGAAACTGTTTCTCAGGCCCATATCTAGGCAACGCCCGGTGTGTAGCCCTTCACTAAACCGTTTATCAGGGCCAACTCTAGGAAACACCCTGTGTATAGCTCTTCACAAAAGCGTTCCTCAGAACCATCTCCTAGACAACGCCCGGTGTGTAGCGCTTCAATAAACCGTTGTTCAGGGCCAACACCAGACAACGCCCGGTGTGTAGTCCTTCAATAAACCGTTTCTCAGGGCCAACACTTAGACTACGCCCGGTGTGTAGCCCTTCACTAAACCGTTACTCAGGGCCAACACTAGACAACGTCCGGTGTGTAGCCCTTCACTAAACCGTTTCTCAGGGCCAACTCTAGATGTGTGTAACCCTTCACCAAACCGTTTCTCAGGGCCAGCTCCTAGACAACGCCTGGTGTCTAGGCCTTCACAAAACCGTTTCTCAGTGGCAGCTCCTAGACAACGGCCGGTGTGTAGCCCTTCACAAAATGTTTTTGACAACCAACTCCTAAACAACGACCGGTGTATAACCCTTCACTAAACCGTTTCTCAGGGCAAGCTACTAGACAACGCCCGGTGTGTAGCCCTTAACTTTCCGTTTATCAGGCCCATATCTAGACAACGCCCGGGGTGAAACCCTTCAATAAACAGTATCTTAGGGCCAGCTCCTAGACAACGCCCGGTGTGTAGCCCTTCACTAAACCGTTTCTCAGGTCCAACAGATAGACAACGCCCAGTGTGTAGACTTTCACTAAACTGTTTCTCAGGGCCAAATCTAGAAAACGCCAGGTGTGTAGCCCTTCAATAAATCGTTTCTCAGGGCCAACACCTAGATAACGCCCGGTGTGTAGCCCTTCACTAAACCGTTTCTCAGGGCCAAATTTAGACAACGCCCAGTGTGTAGCCCTTCACTAAACCGTTTCTCAAAACCAACTCCTAAACAACGCCCGGTGTGTAGCCCTTTCACTAACCCGTTTCCCAGGGTCATATCTAGACAACGCCCGGTGTATAGCCCTTTACTAAACCGTTTCTCAGGGCCAACTCCTAGATAACGCCCAGTGTGTACCCATTCACTAACCTGTTTCTCAGGGCCAAATCTAGACAACGCCCGGTGTGTAGCCCTTTACTAAACTGTTTTTCAGGGCCAATTTTAAACAACTCTCGGTGTGTAGCCCTTCAATAATACGTTATCAGGGCCAGCTCCTAGACAACGCCCGGTGTGTAGCGCTTCACTAAACTGTTTCTCAGGGCCAACTCTAGATGTGTGTAGCCCTTCTCAAAACCGTTTCTCAGGGCCTGCTCCTAGACAAAGCCCGGTGTGTAGCCCTTCAATAAACCGTTTCTCACAACTAATTCCAAGACAACGCCCGGTCTGTAGCCCTTCACTAAACCGTTTCTCAGGGCCAGCTATTAGACAACTCCGGTGTGTAGCCCTTCAATAAACCGTTTCTCAGGCCCAACCCTAGACAACGCCCGGTGTTTAGCCCTTCACTAAACAGTTTCTTAAGGTCAGCTCCTAGACAACGCCCTGTGTATAGCCCTTCACTAAACCGTTTATCAGGGTCAACGCCTAGACATCGCCCGGTCTGTAGCCCTTCACTAAACCGTTTCTCAGGGCCATCTCCTAGACAACGCCCTGTGTGTAGCCCTTCACTAAACTGTTTCTCAGGGCCAAATCTAGACAACACCCGGTGTGTAGCCCTTCACTAAACCGTTTCTCAGGGCCAACGTCTAGAGAACGCCCGGTGTGTAGCCATTCACTAAACCGTTTCTCATTTCCATTCTAAACAACTCCCGGTGTGTAGCCCTTCACTAAACCGTTTTTAAAACCCAACTGCTAGACAACGCCCGGTGTGTAGACCTTCACTAACCCGTTTCTCAGAGCCAAATCTAGACAACGCCCGGTGTTTAGCCCTTCACTAAACCGTTTCTCAGGGCCAAATCTAGACACCGTCCGGTGTGTAGCCCTCCACTAAACGATTCTCAGGGCCAACTCTAGACAACGCCCGGTGTGTAGCCCTTCAATAAACCGTTTCTCAGGGCCAATTCTAAACAACGCCCGTAGTGTAGCCCTTCACTAAACCGTTTCTCAGGGCCAACTCCAGACAACGCCGGTGTGTAGCCCTTCAATAAAGCGTTTCTCAGGGCAAATACTAAACAACGCCCGGTGTGTAGCCCCTCACTCAACCGTTTCTCACGGCCAACTCGAGACAACATCCAGTGTGTAGCCCTCCAACAAACCATTTCTTAGGGCACCTCTAGACAACGTCCGCTGTGTAGCCTTCACTAAACCGTTTCTCAGGGCCAGCTCTAGACAACGTACGCTGAGTAGCCCTTCATCAAATCGTTTCTCAGGGCCAACTACTAGACAACGCCCGGTGTTAGCCTTCATTAAAGCGTTTCTCAAGGCGATCTCTAGACAACGCATCGTGTGTAGCCCTTTACTAAACCGTTTTTCAGGGACAATTTTAAACAACTCCCGGTGTGTAGCCCTTCACTAATCTGTTTCTCAGCGCCAGCTCCTAGACAACGCCCGGTGTGTAGCCCTTCACTAGCCCGTTTCTCAGGGCCAATTATAAACAAGGCCCTCTTTGTAGGCCTTCACTAAACCGTTTCTCAGGGCCAAATCTAGTCAGCGTCCGCTGTGTAGACCTTCAACAAATCGTTTCTCAGAGCCAACTCTAGACAACGTTTTGTGTGTAGCCTTTCACTAAACCGTTTCTCAAGGCCAACTCTAGACAACGCCGGGTGTGTAGCTCTTCACTGAACCGTTTCTCTGGGCCCGCTCTAGACAACTCCCGGTATGTAGCCCCTCACTAAACCGTTTCTCAGGCCACATCTCTACAACGCCCTGTGTATAGCTCTTCACTTAACCGTTTCTCAGGACCAACTCTACATAACGTACGCTGAGTAGCCCTTCATCAAATCGTTTGTCAGGGCCAACTATTAGACAACGCCCGGTGTTAGCCTTCATTAAAGCGTTTCTCAAGGCGATCTCTAGACAACGCATCGTGTGTAGCCCTTTACTAAACCGTTTTTCAGGGACAATTTTAAACAACTCCCGGTGTGTAGCCCTTCACTAATCTGTTTCTCAGGGCCAGCTCCTAGACAACGCCCGGTGTGTAGCTCTTCACTAAACCGGTTCTCAGGGCCAACTCCTAGATAACGCCCGGTGTATAGCCCTTCACTAAACCGTTTCTCATGGCCAATTCTAAACAACTCCCGGTGTGTAGCCCTTCATTAACCGTTTCGCAAGGCCAAATGTAGACACCGCCCAGTGTGTAGCTCTTCACTAAACCGTTTTTAAAAAACCAACTGCTAGACAACGCCCGGTTAGTAGCCCTTCACTAAACCGTTTCTAAAGGCCAATTCTAGACAACGTCTTGTGTGTAGCCCTTCATTAACACGTTTCTCAGGGCCAAATCTAGACAACGCCCGGTGTTTAGCCCTTCACTAAACCGTTTCTCAGGGCCAAAACTAGACACCGTCCGGTGTGTAGCCCTTCACTAAACGATTCTCAGGGCCTACTCTAGACAACGCCCGGTGTGTAGCCCTTCAATAAACCGTTTCTCAGGGCCAATTCTAAACAACGCCCGGTGTGTTACCCTTCATTAAACCGTTTCTCAGGGCCAAATCTAGACAATTCCCAGTGTGTAGCCATCACTAAACCGTTTCTCATGGCCAACTTTATACAACACTCTATGTGTAGCCCTTCACTAAACCGTTTCTCAGGGCCAAATCTAGACAACTCCCGGAGTGTAGCCCTTCATTATACCGTTTCGCAGGGTCAACTCTAGACAACGCCAGGCGTGTAGCCCTTCACTACACCGTTTCTCAGGGCCAAATCTAGGAAACTTCCGGTGTGTAGCCCTTCACTAAACCGTTTCTCAGGGCGAGCTCCTAGACAACGCCCCGTGTGTAGCCCTTCACTAAACGTTTCTCAGGGCCAACTCTAGACAACGTCCGGCGTGTAGCCCTTCAACAAACCGTTTCTCAGGGCCAACTCTAGACACCGTCCGGTGTGTAGCCCTTCACTTAACCGTTTCTCAGGGCCAGCTGTAGACAACTCCCATTGTTTAGCCCTTCACTAAACCGTTTCTCAGAACCAACTCCAAGACGTCAGGTGTGTAGCCATTCACTAAACCGTTTCTCAGGGCCAACTCTAGACAACGCCCGGTGTGTATCCCGTAACTAAACAGTTTCTCAGAACCAACGCCTTGACAACGCCCGGTGTGTTGCCTTTCACTAAAGGTTTGTCAGGCCAAGTCCTAGAAAACGCTCGGTGAGTAGCCCTTCACTATACCGTTTATAAGGGCCAACCCTAGACAACGCCCGGTGTGAAGCCCTTCACTAAACGTTTCTCAGAGAAAAAACTAGACCACGCAAATGTGAAGCCATTCGACAAACCGTTTCTCCTTGCTAACTCTAGACAACGCCAGGTCTGTAGCCCTTCACTAAACCGTTTCTCAGAGCCAGCTGATAGACAACGCCCGATGTGTAGCCCTTCAATAAATCGTTTCTCAGGGCCAACACCTAGATAACGCCCGGTGTGTAGCCCTTCACTAAACCGTTTCTCAGGGCCAAATTTAGACAACGCCCAGTGTGTAGCCCTTCACTAAACCGTTTCTCAGAACCAACTCCTAAACAACGCCCGGTTTGTAGCCCTTCACTAACCCGTTTCCCAGGGTCATATCTAGACAACGCCCGGTGTATAGCCCTTTACTAAACCGTTTCTCAGGGCCAACTCCTAGACAACGCCCAGTGTGTAGCCATTCAATAACCTGTTTGTCAGGGCCAAATCTAGACAAGGCCCGGTGTGTAGCCCTTATTAAAACGTTTCTCAGGGCCAGCTCTAGACAACGACCGGTATGTAGCCCTTCATTAAACCGTTTCTCAGGGCCAACTCTAGGCAATACCCTGTGTATAGCTCTTCACAAAACCGTTCCACAGAACCATCTCCTAGACAACGCCCGGTGTGTAGCCCTTCAATTAACCGTTTCTCAGGGTTCAACACCAGACAACGCCCGGTGTGTAGCCCTTCAATAAACCGTTTCTCAGGACCAACACTTAGACTACGCCCAGTGTGTAGCCCTTCACTAAACCATTACTCAGGGCCAACACTAGACAACGACCGGTGTGTAGCCCCTCACTATACCGTTTTTCAGGGCCACCTCTAAACAACGTCCGGTGTGTAGCCCTTCACTAAACCGTTTCTCAGGGCCAACTCTAGATGTGTGTACCCTTCACCAAACCGTTTCTAGGGGCCAGCTCCTAGACAACGCCCGGTGTGTAGCCCTTCACTAAACCGTTTTTGACAACCAACTCCTAAACAACGCCCGGTGTGTAGCCCTTCACTAAACCGTTTCTCAGGGCCAGCTCCTAAACAACGCCCAGTGTGTAGCTCTTCACGAAACTGTTTCTCAGGCCCATATCTAGGCAACGCCCGGTGTGTAGCCCTTCACTAAACCGTTTATCAGGGCCAACTCTAGGAAACACCCTGTGTATAGCTCTTCACAAAAGCGTTCCTCAGAACCATCTCCTAGACAACGCCCGGTGTGTAGCGCTTCAATAAACCGTTGTTCAGGGCCAACACCAGACAACGCCCGGTGTGTAGTCCTTCACTAAACCGTTTCTCAGGGCCAACACTTAGACTACGCCCGGTGTGTAGCCCTTCACTAAACCGTTACTCAGGGCCAACACTAGACAACGACCGCTGTGTAGTTCTTCACTATACCGTTTTTCAGGGCCACCTCTAAACAACGTCCGGTGTGTAGCCCTTCACTAAACCGTTTCTCAGGGCCAACTCTAGATGTGTGTAACCCTTCACCAAACCGTTTCTCAGGGCCAGCTCCTAGACAACGCCTGGTGTCTAGGCCTTCACAAAACCGTTTCTCAGTGCCAGCTCCTAGACAACGGCCGGTTCGTAGCCCTTCACAAAATGTTTTTGACAACCAACTCCTAAACAACGCCCGGTGTATAACCCTTCACTAAACCGTTTCTCAGGGCAAGCTACTAGACAACGCCCGGTGTGTAGCCCTTAACTTTCCGTTTCTCAGGCCAATATCTAGACAACGCCCGGGGTGAAACCCTTCAATAAACAGTATCTTAGTGCCAGCTCCTAGACAACGCCCGGTGTGTAGCCCTTCCCTAAACCGTTTCTCAGGTCCAACAGATAGACAACGCCCAGTGTGTAGACTTTCACTAAACTGTTTCTCAGGGCCAAATCTAGAAAACGCCAGGTGTGTAGCCCTTCAATAAATCGTTTCTCAGGGCCAACACCTAGATAACGCCCGGTGTGTAGCCCTTCACTAAACCGTTTCTCAGGGCCAAATTTAGACAACGCCCAGTGTGTAGCCCTTCACTAAACCGTTTCTCAGAACTAACTCCTAAACAACGCCCGGTGTGCAGCCCTTTCACTAACCCGTTTCCCAGGGTCATATCTAGACAACGCCCGGTGTATAGCCCTTTACTAAACCGTTTCTCAGGGCCAACTCCTAGATAACGCCCAGTGTGTACCCATTCACTAACCTGTTTCTCAGGGCCAAATCTAGACAACGCCCGGTGTGTAGCCCTTCATTAAAACGTTTCTCAGGGCCAGTTCTAGACAACGCCCGGTATGTAGCCCTTCACTAAACCGTTTCTCAGGGCCAACTCTAGGCAACACCCTGTGTATAGCCCTTCACTAAACCGTTTTTGACAACCAACTCCTAAACAACGCCCGGTGTGTAGCCCTTCACTAAACCGTTTCTCTGGGCCAACTCCTGGACAACGCCCAGTGTGTAGCCCTTCACTAAACTGTTTCTCAGGGCCAAATCTAGAAAACGCCCGGTGTTTAGCCCTTCACTATACCTTTTGTCAGGGCCAAATTTAGACAACGCCCAGTGTGTAGCCCTTCACTAAACCGTTTCTCAGAACCAACTCCTAAACAACGCCCGGTGTGTAGCCCTTCACTAACCCGTTTCCCAGGGCCAAATCTAGACAACGCCCGGTGTGTAGCCCTTTACTAAACTATTTCTCTGGGCCAACTACTAGACAACGCCCGGTATGTAGCCCTTCACTAAACCGCTTCTCAGGCCATATCTAGACAACGTACGCTGAGTAGCCCTTCAACAAATCGTTTCTCAGGGCCAACTCTAGACAACGTCCGATGTGTAGCCCTTCACTAAACCGTTTCTCAGGGCCAGCTACTAGACAACGCCCGGTGTTAGCCCTTCATTAAAGCGTTTCTCAAGGCGAAATCTAGACAACGCGAGGTGTGTAGCCCTTCATTAACCGTTTATCGGCGCCAACTATAGACAACGCCCGGTGTGTAGCCCTTTACTAAACTGTTTTTCAGGGCCAATTTTAAACAACTCTCGGTGTGTAGCCCTTCACTAATACGTTATCAGGGCCAGCTCCTAGACAACGCCCGGTGTGTAGCGCTTCACTAAACTGTTTCTCAGGGCCAACTCTAGATGCGTGTAGCCCTTCTCAAAACCGTTTCTCAGGGCCTGCTCCTAGACAAAGCCCGGTGTGTAGCCCTTCAATAAACCGTTTCTCACAACTAATTCCAAGACAACTCCCGGTCTGTAGCCCTTCACTAAACCGTTTCTCAGGGCCAGCTATTAGACAACTCCGGTGTGTAGCCCTTCAATAAACCGTTTCTCAGGCCCAACCCTAGACAACGCCCGGTGTTTAGCCCTTCACTAAACAGTTTCTTAAGGTCAGCTCCTAGACAACGCCCTGTGTATAGCCCTTCACTAAACCGTTTATCAGGGTCAACGCCTAGACATCGCCCGGTGTGTAGCCCTTCACTAAACCGTTTCTCAGGGCCATCTCCTAGACAACGCCCTGTGTGTAGCCCTTCACTAAACTGTTTCTCAGGGCCAAATCTAGACAACACCCGGTGTGTAGCCCTTCACTAAACCGTTTCTCAGGGCCAACGTCTAGAGAACGCCCGGTGTGTAGCCATTCACTAAACCGTTTCTCATTTCCATTCTAAACAACTCCCGGTGTGTAGCCCTTCACTAAACCGTTTCGCAGGGCCTAATGTAGACTCCGCTCAGTGTGTAGCCCTTCACTAAACCGTTTTCAAAACCCAACTGCTAGACAACGCCCGGTGTGTAGACCTTCACTAACCCGTTTCTCAGAGCCAAATCTAGACAACGCCCGGTGTTTAGCCCTTCACTAAACCGTTTCTCAGGGCCAAATCTAGACACCGTCCGGTGTGTAGCCCTCCACTAAACGATTCTCAGGGCCAACTCTAGACAACGCCCGGTGTGTAGCCCTTCAATAAACCGTTTCTCAGGGCCAATTCTAAACAACGCCCGTAGTGTAGCCCTTCACTAAACCGTTTCTCAGGGCCAACTCCAGACAACGCCGGTGTGTAGCCCTTCAATAAAGCGTTTCTCAGGGCAAATACTAAACAACGCCCGGTGTGTAGCCCTTCACTCAACCGTTTCTCACGGCCAACTCGAGACAACATCCAGTGTGTAGCCCTCCAACAAACCATTTCTTAGGGCACCTCTAGACAACGTCCGCTGTGTAGCCTTCACTAAACCGTTTCTCAGGGCCAGCTCTAGACAACGTACGCTGAGTAGCCCTTCATCAAATCGTTTCTCAGGGCCAACTACTAGACAACGCCCGGTGTTAGCCTTCATTAAAGCGTTTCTCAAGGCGATCTCTAGACAACGCATCGTGTGTAGCCCTTTACTAAACCGTTTTTCAGGGACAATTTTAAACAACTCCCGGTGTGTAGCCCTTCACTAATCTGTTTCTCAGCGCCAGCTCCTAGACAACGCCCGGTGTGTAGCCCTTCACTAGCCCGTTTCTCAGGGCCAATTATAAACAAGGCCCGGTTTGTAGGCCTTCACTAAACCGTTTCTCAGGGCCAAATCTAGTCAGCGTCCGCTGTGTAGACCTTCAACAAATCGTTTCTCAGAGCCAACTCTAGACAACGTTTTGTGTGTAGCCTTTCACTAAACCGTTTCTCAAGGCCAACTCTAGACAACGCCGGGTGTGTAGCTCTTCACTGAACCGTTTCTCTGGGCCCGCTCTAGACAACTCCCGGTATGTAGCCCCTCACTAAACCGTTTCTCAGGCCACATCTCGACAACGCCCTGTGTATAGCTCTTCACTTAACCGTTTCTCAGGACCAACTCTACATAACGTACGCTGAGTAGCCCTTCATCAAATCGTTTGTCAGGGCCAACTACTAGACAACGCCCGGTGTTAGCCTTCATTAAAGCGTTTCTCAAGGCGATCTCTAGACAACGCATCGTGTGTAGCCCTTTACTAAACCGTTTTTCAGGGACAATTTTAATAAAACTCCCGGTGTGTAGCCCTTCACTAATCTGTTTCTCAGGGCCAGCTCCTAGACAACGCCCGGTGTGTAGCTCTTCACTAAACCGGTTCTCAGGGCCAACTCCTAGATAACGCCCGGTGTATAGCCCTTCACTAAACCGTTTCTCATGGCCAATTCTAAACAACTCCCGGTGTGTAGCCCTTCATTAACCGTTTCGCAAGGCCAAATGTAGACACCGCCCAGTGTGTAGCTCTTCACTAAACCGTTTTTAAAAAACCAACTGCTAGACAACGCCCAGTTAGTAGCCCTTCACTAAACCGTTTCTAAGGGCCAATTCTAGACAACGTCTTGTGTGTAGCCCTTCATTAACACGTTTCTCAGGGCCAAATCTAGACAACGCCCGGTGTTTAGCCCTTCACTAAACCGTTTCTCAGGGCCAAAACTAGACACCGTCCGGTGTGTAGCCCTTCACTAAACGATTCTCAGGGCCTACTCTAGACAACGCCCGGTGTGTAGCCCTTCAATAAACCGTTTCTCAGGGCCAATTCTAAACAACGCCCGGTGTGTTACCCTTCACTAAACCGTTTCTCAGGGCCAAATCTAGACAATTCCCAGTGTGTAGCCATCACTAAACCGTTTCTCATGGCCAACTTTATACAACACTCTATGTGTAGCCCTTCACTAAACCGTTTCTCAGGGCCAAATCTAGACAACTCCCGGAGTGTAGCCCTTCATTATACCGTTTCGCAGGGTCAACTCTAGACAACGCCCGGCGTGTAGCCCTTCACTACACCGTTTCTCAGGGCCAAATCTAGGAAACTTCCGGTGTGTAGCCCTTCACTAAACCGTTTCTCAGGGAGAGCTCCTAGACAACGCCCCGTGTGTAGCCCTTCACTAAACGTTTCTCAGGGCCAACTCTAGACAACGTCCGGCGTGTAGCCCTTCAACAAACCGTTTCTCAGGGCCAACTCTAGACACCGTCCGGTGTGTAGCCCTTCACTTAACCGTTTCTCAGGGCCAGCTGTAGACAACTCCCATTGTTTAGCCCTTCACTAAACCGTTTCTCAGAACCAACTCCAAGACGTCAGGTGTGTAGCCATTCACTAAACCGTTTCTCAGGGCCAACTCTAGACAACGCCCGGTGTGTATCCCGTAACTAAACAGTTTCTCAGAACCAACGCCTTGACAACGCCCGGTGTGTTGCCTTTCACTAAAGGTTTGTCAGGCCAAGTCCTAGAAAACGCTCGGTGAGTAGCCCGTCACTATACCGTTTATAAGGGCCAACCCTAGACAACGCCCGGTGTGAAGCCCTTCACTAAACGTTTCTCAGAGAAAAAACTAGACCACGCAAATGTGAAGCCATTCGACAAACCGTTTCTCCTTGCTAACTCTAGACAACGCCAGGTCTGTAGCCCTTCACTAAACCGTTTCTCAGAGCCAGCTGATAGACAACGCCCGATGTGTAGCCCTTCACTAAACCGTTTCTCAGGGCCGACACTAGATTACGTCCGGTGAGTAGCCGTTCACTAAACCGTTTCTCAGGGCCAAATCTAGACAACGCCCGTTGTGTAGCCCTTCATTAAACCGTTTCTCAGGGCCAAATCTAGAAACCGTCCGGTGTGTAGCTCTTCACTAAACGATTCTCATAGCCAAATCTAGACAACGCACGGTGTGTAGTCCTTCAATAAACCGTTTCTCAGGTGCAATTCTAAACAACACTCGGTGTTTTTCCCTTCACTAAACCTTTTCTCTGGGCCAACTCCAGCCAACGCCCGGTGTGTAGCCCTTCAATAAAGCGTTTCTCAGGGCCAATACTAAACAACGCCCGGTGTTTAGCCCTTCACTCAACCGTTTCTCACGGCCAACTCTAGACAACGTCCAGTGTGTAGCCCTCCAACAAACCATTTCGTAGGGCACCTCTAGACAACGTCCGCTTTGTAGCCCTCACTAAACCGTTTCTCAGCGCCAGCTCCTAGAAACGCTCGGTGTGTAGCCCTTCACTAGCCCGTTTCTCAGGGCCAATAATAAACAAGGCCCGGTGTGTAGCCCTTCACTAAACCGCTTCTTAGGGCCAACTCTAGACAACGCCCGGTGTGTAGCCCTTCACTGAAACGTTTCTCAGAACCTACTCCTAGATAACGCCCGGTGTGTAGCCCATTAAAGAAAAACCTTTAGTTCGGGCCATCTCTAGACAACACTCTGTGTGTAGCCCTTCACTAAACCGTTTTTCAGGGTCAATTCTAGACAACGACCGCTGTATAGCCCTTCAATAACCCGTTTCTCAGGGCCAACTCTAGACAACGCCCGGTGTGTAGTCCTTCACTAAACGTTTCTCAGGGCTAAATCTAGACAACGCCCGCTGAGAAGCCCTACACTAAACCGTTTCTCAGGGCCAACACTAGACAACGTCTGGTGTGTAGCCCTTCACTATACCGTTTCTCAGGGCCAATTCTAGACAACGCCCGGTGTGTAGACCTTCATTAAGCCGTTTCTCAGGGCCAATTCTAAACAACACCCGGTGAGTTCCCTTCAGTAAACCGTTTCTCAGAGATATTTCTAGACAACGCCCGGTGTTTAGCCCTTCACTATTCCGTTTCTCAGAACCAACACCTAGACAATGCCCGGTGTGTAGCCAGCACTAAACCGTTTCTCAGGGCCAACTCTAGACAACACTCTGTGTGTAGCCCTTCACAATACCGTTTCTCAGGGCCAACTCTAGACAACGCCCGGAGTGTAGCCCTTCATTATACCGTTTCTCAGGGTTAACTCTAGACAACGCCCGGTGTGTAGCCCTTCTCTAAACGTTTCCCAAGGACAAATCTAGACAATGCCCGGTTTGTAGCGCTTCACTACACGTTTCTCAGGGACAAATCTCGGCAACTTCCGGTGTGTAGCCCTTCACTAAACCGTTTCTCAGGGCCAGCTCCTAGGCAACGCCCCGTGTGTAGCCCTTCACTAAACGTTTCTCAGGGCCAACTCTAGACAACGTCTGGCGTGCAGCCCTTCAACAAACCGTTTCTCAGGGCCAACTCTAGACAACGCCCTGTGTGTAGCCCTTCACTTAATTGTTTCTCAGGGCCAGCTGTAGACAACGCCCGTTGTTTAGCCTTTCACTAAACCGTTTCTCAGGGCAAACGTTAGACAACACCCTGTGTATAGCCCTTCACCAAACCATTTCTCAGATACAACTCCAAGACGTCAGGTGTGTAGACCTTCACTAAACCGTTTCTCAGAGCCAGAAATAGACAACGCCCGATGTGTAGCCCTTCACCAGACCGTTTCTCAAGGCCAACACTAGATTACGTCCGGTGAGTAGCCCTTCACTAAACCGTTTCTCAGGGCTAATTCTAAACAACGCCCGGTGTGTAGCCCTTCAGTAACCAATTTTTCAGGGACAAATCTAGACAACGCCCGGTGAATTGACCTTCACTAAACCGTTTCTCAGGGATAATTCTAGACAACGCCCGGTGTTTAGCCCTTCACTAATCCGTTTCTCAGAACCAACACCTAGACAATGCCCAGTGTGTAGCCCTTCACTAAACCGTTTCTCAAGGCCAAATCTACAACCGTCCTGTGTGTAGCTCTTCACTAAACGATTCTCAGGGCCAACTCTAGACAACGCCCGGTGTGTAGCCCTTCAAAAAACTGTTTCTCAGGGCCAATTCTAAACAACACCCGGTTGTTTTCCCTTCGCTAAACCGTTTCTCAGGACCAACTCCAGCCAACACCCGGTTTGTAGCACTTCAATAAACCGTTTCTCAGGGCCAATTCTAAACAACGCCCGGAGTATTGCCCTTCACTAAACCAGTTATCAGGGCCAACTCCAGACAACGCCCGGTGAGTAGCCCTTCAATAAAATGTTTCTCAGGGCCAATACTAAACAACGCCCGGTGTGTAGCCCTTCAATAAACAGTTTCTCAGAACCAACTCCTTGACAACGCCCGGTGTGTTGCCCTTCTCTAAACGTTTCTCAGGCCAAGCCCTAGACAACGCTCGGTGAGTAGCCCTTCACTATACCGTTTCTCAGGGCCAACACTAGACAACGTCCGGTGTGTAGCCCTTTATTAAACAGTTTCTCAGGGCCAATTCTAGACAACGCCCGATGTGTAGCCCTTCACTAAACGTTTCTCAGCGCCAACTCTACACAACGCCCGGTGTCTAGGCCTTCATTACACCGTTTCTCAGGGCCAATTCTAAACAACACCCGGTGAATTGACCTTCACTAAATCGTTTCTCAGGGATAATTCTAGACAACGCCCGGTGTTTAGCCCTTCACTAATCCGTTTCTCAGAACCAACACCTAGACAATGCCCAGTGTGTAGCCATCACTAAACCGTTTCTCAGGGCTAACACTAGACAACACTCTGTGTGTAGCCCTTCACTAAACCGTTTCTCAGGGCCAACTCTAGACAACGCCCGGTTTGTAGCCCTTCAATAAACCGTATCTCAGGGCCAATTCTAAACAACGCCCGGTTTTTTTTGCCCTACACTAAACCGTTTCTCAGTGCCAACTCCAGACAACGCCCGTTGTGTAGCCCTTCAATAATGCGTTTTTAAGGGCCAATACTAAAGAACGGCCGGTGTGTAGCCCTTAAGTCAACCTTTCTCACGGCCAACTCTAGACAACGTCCAGTGTGTAGTCCTCCAACAAACCATTTCTTAGGGCAACTCTAGACAACGTCCGCTGTGTAGTCCTTCACTAAACCGTTTCTCAGCGCCAGCTCCTAGACAACGCCAGGTGTGTTGCCCTTCACTAGCCCGTTTCTCAGGGCCAATTATAAACAAGGCCCGGTGTGTAGCCCTTCACTAAACCGCTTCTCAGGGCCAACTCTAGACAACGCCCGGTGTGTAGCCCTTCACTGAAACTTTTCTCAGAACCTAATCCTAGACAACGCCCGTTGTGTAGCTCTTCAGAAAAACCTTTTCTCAGGGCCATCTCTAGAGAACACTCTGTGTGTAGCCCTTCACTAAACCGTTACTAGAGTCAACTTTATACAACGACCGGTGTATAGCCCTTCAATACCCCGTTTCTCAGGGCCAACTATAGACAACGCCCGGTGTGTAGTCCTTCACTAAACGTTTCTCAGGGCTAGCTCTAGACAACGCCCGCTGAGAAGCCCTTCACTTAACCGTTTCTCAGGGCCAGCACTAGACAACGTCCGGTGTGTAGCCCTTCACTAAACCGTTTCTCAGGGCCAATTCTAGACAACGCCCGTTGTGTAGCCCTTCACTAAACGTATCTCAGCGCCAATTCTAGACAACGCCCGGTCTGTAGACCTTCATTAAACCGTTTCTCAGGTCCAATTCTAAACAACATGCGGTGAGTTGCCCTTCACTAAACCGTTTCTCAGGGATAATTCTAGACAACGCCCGGTGTGTAGCCATCACTAAACCGTTTCTCAGGGCCAACTCTAGACAACACTCTGTGTGTAGCCGTTCACTAAACCGTTTCTCATGTTCAAATCTAGTCAACGCACGGTGTGTAGCCCGTCCCTAAACGTTTCTCAGGGCCAAATCTAGACAACGGGTGGTGTGTAGCGCTTCACTACACCGTTTCTAAGGGCCAAACCTAGGCAACTTCCGGTGTGTAGCCCTTCACTAAACCGTTTCTTAGGGCCAGCTACTAGACAACGCCCGGTGTGTAGCCCTTCACTAAACGTTTCTCAGGGCCAACTCTAGACAAAGTCCGGCGTGTAGCCCTTCAACAAAACGTTTCTCAGGGCTAACTCTAGACAACGCCCTGTGTGTAGCGCTTCAATTAACCTTTTCTCAGGGCCAGCTGTAGACAACGCCCGGTGTTTAGCCCTTCACTAAACCGTTTCTCAGGGCCAACGCTAAACAACACCTTGTGTATAGCCCTTCACCAAACCATTTCTCAGAACCAACTCCAAGACGTCAGGTGTGTGGCCATTCACTAAACCGTTTCTCAGGGCCAATTCTAGACAACGCCCGGTGTGTATCCCTTCATTAAACAGTTTCTCAGAACCAACTCCTTGACAACGCCCGGTGTGTTGCCCTTCTCTAAACGTTTCTCAGGACAAGTCCTAGACAACGCTCGGTGAGTAGCCCTTCACTAAACCGTTTCTCTGTGCCAAATCCAGACAACGCCCGGTGTGTAGCCCTTCAATAACGCGTTTCTCAGGGCCAATAATAAACAACGCCCGGTGTGTAGCCCTTCACTAAGCTGCTCTTCAGGGCCAACTCTAGACAACGCCCGGTGTGTAGCCCTTCACTAAAACGTTTCTCTGAACCTACACCTAGATAACGCCCGGTGTGTAGCCCTTCAGAAAAACCTACTGTTCGGGCCATCTCTAGACCACACTCTGTATGTAGCCATAAAAACTAAACTGTTTCTAGGGTCAACTCTAGTCAACGACCGGTGTATAGCCCTTCAATACCTTGTTCCTCAGGGCCAACACTAGACAACGCCCGGTGTGTAGACCTTCATTAAACCGTTTCTCAGGGCCAATTCTAGAGAACGCCCGGTGTGTAGCCCTTCACTAAACGTTTCTCAGCGCCAACTCTTCACAACGCCCGGTGTGTAGACCTTCATTAAACCGTTTCTCAGGGCCAATTCTAAACAACACCCGGTGAGTTGCCCTTCACTGAACCGTTTCTCGGGGATAATTCTAGACAACGCCCGGTGTTTAGCTCTTCACTAATCCGTTTCTCAGAACCAACACCTAGACAATGCCCGGTGTGTAGCCATCACTAAACCGTTTCTCAGGGCCAACCCTAGACAACACTCTGTGTGTAGCCCTTCATTATACCGTTTCTCAGGGCCAACTCTAGACAACGCCCGGAATGTAGCCCTTCACTATACCGTTTCTCAGGGTCAACTCTACACAACGCCCGGTGTGTAGCGCTTCACTACACCGTTTCTCAACACCAAATCTAGGCAACATACAGTGTGTAGCCCTTCACTAAACCGTTTCTCAGGGCCAGCTCCTAGACAACGCCCGGTATGTAGCCCTTCACTCAACGTTTCTCAGGGCCAACTCTAGACAACGTCCGGCATGTAGCCCTTCAACAAACCGTTTCTCAGGGCCAACGCTAGACAACACCCTGTGTATAGACCTTCACCAAACCATTTCTCAGAACCAACTCCAAGACGTCAGGTGTGTAGCCATTCACTAAACCGTTTCTCAGGGCCAACTCTAGACAACGCACGGTGTGTATCCCTTCACTAAACAGTTTCTCAGAACCAACTCCTTGACAACGCCCGGTGTGTTGCCCTTCAGTAAACGTTTCTCAGGCCAAGTCCTAGACAACGCTCGGTGAGTAACCCTTCACTATAGCGTTTATAGGGCCAACCCTATACAACGCCCGGTGTGAAGCCCTTCACTAACCGTTTTTCAGAGAAAAACTAGACAACGCCCAATGTGAAGCCATTCGACCAACCGTTTCTCCGTGCTAAATCTAGACAACGGTAGGGTCTGTAGCCCTTCACTAAACCGCTTCTCAAAGACAGCTGATAGACAACGCCCGATGTGTAGCCCTTCACTAAACCGTTTCTCAGAGCCAACACTAGATTACGTCCGGTGAGTTGCCCTTCACAAAACCGTTTCTCAGGGCCAATTCTAGACAATGCCCGGTGTGTAGCCCTTCAGGAACCCATTTCTCAGGGTCAAATCTAGACAACGCCCGGAGTATTGCCCTTCACTAAACCGTTTCTCAGGGCCAACTCCAGACAACGCCCGGTTAGTAGCCCTTCACTAAACCCTTTCCAGGGTCAACTCTAGACAACGACCGGTGTATAGCCCTTCATTACCCCGTTTCTCAGGGCCAACTCTAGACAACGCCCGGTGTGTAGTCCTTCACTAAACGTTTCTCAAGTCTAACTCTAGACAACGCCCGCTGAGAAGCCCTTCACTAAACCGTTTCTCAGGGCCAAACTAGACAACGTCCAGTGTGTAGCCCTTCACTAAACCGTTTCTCAGGGCCAATTCTAGAAAACGCCCGGTGTGTAGCCCTTCACTAAATGATTCTCAGGGCCAACTCAGAACAACGCCCGGTGTGTAGCCCTTCACCTAGCCTTTCTCGGGGCCAACGCTAGACAACACCCTGTGTATAGCTCTTCACCAAACCATTTCTCAGAACCAACTCCAAGACAACGTCAGGTGTGTAGCCATTCACTAAACCGTTTCTCAGGGTCAACTCTAGACAACGCCCGGTGTGTATCCCTACACTGAACAGTTTCTCAGAACCAACTCCTTGACAACGCCCGGTGTGTTGCCCTTCTCTAAACGTTTCTCAGGCCAAGTCCTAGACAACGCTCGGTGAGTAGCCCTTCACTATACCGGTTCTCAGGGCCAACACTAGACAACGTCCGGTGTGTAGCCCTTCACTAAACCGTTTCTCAGGGCCAATTCTAAACAACATCCGGTGAAGTGCCCTTCACTAAACCGTTTCCCAGGGATAATTCTAGACAACGCCCGGTGTTTAGCCCTTCACTAATCCGTTTCTCAGAACCAACACCTAGACAATGCCCGGTGTGTAGCCATCACTAAATCGTTTCTCAGGTCCAACTCTAGCCAACACTCTGTGTGTAGCCCTTCACATACCGTATCTCAGGGTCAACTCTGGACAACGCCCGGAGTGTAGCCCTTCACTAAACGTTTCTCAGAGCCAAATCTAGACAAGGGTCGGTGTGTAGCGCTTCACTAAACCGTTTCTCAGGGCCAAATCTAGGCAACTTCCGGTGTGTAGCCCTTCACTAAACGATTCTCAGGGCCAACTTTAGACAACGCCCGGTGTGTAGCCCTTCAATAAACCGTTTCTCAGGGCCAATTCTAAACAACGCCCGGTGTATTGCCCTACACTAAACCGTTTCTCAGTGCCAACTCCAGACAACACCCGTTGTGTAGCCCTTCAATAATGCGTTTCTCAGGGCCAATACTAAACAACGCCCGGTGTGTAGCCCTTCACTCAACCGTTTCTCACGGCCAAATCTAGACAACGTCCAGTGTGTAGTCCTCCAATAAACCATTTCTTAGGGCAACTCTAGACAACGTCCGCTGTGTAGCCCTTCACTAAACCGTTTATCAGCGCCAGCTCCTAGACAACGCCAGGTGTGTAGCCCTTCACTAGCCCGTTTCTCAGGGCCAATTATAAACAAGACCCGGTGTGTATCCCTTCACGAAACCGCTTCGCAGGGCGAACTCTAGACAACGCTCGGTGTGTAGCCCTTCAGAAAAACCTTTTCTCATAGCCATCTCTAGACAACACTCTGTGTGTAGCCCTTCACTAAACCATTACTAGGGTCAACTTTAAACAACGACCGGTGTATAGTCCTTCAATACCCCGTTTCTCAGGGCCAAATATAGACAACACCCTGTGTATAGCCCTTCACGAAATCATTTCTCAGAACCAACTCCAAGAGAACGTCAGGTGGGTAGCCATTCATCAAACCGTTTCTCAGTGCCAACTCTAGACAACGCCCGGTGTGTATCCTTAACTAAACAGTTTCTCAGAACCAACTCCTTGACAACGCCCGGTGTGTTGCCCTTCTCTAAACGTTTCTTAGGCCAAGTCCTAAACAACGCTCGGTAAGTAGCCCTTCACTAAACTGTTTCTCAGGGATAATTCTAGACAACGCCCGGTGTGTAGCCCTTCACTAATCCGTTTCTCAGAACCAACAGCTAGACAATGCCCGGTGTGTAGCCTTCACTAAACCGTTTCTCAGGGCCAACTCTAGACAACACTCTGTGTGTAGCCCTTCACTAAACCGTTTCTCAGGGCCAACTCTAGACAACGCCCGGAGCGTAGCCCTTCACTATACCGTTTCTCAGGGTCAACTCTAGACAACGCCCGGTGTGTAGCCCTTCACTAAACGTTTCTCAGGGCCAAATCTAGACAACGGCCGCTGTGTAGCGCCGCACTACACCGTTTCTCAGGGTCAAATCTAGGCAACTTCCGGTGTGTAGCCCTTCACTAAACCGTTTCTCAAAGCCTGCTCCTAGACAACGCCCGGTGTGTAGCCCTTCACTAAACATTTCTCAGGGCCAAATCTAGACAACGGCCGGTGTGTAGCGCTTCACTACACCGTTGCTCAGGGATAATTGTAGACAACGCCCGGTGTTTAGCCCTTCACTATACCGTTTATGCGGGCCAACCCTAGACAACGCCCGGTGTGAAGTACTTCACTTACCGTTTCTCAGAGAAAAAAATAGATAACGCCCAATGTAAAGCCATTCGATAAAACGTTT
Organism: Hymenopus coronatus; assembly: GCA_030762935.1. Lineage (NCBI taxonomy): Eukaryota > Metazoa > Arthropoda > Insecta > Mantodea > Hymenopodidae > Hymenopus > Hymenopus coronatus. Next base: position 13,505,246 of record CM060890.1, read on the forward strand.
CTCCGTGCTAACTCTAGACAACGCCCGGTCTGTAGCCCTTCACTAAACCGTTTCTCAGAGCCAGCTGATAGACAACGCCAAATGTGTAGCACTTCACTAAACCGTTTCTTAGGGCCAACACTAGATTACGTCCGGTGAGTAGCCCTTCACTAAACCGTTTCTCAGGGCCAAATCTAGACACCGTCCGGTGTGTAGCTCTTCACTAAACGATTCTCAGGACCAACTCTAGACAACGCCCTGTGTGTAGCCGTTCAATAAACCGTTTCTCAGGGCCAATTCTAAACAACGCCCGGTGTTTTGCCCTTCACTAAACCATTTCTCAGGGCCAACTCCAGCCAACGACCAGTTTGTAGCCCTTCAATATAGCGTTTCTCAGGGCCAAAACTAAACAACGCACGGTGTGTAGCCCTTCATTCAACCGTTTCTCACGGCCAACTCTAGACAACGTCCAGTGTGTAGCCCTCCAACAAACCATTTCTCAGGGCCAAATCTAGACAACGTCTGCTGTGTAGCCCTTCACTAAACCGTTTCTCAGCGCCAGCTCCTAGACAACGCCCGGTGTGTAGCCCCTCACTAAATGGTTTCTCAGAGCCAACATTTAGGTAATGCCCGGTGTGTGGCCCTTCAATAAACTTTTTCTCAGGAACAAATCTAGACAACGCCCGGTGTGTAGCCCTTCACAAAAAACCTTTTATCAGGTCCAACTCTAGACAACACTCTGTGTGCGGCCCTTCACTAAACCATTTTTAGGGTCAACTCTAGACAACGACCGGTGTATAGCCCTTCATCACCCCGTTTCTCAGGGCTACTCTAGACAACGCCCGGTGTGTAGTCCTTCACCAAAAGTTTCTCAGGTCTAACTCTATACAACGCCCGCTGAGAAGCCCTTCTCTAAACCGTTTCTCAGGGCCAGCACTAGACAACGTCCGGTGTTTAGCCCTTCACTAAACCGTTTCTCAGGGCCAATTCTAGACAACGTCCGGTCTGTAACCCTTCACTAAACCGTTTCTCAGGGCCATTTTTAGACAACGCCCGGTGTCTAGCGCTTCACTAAACCGTTTCTTAGGGCCAAATCTAGACAACTTCCGGTGTTTAGCCCTTCACTAATCCGTTTCTCAAAACCAACTCCTAGACAACGCCCGGTGTGTAGCCCTTCAGTAAACCGTTTCTCAGGGCCAACTCAAGACAACACTTTGTGTTAACCCTTCACTAAACCGCTTCTCAGGTCCAACTCTAGACAACGCCCGGAGTGTAGCCCTTCACTATACCGTTTCTCAGGGCCAACTCTAGACAGCGACCGGTGTGTAGCCCTTCACTAAACGTTTCTCAGGGCCAGCTCCTAGACAACCCCCGGTGTGTAGCCCTTCATTAAACGTTTCTCAGGGCCAATTCTAGTCAACGCCCGGTGTATAACCTTTCACTAATCCGTTTCTCGTGGCCAACCCTAGATAACGCCCAGTTTGTAGCCCTTCAACAAACCGTTTCTCAGGGCCAACTCTAGACAACGTCCGGTGTGTAGCCCTACAACAAACCGTTTCTCAGGGCCAACTCTAGACAACGCCCTGTGTGTAGACATTCACTTAACCGTTTCTCAGGGCCAGCTGTAGACAACGCCCGGTGTTTAGCCCTTCATTAAACCGTTTCTCAGGGCCAACGCTAGACAACACCCTGTGTATAGCCCTTCACTAAACCGGTTCTCAGGACCAACTCCTAGACAACGTCAGGTGTGTAGCCCTTCACTTAACAGATTTTAAGAACCAACTCCTTGACAACGCTCGGTGTGTTGCCCTTCACTAAACCGTTTCTCAGGCCAGCTCATAGACAACGCCCGGTGAGTAGCCCTTCACTATAGCGTTTATAAGGGCCAACCCTAGACGACGGCCGGTGTGAAGCCCTTCACTAACCGTTTCTCAGAGCCAAATCTGGACAACGCCCAATATGAAGCCATTCGACAAACCGATTCTCCGTGCTAACTCAAGACAGCGACCGCTGTGTAGACCTTCACTAAACCGTTTCTCAGAACCATCTCCTAGACAACCCCCGATGTGCAGCCCCTCAATAAACCGTTTCACAGGGCCAACACAAGACAACGTCCTGTGTGTAGCCCTGCACTAAACCGTTTCTCAGGGCCAGTTCTAGACAACGCCCGGTGTGTAGTCCTTCACTAATAGTTTCTCAGCGCCAACTCTAGACAACGCCCGGTGTGTAGACCTTCACCTAACCATATCTCATGGCCAATTCTAAACAACGCCCGGTGAGTTGCCCTTCACCAAACCAGTTCTCAGGGATAATTCTAGACAACGCCCGGTGTTTAGCCCTTCACTAAACCGTTTTTCGGAGCCAACTCTAGACAACGCTCTGTATGTAGCCCTTCACTAAACCGTTTCACAGGGCCAACTCTAGACAACGCCCGGAGTGTAGCCCCTCACTTTACCGTTTCTCAGGGCCAAATCTAGACAACGCTCTGTGTGTAGCCCTTCACTAAACCATGTCTCAGGACCAACTCTAGACAACGCCCGGAGTTTAGCCCTTCACTACACGGTTTCTCAGGTCCAACCTTGGACAACGCCCGGTGTATAGTCCTTCACTAAGCGTTTCTCAGGGCCAAATGTAGACAACGCCCGGTGTGTAGCGCTTCACTAAACCGTTTCTCAAGGCCAAATCTAGACAACGCCCGGTGTGTAGCTCTTCACTAAACCGTTTCTCAGGGCCAGCTCCTAGACAACGCTCGATGTGTAGCCCTTCACTAAACCGTTTGCAGGGCCAAATCTTAGCAATGCCCATTGTGTAGCCGCTCAAAAATCCGTTTCTCGGGGTCAACTCCTAGACAACGCCCATTGTGTAGCCCTTCACAAAACCGTTTCTCAGGGCCAGCTAATAAACAACTTCCGGTGTGTAGCCCTTAAACAAACCGTTTCTCAGGAAAACTGTAGACAACCTCCGATTTGTAGCCATTCGATAAAACGTTTCTCAGGGCCAACCCTAGACAACGTCCGGTGTGTAGCCCATCAACAAACCGTTTCTCAGGGCCAACTTTAGACAACACCCTGTGTATAGCCCTTCACTAAACCGTTTCTCAGAACCAACTCCTAGACAACGCCCGGTGTGTAGCTCTTCACTAAACCGGTTCTCGGAACCAACCCCTAGACATCGCCCGGTGTGTGGCCCTTCACTAAACCGTTTCTTAAGGCCAGCTCCTAGACAGCACCCGATGTGTAGCCCTTCACTAAACCGTTTCTCAGGGCCAAATTTTGACAACGCCCTTTGTGTAGCCCTTCAACAAAGCGTTTCTCAGTATCAACTCCTAGACAACCCCCGGTGTGTAGCCCACCACAAAACCTTTTCTCAGAGACAGCTACTACATAACGCCCGGTGTGTAGCCCTTCACTAAACCGTTTCTCAGCGCAACTCCTAAACAACGCCCGGTCTGTAGCCCTTCGCTAAACCGTTTCTCAGGTCCAACTCCTAGACAACGCCTGATGTGTAGCCCTTCACTAAACCGTTTCTCAGGGCCAAATCCTGATAACGACCATTTTGTAGCCCTTCAACAAACCGTTTCTCAGGGTCAACATGTAGACCACTCCCGGTGTGTAGCCCATAACAAAACCGTTTCTCAGGGCCAGCTCCTAGACAACGCCCGGTGTGTAGCCCTTTACTAAACCGTTTCTCAGGGCCAACTTCTAGTTAAAGCCCGGTGTGTGGCCCTTCACTAAACTGTTACTCAGGGTCAACTCTAGACAACGCCCGGTGTGTAGCCCTTCATTAAACCGTTTCTCAGGGCAACTCCTAAACAACGCCCGGTCTGTAGCCCTTCGCTAAACCGTTTCTCAGGTCCAACTCCTAGACAACGCCTGATGTGTAGCCCTTCACTAAACCGTTTCTCAGGGCCAAATCCTGCTAACGCCCATTTTGTAGCCCTTCAACAAACCGTTTCTCAGGGTCAACATGTAGACACCTCCCGGTGTGTAGCCCATCAAAAAACCGTTTCTCAGGGCCAGCTACTAAACAACGCCCGGTGTGTAGCCCTTCACTAAACCGTTTCTCAGGGCAATTCCTAAACAACGCCCGGTCTGTAGCCCTTCGCTAAACCGTTTCTCAGGGCCAACTCCTAGACAGCTCCCGGTATGTAGCCCTTCACTAAACTGTTACTCAGACCCAAATCTAGACAACGTCCGGTGTGTAACCCTTCACTAAAAAGTTTCTAAGAACCAACTCCTAGACAACGCCCGTTGTGTAGCCCTTCATTGAACCGTTTCTCAGGTCCAACTCTAGACAACTTCCGGGGTGTAACCCTTCAACAAACCGTTTCTCAGGGCCAAATCTAGACAACCTACGGTGTGAAGCCGTTCAACAAACCGTTTCTCAGGGACAACCCTAGACAACGTCCGGTGTGTAGCCCTTCAACAAACTGTTTCCTAGGGCCAATTCTAGATAACACCCTGTGTATAGCCCTTCACTAAACCGTTTCTCAGGGTCAACTCCTAGACAACCTCCGGTGTGTAGCCCATCGCGAAACCTTTTCTCAGAACCAGCTACTAGACAACGCCCGGTGTGTAGCCCTTCACTAAACCGTTTCTCAGCGCAACTCCTAAACAACGCCCGGTCTGTAGCCCTTCGCTAAACCGTTTCTCAGGTCCAACTCCTAGACAACGCCCGGTGTGTAGCCCTTCACTAAACTGTTACTCAGGGCCAACTCTAGACAACGGCCGGTGTGTATTCCTTTACTAAACAGTGTTTCAGAACCAACTCCTAGACAACGCCCGTTGTGTAGCCCTTCACTGAACAGTTTCTTAGGGCCAACCCTAGACAACTTCCGGTGTGTAGCCCTTCAACAAACCGTTTATCAGGGCCAACTCTAAACAACCACCGGTGTGATGCCCTTCACTAAACAGTTTCTCAGAACAAACTCCTAGACAACGCTCGGTGTGTAGCGCTTCACTAAACCGGTTCTCAGAACCAACCCCTAGACCACGCCCGGTGTGTTGCCCATCACTTAACCGTTTCTTAAGGCCAGCTCCTAGACAACGCCCGATGTGTAGCCCTTCACTAAACCGTTCCTCAGTGCCAAATTTTGAAAACGCCCATTGTGTAGCCCTTCAACAAACCGTTTCTCAGGGTCAACTTGTAGACAACGCCCGGTGTGTAGCCCATCGAAAATCGTTTCTCAGGGCCAGCTACTAGACAACGCTCGGTGTGTAGCCCTTCATTAACCGTTTCTCAGGGCAACTCCTAAATACGCCCGGTCTGTAGCCCTTCGCTAAACCGTTTCTCAGGTCCAACTCCTAGACAACGCCCGGTATGTAGCCCTTCACTAAACTGTTACTCAGGCCCAAATCTAGACAACGTCCGGTGTGTATCCCTTCACTAAACAGTTTCTCAGAACCAACTCCTAGACAACGCCCGTTGTGCAGCCCTTCCCTGAACCGTTTCTCAGGGCTAACTCTAGACAACTTACGGTGTGTAGCCTTTCAAACAACCGTTTCTCAGGGCCAACCCTAGACAACGTCCGATGTGTAGCCCTTCAACAAACCGTTTAATACGGCCAACTTTATATAACACCCTCTGTATAGCCCTTCACTAAACCGTTTCGTTGAATCAACTCCTAGACAACGCCCGGTGTGTATCCCTCCACTAAACCGTTTCTCAGGGCCGGCTCATAGACAACGCCCGAATTGTAGCCCTTCACTAAACCGTTTCTCAGGGCCTAATCTTGACAACGCCCTTTGTGTAGCCCTTCAACAAACCGTTTCTCAGGGTCAACTTGTAGACAACGCCCGGTGTGTAGCCCATCGAAAACAGTTTCTCAGGGCCAGCTACTACACAACGCTTGGTGTGTAGCCCTTCATTAACCGTTTCTCAGGGCAACTCCTAAATACGCCCGGTCTGTAGCCCTTCGCTAAACCGTTTCTCAGGTCCAACTCCTAGACAACGCCCGGTATGTAGCCCTTCACTAAACTGTTACTCAGGCCCAAATCTAGACAACGTCCGGTGTGTATCCCTTCACTAAACAGTTTCTCAGAACCAACTCCTAGACAACGCCCGTTGTGCAGCCCTTCCCTGAACCGTTTCTCAGGGCTAACTCTAGACAACTTACGGTGTGTAGCCTTTCAAACAACCGTTTCTCAGGGCCAACCCTAGACAACGTCCGATGTGTAGCCCTTCAACAAACCGTTTAATACGGCCAACTTTATATAACACCCTCTGTATAGCCCTTCACTAAACCGTTTCGTTGAATCAACTCTTAGACAACGCCCGGTGTGTATCCCTCCACTAAACCGTTTCTCAGGGCCGGCTCATAGACAACGCCCGAATTGTAGCCCTTCACTAAACCGTTTCTCAGGGCCTAATCTTGACAACGCCCTTTGTGTAGCCCTTCAACAAACCGTTTCTCAGGGTCAACTTGTAGACAACGCCCGGTGTGTAGCCCATCGAAAACCGTTTCTCAGGGCCAGCTACTAGACAACGCTCGGTGTGTAGCCCTTCATTAACCGTTTCTCAGGGCAACTCCTAAATACGCCCGGTCTGTAGCCCTTCGCTAAACCGTTTCTCAGGTCCAACTCCTAGACAACGCCCGGTATGTAGCCCTTCACTAAACTGTTACTCAGGCCCAAATCTAGACAACGTCCGGTGTGTATCCCTTCACTAAACAGTTTCTCAGAACCAACTCCTAGACAACGCCCGTTGTGCAGCCCTTCCCTGAACCGTTTCTCAGGGTTAACTCTAGACAACTTACGGTGTGTAGCCTTTCAAACAACCGTTTCTCAGGGCCAACTCTAGACTACCTCCGGTGTGTAGCCCTTCAACAAACCGTTTCTCAGGGCCAACCCTAGACAACGTCCGATGTGTAGCCCTTCAACAAACCGTTTAATAGGGCCAACTTTAGATAACACCCTCTGTATAGCCCTTCACTAAACCGTTTCACTGAATCAACTCCTAGACAACGCCCGGTGTGTATCCCTCCACTAAACCGTATCTCAGGGCCGGGTCATAGACAACGCCCGAATTGTAGCCCTTCACTAAACCGTTTCTCAGGGCCTAATCTTGACAACGCCCTTTGTGTAGCCCTTCAACAAAGCGTTTCTCAGGGTCAACTCCTAGACAACTCTCGGTGTGTAGCCATCACGAAACCTTTTCTCAGGGCCAGCTACTAGACAACGCCCGGTGTGTAGCCCTTCACTAAACCGTTTCTCAGGGCAACTCCTAAACAACGCCCGGTCTGTAGCCCTTCGCTAAACCGTTTCTCAAGTCCAAATCCTAGACAACGCCCGATGTGTAGCCCTTCACTAAACCGTTTCTCAGGGCCAAATCTTGATAACGAACATTGTGTAGCCCTTCAACATACCGTTTCTCAGGGTCAACTTGTATACAACGCCCGGTGTGTAGCCCATCACAAAACCGTTTCTCAGGGCCAGCTACTAGACAACGCCTGGTGTGTAGCCCTTCACTAAACCGTTTCTCAGGGCAACTCCTAAACAACGCCAGGTCTGTAGCTCTTCGCTAAACCGTTTCTCAGGGCCAACTCCTAGACAACGCCCGGTATGTAGCCCTTCACTAAACTGTTACTCAGGCCCAAATCTAGACAACGTCCGGTGTGAATCCTTTCACTAAACAGTTTCTCAGAACCAACTCCTACACAACGCCCGCTGTGTAGCCCTTCACCGAAACGTTTCTCAGGGCCAACTCTAGACAACTTCAGATGTGTAGCCCTTCAACAAACCGTTTCTCAGGGCCAACTCTAGAGAACCTCCGGTGGGTAGCACTTCAACAAAACGTTTCTCAGGACCAACCCTAGACAACGTCCGGTGTGTAGCCCTTCAACAAACTGTTTCCTAGGGCCAACTCAAGATAACACCCTGTGTATAGCCCTTCACTAAACCATTTCTCTGAACCAAATCCTAGACAACGCCCGGTGTGTAACCCTTTACTAAACCGTTTCTCAGAACCAACCCCTAGACAACGCCCGGTGTGTAGCCCTTCATTAAACCGTTTCTCAGGGCCAGCTCATAGACAACGCCCGATGTGTAGCCCTTCATTAAACCGTTTCTCAGGGCCAAATCTTGACAACGCCCTTTGTGTAGCCCTTCATCAAAGCGTATCTCATTGTCAACTCCTAGACAATCCCCGGTGTGTAGCCCATCACGAAACCTTTTCTCAGGGCCAGCTACTGGACAACGCCCGGTGTGTAGCCCTTCACTAAACCGTTTCTCAGGGCAACTCCTAAACAACGCCCGGTCTGTAGCCCTTCGCTAAATCGTTTCTCAGGTCCAACTCCTAGACAACGCCCGGTGTGTAGCCCTTCACTAAACTGTTACACAGGGCCAACTCTAGACAACGCCCGGTGTGTATGCCTTCACTAAAAACTTTCTCAGAACGAACTCCTAGACAACGCCCGTTGTGTAGCCCCTCAATGAACCGTTTCTCAGGGCCAACCCCAGACAACTTCCGGTGTGTAGCCCTTCAACAAACCGTTTCTCACGGCCAAACCTAGACAACTTCCGGTGTGTAGCCCTTCAACAAACCGTTTCATAGGGCCAACTCTAAAAAACCACCGGTGTGTTGCCCTTCAACAAACCGTTTTTCAGATCCAACTCTAGACAACGTCCGGTGTGTAGACCTTTAACAAACCGTTTCCTAGGGCCAACTCTAGACAACACCCTGTATATATCCCTTAACTAATACGTTTCTCAGAACCAACTCCTACACAACGCCCGGTGTGTAGCCCTTCATTACACCGTTTCTCAGGTCCAAATCTAGACAACGCCCAGTGTGTAGCCCTTCACTAAACCGTTTCTCAGAACCAACCCCTAGACAACGCCCAGTGTGTAGCCCTTCACTAAACCGTTTCTCAGGGCCAGCTTCTAGACAAGGCCCGGTGTGTAGCCCTTCACTAAACGCTTTTTCAGGGCCAAATATAGACGACGTCCAATGTGTAGCCCTTGAACAAACCGTTTCTCAGTGCCAACTCTAGACAACGTCTGGTGTGTAGCCCTTCACTAAACCGTTCCTCAGCAGCAACTTCTAGACAAAGCCCGGTATGTAGCCCTTTATTAAACCGTTTCTCAGAACCAACCCCTAGACAACGCCCGGTGTGTATCCCTTCACTAAACCGTTTCTCAGGGCCGGCTCATAGACAACGCCCGAATTGTAGCCCTTCACTAAACCACTAAACCGTTTCTCAGGGCCTAATCTTGACAACGCCCTTTGTGCAGCCCTTCAACAAAGCGTTTCTCAGGGTTAACTCCTAGACAACTCCCGGTGTGTAGCCAATCACGAAACCTTTTCTCAGGGCCAGCTACTAGACAACGCCCGGTGTGTAGCCCTTCACTAAACCGTTTCTCAGGGCAACTCCTAAATAACGCCCGGTCTGTAGCCCTTCGCTAAAACGTTTCTCAAGTCCAAATCCTAGACAACGCCCGATGCGTAGCCCTTCACTAAACCGTTTCTCAGGGCCAAATCTTGATAACGACCATTGTGTAGCCCTTCAACATACTGTTTCTCAGGGTCAACTTATAGACAACGCCCGGTGTGTAGCCCATCACAAAACAGTTTTACAGGGCCAGCTACTAGACAACGCCCGGTGTGTAGCCCTTCACTAAACCGTTTCTCAGGGCAACTCCTAAACAACGCCCGGTCTGTAGCTCATCGCTAAACCGTTTCTCAGGGCCAACTCCTAGACAACGCCCGGTATGTAGCCCTTCACTAAACTGTTACTCAGGCCCAAATCTAGACAACGTCCGGTGTGAATCCGTTCACAAAACAGTTTCTCAGAACCAACGCCTAGACAACGCCCGTTGTGTAGCCCTTCACCGAACAGTTTCTCAGGGCCAACTCTAGACAACTTCCGGTGTGTAGCCCTTCAACAAACCGTTTCTCAGGGCCAACTCTAGAGAACCTCCGGTGGGTAGCACCTAAACAAACCGTTTCTCAGGACCAAACCTAGACAACGTCCGTTGTGTAGCCCTTCAACAAACTGTTTCCTAGGGCCAACTCAAGATAGCACCCTGTGTATAGCCCTTCACTAAACCGTTTCTCTGAACCAACTCCTAGACAACGCCCGGTGTGTAGCCCTTTACTAAACCGTTTCTCAGAACCATCCCCTAGACAACGCCCGGTGGGTAGCCCTTCATTAAACCGTTCCTCAGGGCCAGCACATAGACAACGCCCGATGTGTAGCCCTTCACTAAACCGTTTCTCAGGGCCAAATCTTGACAACGCCCTTTGTGTAGCCCTTCAACAAAGCGTTTCTCAGGGTCAACTCCTAGACAATCCCCGGTGTGTAGCCCATCACGAAACCTTTTCTCAGGGCCAGCTACTGGACAACGCCCGGTGTGTAGCCCTTCACTAAACCGTTTCTCAGAGCAACTCCTAAACAACGCCCGGTCTGTAGCCCTCCGCTAAATCGTTTCTCAGGTCCAACTCCGAGACAACGCCCGGTGTGTAGCCCTTCACTAAACTGTTACTGAGGGCCAACTCTAGACAACGCCCAGTGTGTATGCCTTCACTAAAAAGTTTCTCAGAACGAACTCCTAGACAACGCCCGTTGTGTAGCCCCTCAATGAACCGTTTCTCAGGGCCAACCCCAGACAACTTCCGGTGTGTAGCCCTTCAACAAACCGTTTCTCAGGGCCAACCCTAGACAACTTCCGGTGTGTAGGCCTTCAAAAAACCGTTTCATAGGGCCAAATCTAAACAACCACCGGTGTTTTGCCCTTCTACAAACCGTTCATCAGATCCAACTCTAGACAACGTCCGGTGTATAGACCTTCAAAAAACCGTTTCCTAGGGCCAACTCTAGACAACACCCTGTGTATATCCCTTAACTAATACGTTTCTCAGAACCAACGCCTACACAACGCCCGGTGTGTAGCCCTTCATTACACCGTTTCTCAGGTCCAAATCTAGACAACGCCCAGTGTGTAGCCCTGCACTAAACCGTTTCTCAGAACCAACCCCTAGACAACGCCCAGTGTGTAGCCCTTCACTAAACCGTTTCTCAGGGCCAGCTTCTAGAAAACGCCCGGTGTGTTGCCCTTCACTAAACGCTTTTTCAGGGCCAAATATAGACGACGTCCAATGTGTAGCCCTTGAACAAACCGTTTCTCAGTGCCAAATCTAGACAACGTCTGGTGTGTAGCCCTTCACTAAACCGTTTCTCAGCAGCAACTTCTAGACAAAGCCCGGTGTGTGGCCCTTCACTAAACTGTTACTCAGGGCCAACTCTAGACAACGCCCGGTGTGTAGCCCTTCACTAAACCGTGTCTCAGGGCCAACTCCTAGACAACGCCCGGTGTGTAGGCCTTCACTAAACCGTTTCTCAGGGCCAAATCTAAACATCGCCCGGTGTGTAGCCATTCACTAAACCGCTTCTCAGGGTCAGCTCCTATACAACGCCCGGTGTGTAGCCCTTCGCTAAACCGTTTCTCAGGGCCAATTCCTAGACAACACCCGGTATGTAGCCCTTCACTAAATTGTTACTCAGGCCCAAATCTAGACAACGTCCGGTGTGTATCCCTTCAGTAAACATTTTTTCAGAACCAAATCCTAGACAACGCCCGTTGTGTAGCCCTTCAATGAACCGTTTCTCAGGGCCAATTCTAGACAACTTACGGTCTGTAGCCCTTCAACAAACCGTTTCTCAGGGCCAATTCTAGACAACCTCAGGGTTGTAGCCCTTCAACAAACCGTTTCTCAGGGCCAACCCTAGACAACGTCCGGTGTGTAGCCCTTCAACAAACCGTTTCCTAGGGCCAAATCTAAATAACACCCTGTGTATAGCCCTTCACTAAACCGTTTCTCTGAACCAACCCCTAGAAAACGCCCTGTGTGTAGCCCTTCACTAAACCGTTTCTCAGGGCCAGCTCATAGACAATGCCCGATGTGTAGCCCTTCACTAAACCGTTTCTCAGGGCCAAATCTTCACAACGCCCTTTGTGTAGCCCTTCAACAAAGCGTTTCTCAGGGTCAACTCCTAGACAAACCCCGGTGTGTAGCCCATCACGAAACCTTTTCTCAGGGCCAGCTACTAGACATCACCCGGTGTGTAGCCCTTCACATAAACCGTTTCTCAGGGCAACTCCTAAACAACGCCCGGTCTGTAGCCCTTCGCTAAACCGTTTCTCAGGTCCAACTCCTAGACAACGCCCGGTGTGTAGCCCTTCACTAAACTGTTACTAAGGGCCAACTCTAGACAACGGTCGGTGTGTATTCCTTCACTAAACAGTTTCTCAGAACCAACTCCTAGACAACGCCCGTTGTGTAGCCCTTCACTGAACCGTTTCTCACGGCCACCCTTAGACAACTTCCTGTGTGTAGCCCTTCAACAAACCGTTTATCAGGGCCAAATCTAAACAACCACCGGTGTGTAGCCCTTCACTAAACCGGTTCACAAAACCAACCCCTAGAGAACGCCCGGTGTGTGGCCCTTCACTAAACAGTTTCTTAAGGCCAGCTCCTAGACAACGCCCAATTTGTAGCCCTTCACTAAACCGTTTCTCAGGGCCAAATCTTGATAACGCCCATTGTGTAGCCCTTCAACAAACCGTTTCTCAGGGTGAACTTGTAGACAACGCCCGGTGTGTAGCCCATCACAAAACTGTTTCTCAGGGCCAGCTACTAGACAACGCCCAGTGTGTAGCCGTTCACTAAACCGTTTCTCAAGGCAAATCCTAAACAACGCCCGGTCTGTAGCCCTTCGCTAAACCGTTTCTCAGCGCCAACTGCTAGACAACGCCCGGTATGTAGCCCTTCACTGAACTGTTACTCAGGCCCAAATCTAGACAAAGTCCGGTGTGTATCCCTTCACTAAACAGTTTCTCAGAACCAACTCCTAGACAACGCCCGTTGTGTAGCCCTTCACTGAACTGTTTCTCAGGGCCAAATCTAGACAACTTCCGGTATGTAGCCCTTCAACAGACCGTTTCTCAGGGCCAAACCTAGACAACGACTGGTGTGTAGCCCTTCACTAAACCGTTTCTCAGCAGCAACTTCTAGACAAAGCCCGGTGTGTGGCCCTTCACTAAACTGTTACTCAGCGCAAACTCTAGATAACGCCCGGTGTGTAGCCCTTCACTAAACCGTGTCTCAGGGCCAACTCCTAGACAACGCCCGGTGTGTAGGCCTTCACTAAACCGTTTCTCAGGGCCAAATCTAAACATCGCCCGGTGTGTAGCCATTCACTAAACCGTTTCTCAGGGTCAGCTCCTATACAACGCCCGGTGTGTAGCCATTCGCTAAACCATTTCTCAGGGCCAATTCCTAGACAACGCCCGGTATATAGCCCTTCACTAAATTGTTACTCAGGCCCAAATCTAGACATGGTCCGGTGTATATCCCTTCAGTAAACAGTTTCTCAGAACCAACACCTAGACAACGCTCGTTGTGTAGCCCTTCACTGAACCGTTTCTCAGGGCCAACTCTAGACAACCTCCGGTGTGTAGCCCTTCAACAGACCGTTTCTCAGGGCCAACCCTAGACAACGTCCGGTGTGTAGCCTTTCAACAAACCGTTTCCTAGGGCCAACTCTAGATAACGCCCTGTGTATAGCCCTTCACTAAACCGTTTCTCTGAACCAGCTCCTAGACAACGCCCTGTGTGTAGCCCTTCACTAAACCGTTTCTCAGGGCCAAATCTTGACAACGCCCTTTGTGTAGCCCTTCAACAAAGCGTTTCTCAGGGTCAACTCCCAGCCAACCCCCGGTGTGTAGCCCATCAAGAAACCGTTTCTCAGGGCCAACTACTAGACAACGCCCGGTGTGTCCCCCTTCACTAAACCGTTTCTCAGGGCAACTCCTAAACAACGCCCGGTCTGTAGCCCTTCGCTACACCGTTTCTCAGGTCCAACTCCTAGACAACGCCCGGTGTGTAGCCCTTCACTAAACTGTTATTCAGGGCCAACTCTAGACAACGCCCGGTGTGTATTCCTTCACTAAACAGTTTCTCAGAACCAACTCCTAGACAACGCCTGTTGTGTAGCCCTTCACTGAACCGTTTCTCAGGGCCAACCCTAGACAACTTCCGGTGTGTAGCCCTTCAACAAACAGTTTCTCAGGGACAACTCTAAACAACCACCGGTTTGTTGCCCTTCAACAAACCGTTTCTCAGTTCCAACCCTAGACAACTTCCGGTGTGTAGCCCTTCAACAAACCGTTTCCTAGGGCCAACTCTAGACAACACCCTGTGTATATCCCTTAACTAATACGTTTCTCAGAACCAACTCCTAGACAACGCTCGGTGTGTAGCCCTTCATTACACCGTTTCTCAGGTCCAATTCTAGACAACGCCCAGTGTGTAACCCTTCACTAAAACGTTTCTCAGAACCAACCCCTAGACAACGCCCGGTGTGTAGCCCTTCACTAAACCGTTTCTCAGGGCCAGCTTCTAGACAACGCCCGGTGTGTAGCCCTTCACTAAACGCTTTCTCAGGGCCGAATATAGACGACGTCCAATGTGTAGCCCTTGAACAAACCGTTTCTCAGTGCCAACTCTAGACGACTGGTGTGTAGCCCTTCACTAAATCGTTTCTCAGGGCCAGCTCCTAGACAACGCCCGGTGTGTAGCCCTTTACTAAACCGTTTCTCAGGGCCAACTTCTAGATAAAGCCCGGTGTGTGGCCCTTCACTAAACTGTTACTCAGGACCAACTCTAGACAACGCCCGGTGTGTAGCCCTTCGCTAAACCGTTTCTCAGGTCTAACTCCTAGACAACGCCCGGTGTGTAGGCCTTCACTAAACCGTTTCTCAGGGCCAAATCTAAACAACGCCCGGTGTGTAGCCATTCACTAAACCGTTTCTCAGGGTCAGCTCCTATACAACGCCCGGTGTGTAGCCCTTCACCAAACCGTTTCTCAGGGTCAAATCCTAGACAACGCCCTGTGTGTAGCACTTCACTAAACCGTTCCTAATTGCCTCTTCTAGACAACGCCCGGTGTGTAGCCCTTCATTAAACTGTTTCTCAGGGTCAACTCCTAGACAACGCCCGGTGTGTAGCCCTTCACTAAACCGTTTCTCAGGGCCATTTGCTAGACAACGCCCGGTGTGTAGCCCTTCACTAAACTGTTACTCAGGGCCAACTCTAGACAATGCCCGGTGTGTAGCCCTTCACTAATCCGTTTCTCAGGGCCAGCTCCTAGACAACACCCGGTGTGTAGCCCTTAACTAAGCCGTTTCTCATGTCCAGCTCCTAGAAAAGCCCGGTGTGTAGCCCTTCACTAAACCGTTTCTCAGAGTCAACTCCTCGACAACGCGGTGTATGTAGCGCATCACTAAACCGTTTCTCAGGGCCAACTCCTAGACAACGCCCGGTGTGTAGCCCTTCACTAAACTGTTTCTCAGGGCCAACTCTAGACAACGCCCGGTGTGTAGCCCTTCACTAGACCGTTTCTCAGGGCCAACTCTAAACAACGCTCGGTGTGTAGCCCTTCACTAAACCGTTTCTCAGGGTCAACTCTAGACAACGCCCGGTGTGTAGCCCTTCACTAAACCGTTTCTCAGAACCAACTCCTAGACAACGCCTGGTGTACAGCCCTTCACTAAACCGTTTTTCAGGGCCGACTCTAGACAAGGCCTGGTGTGTAGCCCTTCACTAAACCGTTTTTCAGGGCCAACTCTAGACAACGCCCGGTGTGTAGCCCTTCATTGAACCGTTTCTCAGGGCCAACTCTAGACAAGGCCCGGTGTGTAGCCCTTAACTAAACCTTTTCCGGGATGCTTGTTCAATTCTCATATGACTCAATATTTAATAAGGGTCAGGAATGAAATGTTATTTTTATCTCTGTTTATTTAGACTTCAAAGGTAATGTTTATCACCTTTAGGTTTCTTAACAAAGAAAAACAATATATTTGTGCTACCCAAAATTATCAGAGGTATATTTATGGTGTAACAAATTATCAAGTTGGTGGATTTCGTTTCGCACTCTGATTTTAGATGTTCTTTCGGCTTACTCAAATAGCGTGTACATTATATTAACGTTATTTTTGAGTTTTTTGTGAATAGACAAGTCATAAAATTGTGACGTTTCTAAAAAAAAAAAAATATCTGATGTGTTCCATTCACATGGATTTCTCTACACCTGTACAACAAATTATTGTTAAAAAGCTTATTCTTCCATTTACTTCAGGTAACCGAGAAAAATTTAGCAGGAATAATATTTACCATAGGTTAAAATGATAGTCAAAAGCTGGTTGCTATATGACTGAAGTTCCTTTGTTGGTATGGACAGAAGTTGACACATTTCTAAATGAGAAAAGTATAAGCTCTTTAAAGCTGAAACTAATAACAAAGAATATTTCAACAACGATCAACTCTTCGAAGTGGAAAGTGAAAAGGCCGTTGGTATTTAACGACCTTTTCGTTTTGAGCTAAGCTGCCCACAGACACACACATACACGCAGACACACACATACAGACAGACAGACAGACACACACATACACGTGTATTTTTCTAATTTTTTTTTGTATTCGGGGGCCCTAAAATATGTATTTCCGGTGAAATCTCGGTATCGAATTTCAGGGTGCATTACAATACCTTCTCTATACACTATGTACATAGTACGTGAAGAGAAAGTAATATATTTATACACACATAAAATTACGTATTTATAATTTTGAGAGATATCGCATTTATGTGAACAGCGCAGAAACGTTTTATTAAATGATAATTGTTATGGTGTCTAAAATACAATTGCTAGAAATCACCGCAACAACAGCTAATGACCTCACAGCTTGCATAATGGCTGTGTATTATGATAACATTAATATTTGTTTTGCTGTTGTCAACGAAGATTTTCTTTGTTATCTGTTTGGAGGACTAAAATATATTTTAATTTATTGAATATTTAACTTGTTAGAATCATCTTTCCGAAAGCAGCACTTGAATATACATAGCGAGGGAAAAAGAACCAGTAAAACCCAAGAAAGGACGAAGGAATCTATGAATAACTAACCTAAACCATGGGTTTGAGAAAAAGAAGAGTAGTATACACAGTTGCGAGTTAATTTAAGTTGGTGCACATGTCAAGGCTGACTTAATTGGTTTTCTACCGCAGCGACATATAGTGGCATAGGTACGAACTAGTAGCATACACCGCCGGTAGTGCAACTGTTTTCCAAATGACTGAACAAAGTGCACGGCCAGGTGGATCCATTTCACCTGAGGAACTTCAGACTACATTTGGAGGTGACAAACTTTTATCTAAGAATTCTAGACGATGATAGCGAGACTCTCCACCATAACCTCTCCAATGTTCTTGAGCAGTTTCGTTTCTAGAAAACTGCATTTAATGAAAGGGTTTTATTGATACTCGTTATATATCTCTATATGGCACTTGGTAGCACTTTAAATTAAAATTGACACACACACATATTCAAATACCTTATCTTTTAATTCATTGGTAAGATACTTATTTGCAGATAGTTATAATAGCAACAAATATACTTTTTTCTGTGAATTTTGGAAATTCCTTTATAGTGTAACATTGACATGGAATAAGCTGAAGTAGTAATTTTTGCTCCTATTGCTTCTGATATTGCCTTATGCAGCTTTTTCAATTAACTAAACAATTGAGAATTTAATTATAATATATTCATTATAAAGCGAAAATGTTATGTAAGAAAGATGGAGATTGTAATAAGCTATATGACACATAGAAGTTGTATGATATTCGTATTCTATAGTTATGTAAACATCAGATTAAAGAGTTCAAATTACTATACCCAATTTTAGCAGCTATTGATACTAGCGAATTTCAAAAAATAGCAATCATAACGGGTCATTACTTTTCTAATATATGTAAGATAGGAAATGCTTCAAAGAAATTGCTTTTATATAGTTGTTTTTAGACTACCAATCCTTTGGTTATATACGTACCAAAGGAGCATTATGCTAATTTCACTGGAAATATTAAGATACAGTTTTGTACATATTTATTAGTAGTAGTATTAGTATTATGGGCTGATTGCAGTCTTGCTTAAATTCACACATTTCATCACTGTCAGCACTATATACAATTCGGGTTACACAGTGTTGTCTGTTTCGAAACCAAGAAATTCACAACTGGTCATCTCTGTCTTGGTCATCCAGTGTTTCTTCTCACTTGGAGTTTATATTCATAAAGTTCTTTAAGACTGCGAAAATCTTCAATACATACTACAAGCTGCTACCACTTATTTTTATACTGGCCCATCTTCTCTGTTATTCCATAACACCCAGTTTGTCTTGAATTTTCTGGTTCATTCTGTGACTCTGCAATCGGTAACCTCCTAATGGTCTTGGCAATGGCATCTCTGCTGCTTCAAATTTTATTTTCCATTCAAGTTGCTAGAGCCCAGACAATAAGTAACAGCTAAGACTTTGTAACATTTCAGTATCGTCTCTTTCTTACTTTTTAATAGTGTTATGTTTAATAAACATACTTACGATATTTCCTTTCTGGATCCTTACCCCATGAGATATTTCAACCAAGAAAATTGAAAAGGTGAACTTGTTTTGGCTCTTATATCTTCTTTTTCAGTAAAACACTAAAAACTTATTCTTCTTTGAGGAACATTTGGTGATTTCTCAATTAGAAATATGGAATAGTTTTCTTAATATGCTTTGATAAAGGATAAGATCAATATTAAGTTTCCTTATTACCATCTACTAGGGCATTGTTTGTAATATTCGTCCTCTACAGTGTAAATTCCATATACCTTACGTGGGTTTCGTATTGTGCGGGCGGCTCACATCTTCTCACGACGTGTGGTCCACTGGCAGGTCCGCACTGTATAAAATTACTTTAGAAAACCACTAGAACAAGAATGCTGTATAACTTCCTGAGTCATGATACTAACATATGTAACTGATATTAACTAGCGAAATTTAAACGATACATGGTGGCAAAAAAATAAAACAAGGGAATACCAGAATTCAATTTTATATCATGATTTTGACCTCTACATCATGGATCAGAAATATGTGAGGCACGAAACAAATCAAAATAAAATATAAATGATAGAAATGGTATTTCAAGGAGAAAAGTGAGATGCTCAAGATTTGATCGGCTCCGTATGAAGAAATTAGGAAGGAATTACAGCTTTTCAGCATGAATGAAGGAATAAATGTATAAATTAAAAAAAAATACGTTATGCAGGATAAAGTTGACCAAATTTATTAATACTATGTAATAATAATAATAATAATAATAATAATAATAATAATAATAATAATAATCGTAATAATAATAATAATAATAATGGTAATCATATTAATGTAATCGATGAGAAGAACGCGAATATGATTCAGCTTTCATAAAATGTTCACATCCATTACATTTACTTAAACACGGACAAACCATGAAATAAAACTCACTAAACCCCTAAATCCTAAAACGTATACTCATCTTTGCACAGCTGTCCCTTAGGAATCAGCCAAACTTTGGCTATTCATTTAATTCAAGAACAGAGCAAAGAGACAATTATGTAGCAAGAGAGATTCAACTTTTGAGTTGCACTCTGAACTAGGTAGGTACAAGGTCATGTAGGTTGCTTTAATCATATAATTGGTAAAACGTAGAGCGTGGTTGGCACTAAAGCTGGCGCCTCCTAGTTGGCTGCTGTTGACCCCATACACATAACAATACATCTATCGAGAATCATGCCATGTAGTTCACCGTCTGGGAAGGCCATTGTTCCCTATAGCCTGCCAATTTTCCGCGCGGGTGGGATCATCATTCTGACGTACATTTGGATGCTCCGTGTACGCTGAACCGAATTAAAATTCTCTATGTCGAGCGTGTTCATATACCGTGATGTCACTCAAAACAGACCTGCAAAGTCTGAGTAACTCAATAGGGACGATGTCTTCCACTAAAGAAACATGTTTGACGGATCAGGGACAAAATAACATAAGATTTATAGAATCAGCTTATGATCACTTCCATGCAATTTCATAATCAAAGAAATAACACAAGATGCATTCTAAAAATATAATATCGTATTGTTTTCTCATCACACTCTTCTAAAAACTATTCTGGCATCGTTAATAATTCTAGCTACTTCCTATTAATCAAGATAATTTTAATTCAATTTGAACATTTAATTTAAGATACAATAGGTAAAATAGTAGTCAGATTTTAAACAGGCTATTGCTACGTAATGTTTTGAACTTCCATTCCCCTTACATTACCCCCCAAAAGGAAAAGAATATGTACTTAGATCTTAGAAACGCATAAGTCTTTCAAATTTCTAACAATCGAAAAGGAATTTTTAGGAAATGGGCAACTCCAGAAATGTCATGAATTCATTGAGTTAATGAGATTGAGAGAAATTGAATGTTAATGGTCACGCCTTAACTACTATGATTATCAGCGTCCCAATCAATAGGGACCTGAAAGACAGATTAATTCTGCCTAGATGCCTCATTCTCAAGCCTGAGGTTCTTTTATGACACGGGACCAGCTTCCCTTCCTAAGGAAGACACGAAAAGGATTTTTATGCTCGATAAACGCCATCGTCCTCCACGGGATCTGAGCCCACGACCTTAGAGGATGACATTAACAAGGCATGTACTTTGTGTACGGCGTAAAACGTAATCTATTTCTTAAGGCTTACCAATTATACTAAAGACATTCAGAGCTAAGAAAAAAAAATCAAGATCTACTTTTCATCTCTCATACAGATACATAGCTCAAACAAATTTTATAAATCGTAAGAGGCATTATTGAGAAAATCGTTCACTCTCATTCGTACTGCCAAAGTTAAGGGAGGAAGGAGACAAACCCTGGGTAAACCCCAGCTGGGAATCAAACAGTGGTTCTCTGGATTTGGAGGTTAGCACCAGACTACAGAGGCAATCTACTTTCCTATTTTGTTCCAAATAAATGTTAAATACATTTCTCAGCAAAAGAACCATATTTCTCGTCTCTGTAAAGGATAAATCTAAGTAAGAGAACTTGATTTCAACTGTTGAATGGTTACAGGCATAGCATTCATATTCAAAATATATATTATGAATAGAGCTTTGTCTTTCTTAATTATTACTAAAATAAAAATGAATACATTTCAAAATTATTTTATAAAATATTGCACGTTCAAGGGTGAAATTGCTAGTTTCATATACCCAAGGTTCAAACCCGGCAGAGGACGATGGATTGTTTTGGGTGTAAAAGACCTTAGAAAGAGAAGTAAAGCTGTTGGTCCCGTGTCGTAGAGAACCTCAAGCCTGATAAAGAGGTCTCTGAGCAAAATTAAGTGGTCTCTCACGCCCAATATAGAATGGGACGTTGAGAACTGCAGTAGTTAAAGGGCGTCCATAAATAAAACTCCATTTCATTTCAGGAGTGAATCTCTTTTTTAAAATAGTATTTAACACCGCTTTTACTACTATAGCAACGCAGGTGATGGATGACACTGATGATACATGGAATGAAGATGGAGCACCGGTGGAATGCGATGGAGGGGGATCCCGGAGAATCCAGAGAAAATCCGACGCTGCGCCGCTTTAACCCCAACAAATCCTACGTGCGATTGCCTGGAATCGATCCTGGGTCTCCTTGGTGAGAGGCGAGTGCTTTAACCACTCGGCCATGGTGAAAGCCTTTATTTACTTCAAGAAAGTTTGGGTAATCTGTAAAATTTACACCTTTTACCCCTGTAAATAAAAATTGTTGAGCAATTTTTTGTTAGCTGCTTCTGGCTCCTAGAATCTTGTTTGGCAAGTGGAAACTCCTCCTTACCGTTTTGCAAAATTATTGCACATAATAAAGTGCAATTAATTCTCCAGGAAGAAATAATTTTATTTATGGATGCTCTTTAACTGCTGTAGTTCTAGAGTCTTATTCTATATTGAATGTGAAATACCACTTGCTCAGAGGCCTCTTTATCAGGCTTGAGGTTATTTTATTTGCCGTAAATCTACAACAGGAGAGGAACGGCTTTACTTTCCTTCCGAAAGAAGGCATGCTAAGGATTTTTACACCCGAAAAAAGCAATCGCCCTCCACCGGGTTTGAACGCGTGACCTTGGAAACCATCCTCCACACACGCACAAACACACACATAAACACACACAGAGATATACGTATAAAGGGAAGTAAATATGTTAAGATGTACATGCTGAACTTCAACGATCAAATATTATGTGGGTCGTATACAACTTAAATTTTTAACATTCACTTATGATTTAATTAATACAGCATTTCAATATAACTTTTTGGACACAAGCAGGCACGTCAGTTCGGTTACTGGCACGGTCAGTCATACCAGGCGTGGCTAATCATCACCAGTTCTCAAGACTGGGACATCATCCTTGATATGCTTTTGAACAACTGGCAGTAATTACAAAGGTTCGGAAATTGGCAGCGAGAGTATATAACAACAACAAACACTTTCTATCACTTCAGAAGTGCCTACTGTCAATCGGTCACTGGATTTTTTTATTACAGCTGTAACCAAGTTGACTTGAGCGGGATGGCTCAGGCGGTTTCGGGAGGTCGCGAATTCCATCCCCGTGACTGGCCTATCTGACCCATAGATTTTTTCGGAAGTTTCCTCAAGTTGCAAGGCTTTAAGTCTTGTTCATATCCCCCGAATTTTCCGGTCCATCATTTCATGTCCCCATAGTTTCCTAATCATCTCTCTTTCAGGGTTAGAGGACCAGGCGACGATGTTCGGTGGACGATGATGATGAAGATGATGATGACTTGAGCATTGTAAAAAGTAATCTTGGAGTCGTCATCGATATAGTCAGTGTGGACTTCGGGTTTTGGATCCCCTCTGAGGATCTAGCAGGAGGTTCGGGGTCCATGAGCAGGTCCTGGGGAGGCATCGGAGACATTCCGGCTGTATCATTAGGACCCGTCCATGATTGCACCCGTCCTCATCCGGGTCCCTCTCCCCATTCCTCCCTCCTTAGGGTCACAGAAGGATCTGCTTCCGGTGCTCTACCCCAGTGTCCTGTCCGTGTCTAACCGTAACCTAAGTTGACAGCAGAGTTCACAATGTCCTAAATCCCAAGCCTTAGTAATTGATTACATTTATAACATTCAGCATCTTCGACAAAATACGAGTACACATACGTTAATACTTTAATAGATACTTGGACAAGACGAAGTCGTTTATTTCATAATTTTTCCTCGTTCTTCACTTGCGTATTTGTATCTCAATGTACTATGAACATCACTTTACCAACAATTCAATATGCTGTTTACTGTTTTGTATTTATAACAATTCGATACGTTATTATTTAATAAAGCCGTGTTTATAACATTAGAAAGAAATTGTATTTGCACGGATGCGGAAAACCAGCATTGAGAACAAAGGTGCGGATGCAGAGCTGTCACGAGGTCACCAGATCTCGTTCACTGCTTATTTATTTATATCGGGAAGAGAAATAAGTCTGGGGCGTGATAGATTAGCGTCCTCAAGGCTGCAGGAAAACGTTTTGCTTAATTTACATATCTAGTATGTGCTAATTGAGAGTATGACTGCGAGGTAGTGATGAAGTACACTATAACATACTAGGGGATTTAAATCTGTACTAATATCTGAAGTAAAAGAAATTCTGTTGAAGTATTCTGCATACAGTTTGAATGAATTATTATAATTAAATAACAGTGATTTGTTTACTGTATCTTGTAGAATTGGACAAACATAATTTTAAGGTGCTAAAGTTAGCGTATTATACAATCAGATATTCTTTATTGCTCTACCTTTATGATTCAGAGTTTTGTTTTGGGTTGGATAAAAAGCCAATTTGGTACATTAACATAAAAAGAAGAACTTTAACAATATACAAATGCTGCAAAGGTAGAATTAAGACTAAAATTCAATTCCACAGCTGGGATTTGAACTACGCATCGTCTTGTTCCATCCGATTGCTCTATCAACTGAGCTACCACGGCAAATGACGGCAGATGCTCAACTGATCACATTTTTCCGGTAAACCATTTAAGAAAAGATGGAATCTGTGCAGTATAAAGTAACACTAAAATCATTGTTAAGCAAACAAATGCTTTGAAATTACATTACAAATTGAATGTTGGGCAAGTTTTATTAGGTTGGGAGGATGGGCCTTTGTTCTGTTTTTTTTTATTCAACATGTCGCTCTCATACCGAGCACTGAAGTACGTTTTGAGATAAAATACCTCAGTGGCCTATATACGTGTCGTAGTTATTTCTGAGTCCCAAGCTTCACAGCTTAACCTACTATAGCAACCATCAGTGAGTTTTACCGATATGAAATGCATTAATCAGAGATATAAGGCGCCCAGGGTGGTATCAGTTTCATTCAGGTGTGATCTGGAGGCCGAGAAATCAGTTTGGAAGGGTTGCTGTATCTTTGGCACGGGGGAGGGGATTACACAACCAGCCAGCAACGTACGAGTATGCTAATAGGACTTTTTTCAGTGACTTAACCGAAACGTTAATGCAGTTACAGGAAAATGTTCCAGGCGCTGAATTTATTCTCTTAGGAGATTTTAATGCGAGTTTAGGAGGGGAGAATATTTCTATAACAGAACGTCGTGAATGGGGGAGGAATTGCCCAGTCAACGAATGAGCAAGGATAATTTTATTAATGGGGAGGGAAAACAATTACTTGTTTTTATGATGCCTTCTCTTTACAAATAATGAACGGCAAGTACGGTAAGGATCATTTCTTACATGAAAATGGTGATAGTGTAATAGATTTTATTTTGATAAGTCTGGGTTTAATTGGCAGAATTAGACATTTGTGGCTGGTGGATCTTACCGAGGCGCATCACTGTCCGGTTGCCCTGGAACTGATTATAGAGAAGGCCTTGGAGTCGCATGCACCCGTAGAGGGTAGGGGGACGAAGGGAGATTAATAAGTAAATGTATGTGGAAACCGGTAGAAACGGAAGTATTTATTGATAATTTGGAAAGAAGTTTAAGAGAAATGAACGCAGAAACAGCGGAGGAACTAACAGATATACTAGCAACGGCTGCGGGGCAATGAAAGGCGGAATGCATGATAACATATAACAATTCAATGATTGGTATGACTAGCAATGCAGAGTCGCAAAGAAACACGCAGAGGGGATCTGTCAACATTCAGAAGGATGGGGAGTGAGGACATTAGGAGAATTTTTACAAAAAAGCGAAGGGAGTATAAACAGCTCTTACGGGAAAAGGGAACTACGTGGCAAGACAAAATGACTCAGAAAGTTAGTAATGTTTTAACACAGGGGAATAACGCTGAGATGTGGCAAATAGTAAAGCATTTAAGAGTCAACCGTCAGGCGCCCAACAAAATTTCTCCCAGAAAATGGGCAGTACATTTTAAGAAAATATTTGGAGAAGGAGAAGGGGAAGGGATTTTCAAAACAAGGGAGGTACAACTTTTGAGAAATCTGGAGATCCCAATTTCAGCACGAGAAATAGTACCTGCGCTGATTGGAGGCAAAGCTCCAGGGTTGGTTGTGTTATTGTTTCAGTATTGCTCACTATTTTGTGTATTACAAAATCACGTATTTTCGTGTTTACTCTTTTAATAGTGTGTTGTTTTTTCAGTATTGCTCACTATTTTGTGTATTACAAAATGACGTATTTTCGTGTTTACTCTTTTAATTGTGTGTTGTTTTTTCAGTATTGCTCACTATTTTGTGTATTACAAAATCATGTATTTTTGTGTTTACTCTTTTAATTGTGTGTTGTTGTTTCAGTATTGTTCACTATTTTGTGTATTACAAAATCACGTATTTTCGTGTTTACTCTTTTAATTGTGTGTTATTGTTTCAGTATTGCTCACTATTTTGTGTATTACAAAATCACGTATTTTCGTGTTTACTCTTTTAATTGTGTGTTGTTTCAGTATTGCTCACTATTTTGTGTATTACAAAATCACGTATTTTCGTGTTTACTCTTTTAATTGTGTGTTGTTGTTTCAGTATTGCTCACTATTTTGTGTATTACAAAATCACGTATTTTCGTGTTTACTCTTTTAATTGTGTGTTGTTGTTTCAGTATTGCTCACTATTTTGTGTACTACAAAAACACGTATTTTCGTGTTTATTCTTTTAATTGTGTGTTGTTGTTTCAGTATTGCTCACTATTTTGTGTATTACAAAATCACGTATTTTCGTGTTTATTCTTTTAATTGTGTGTTGTTGTTTCAGTATTGCTCACTATTTTGTGTATTACAAAATCACGTATTTTCGTGTTTATTCTTTTAATTGTGTGTTGTTGTTTCAGTATTGCTCACTATTTTGTGTATTACAAAATCACGTATTTTCGTGTTTACTCTTTTAATTGTGTGTTGTTTCAGTATTGCTCACTATTTTGTGTATTACAAAATCACGTATTTTCGTGTTTACTCTTTTAATTGTGTGTTGTTTTTTCAGTATTGCTCACTATTTTGTGTATTACAAAATGACGTATTTTCGTGGTTACTCTTTTAATTGTGTGTTGTTTTTTCAGTATTGCTCACTATTTTGTGTATTACAAAATCATGTATTTTTGTGTTTACTCTTTTAATTGTGTGTTGTTGTTTCAGTATTGTTCACTATTTTGTGTATTACAAAATCACGTATTTTCGTGTTTACTCTTTTAATTGTGTGTTGTTGTTTCAGTATTGCTCACTATTTTGTGTATTACAAAATCATGTATTTTCGTGTTTACTCTTTTAATTGTGTGTTGTTTCAGTATTGCTCACTATTTTGTGTATTACAAAATCACGTATTTTCGTGTTTACTCTTTTAATTGTGTGTTGTTGTTTCAGTATTGCTCACTATTTTGTGTATTACAAAATCACGTATTTTCGTGTTTACTCTTTTAATTGTGTGTTGTTGTTTCAGTATTGCTCACTATTTTGTGTACTACAAAAACACGTATTTTCGTGTTTATTCTTTTAATTGTGTGTTGTTGTTTCAGTATTGCTCACTATTTTGTGTATTACAAAATCACGTATTTTCGTGTTTACTCTTTTAATTGTGTGTTGTTTTTTCAGTATTGCTCACTATTTTGTGTATTACAAAATCATGTATTTTTGTGTTTACTCTTTTAATTGTGTGTTGTTGTTTCAGTATTGTTCACTATTTTGTGTATTACAAAATCACGTATTTTCGTGTTTACTGTTTTAATTGTGTGTTGTTTCAGTATTGCTCACTATTTTGTGTACTACAAAAACACGTATTTTCGTGTTTATTCTTTTAATTGTGTGTTGTTGTTTCAGTATTGCTCACTGTTTTGTGTATTACAAAGTCACGTATTTTCGTGTTTACTCTTTTAATTGTGTGTTGTTGTTTCAATATTGCTCACTATTTTGTGTATTGCAAAAGCACGTATTTTCGTGTTTACTCTTTTAGTTATGTGTTGTTGTTTCAATATTGCTCACTATTTTGTGTATTACAAAAGCGCGTGTGGACCCGTGCGATTGAAGAAGCTAAATGTATGATACTGTTGTATCAATAACTACACCTATTCATTCATACAAAGGGCACAACTTGCAGAACTACAAAAGGTGGCGAATCTTGGTTTTTCCAGGAATGTTAATATTAGTAAAACTATTTCTAAAGACTGCATCGGCTGTTACTTAAGCTTATAGAATAGATGAGTCTTAATGTAAAATTCCAAGCACAAAACCAATCACTTAGCATTCGTTTTTTATGGTAAGTTGCCATGGAAACTGGAACTGGCATACCATTGTGTTTTGATTGGTACAGTACTTTCTTTGCGTTCTTTTATAGCATGGTGTAAGCTGTCTCATATCCAGGAGTTTCCGAGTTCGAATGTCGATTAAGTTAATTTACCCAGATAGGCCTTTTTCTGAAGTTTTCCCTTATGAATGTCAAATGGCTTTAAGCTCCATGAGCTTCGGGCTTATCTCAGCATCATTTCACGAATTTAGTCATCCTCCAAAGTTACTTACTAGGTCAAAGGACGTTAAATTGAAATAAAAAAATCCCTTTTTCTTTCTCGATAAGGTACATGGTGTATAAGAAGGGAATGTATTGCTCTCCATCCAGAAATTCGATAACAAAAATTTACCGGAAATATGCTTTACGGTCCCTGTGTCAAAAAATAAATAAATAAATAGACATTGTGTATGTATATGTGTGTGTGTGTCCATGGTCTGTGAACATAGTAGCTCTAAAACGAAATGTCGGTAAAATACCAAACTTGGTATTTAAGTTTAGTCATCTTTCATGGATGCGACACAAAGATTTTGAGAAAAATCCCCTACTCCAAACTACACTTTACATGTGAAATTTTTCGAAAATTTTAATTTTCTCAAAAATTATTCTACTGATTTTGATTAAAATACAGTATAATAAAGATATCTACATGACAAATTTATTTTCTAGGAATAAGCTCTTCACTTTGCTGAATATGGCACAACTGTGAACCGTAAGAAATACACAACACCTTACTACACAAAAAATGTACATCTCGTTAAAATATACAGTTTATGCATATACAGTTTTTCTTGGAGTTGACCATTTTTGAGATATTCTTTGTAATTGATTTCAGTTTTAGAATATTTAAACTTTTCTCATACGGGATTTTGCCAACTCCTGTCAATGCAGAGAAACGGATTTAAATCACATAGCAAGAGGTTTTAAAACATTTGACTAGCGCTTTAGCCCGGTATATTCCACTCTACTCACAGAAAAGCAAGTAATAAGAACATTTCTGCTAATATTTATAATGTTTAGCAGGAAGCAAATAGACATTTTGACAATAATTTGTTACAGAGATATAGAGTATCATGGGAATTGAACACTCAGACTTTTACTTACTGAGTACATAGTGTATAGAGAAGGTATTGTATGGCACCCAAAAATTCCATACCGACATTTCATTGGAAATACATGTTTTGGCACCCCCTGAATCCAAAATAAAATGTTTAGAAAAATGTCCGTGTGTGTGTTTGTGGGCAGCATAGTGGGCAGCATAGCTGAAAAACGAAAAGTACTTAAATACCAAAATTTTTATTTAAGTTCAGTATCTTCAAAAGTGCTACACGGTGCTATCCTTCACACAGAAAAACATTTTGAACATTTTGATTTTCTCAAAAATAGCACTAAAGATTTTGATTAATATCTCTTATATTTAAGATATTTACAAGAAAAATAAAATCTGATGTGCTCCATTTACTTGATTTTCTCTACATCTCTGTAGCAAATTGTTGTTAATAAGCTTATGCTTCTATTCATTTAATTCTAAAAAATTAACAGAAACAGCCTTATGACTTAGTTCCTTTATAAGTAGAAGGGAAATAAGGGAATACTCTAGGCCAAACCAACAGTCAAATGTTTTAAAATGTGGTTGCTATGGGATTGAAATCTGTTTTTCTGCGTGGCCAAGCGTTGACAATTCCCGTTGGAGAAAAGTTAAAGTATTTTAAAACAGAAATCAACAACAAGTAAGATCTGGAAATAGGCCAAAATCACTTAAAAGGAGTTTTATGGTGATCTCATTTTTTGTGTAATAATTTTTGTCTACCTCTTACGGTTTACCACTTATGCAAAATTCAATAAACATTATCCAGAATAAAGAGGTCTTTAAGATTATTCCCAGAAAATTCAAGATATACATTTTTAGACAACGTTAACAAAATGCCAATATAACACAGCTATTTCAAAATAAAAATAGGGATTTGATGGAAAATGTATGAATAATATTCGAGATAAACAAGCGATAAAATAAATTTTTCCAATTAATCAAGAAATGAAATTCTTCCAAACAAATTAGTACTATAAGAGCCACACTTGCATACAGCACGTATCAGAAGCTATAATGTATACGAATAGCTCCTGACAATTTTATGTAACAAATAATTTTATGATAATAATTTACGGATAGACAGCAAATATCACAGTGATGGTGAAATACTATAGCTATGGCAGTGTGAATCGCAATATTGAACATTTTCAGGGTATATGCTTATTAATATTCCGAAAGGAAGTGTAGGATTTATTGTAATTGTAGCAAAAGCAACCCGTGCTCAGCTATATCCAAAATAGCAGTAGTACAAATCTTACTCCCACATTTTTATTACCCTTTTAGTGTTATGAGGTATTGTTATGAGTATTGCATTGTTGAAGAGTATACCAACTCTTATACTAAATGGAGTAGTACATTCTTTTTTAAGCAGCTATATAGAAAAACATCGTATCCAAAATTGAAAGGTTTGGAAATTGAAAGGCAAAGCAGTACGAAATACGGATGAAAATTTTGGGCGAAGTGAAGCTTTAGTATGAATCTATTTTAATTGTCATTTCTGTTAAAAGCTTTGAATGTTAGGCTGTTTTGCAGCAAGTATATATTAGATAATATTCTTAAATACAAAAATCTGCTGTTTCATTCACAATACTTTCTCTATATCTCTGTACAATTAATTCTTATAAAGCTTATTCTCTCTACTACATTCTAACGGAGATAAACATTAGCAGAAACGGTCTTATTTCTTGCTTCCTTGTAAGTAAAAAGGAAATAAGGGAACGCACTAGGGCAAAGTGAGAGACACATCTTTTGGTATATGAGCGGGGGGCGGGTAAGAAGCTTGCGATATTATTCATTTTTACTTTCTCTACTTAGTGTATAAAACATAGGCACAGAAGGTATTGCATTCCAGACGTTTCACCAGATCCCTGTATGATAATGACGTCGTATGATTATTGATAAAATTACAATGCATTTCTGAACAAGTTAGTGTGTTCTTAGTAAATAAAGCTTTTTATATAGTCTACTTTTATATTTTGCTTTTACTAAATTTTACAGGCATAATGAACTTGGGCGACAGATACGGAAAATGTATTTTCTTGGCACGTGAAAACTGCAAATTGAGGCGTTATGTGCAAAACGGATTTAAATCTGTGTATACTTTTTTTTTTGTTTTTTTTTGGAATAATACATATTTTTGTTCTCCAAAGTCGTGTTGCTATACTGAAAATTGTAATCATTTCTCAAAATTTATTCCATTTTACGGTTTATTCCTAATAAACTTGATAACTGCAAGTACAGAATATAAATTATTTATATTAGCTAGAAAACAAAGAAACTGTATCTAACTTCACAACTGAGAAATTAAAGTAGTAGGTACTTCATTGAACTCGAAAATTAAAATGTAAAACTTAACAAATATAGAAAAATAAATATTACAGTAATAAGCAGTAAAATATTAATGAAAATAATTACTAACCTCATTTTGATTGTGAAAATAGCATTGTGCACTGATGCAACCATTGTATTAAATAAGCACGTATGAAGATGTGTGTTATACATAGTATATTTTCATTAACACAATAATAACGCCTGTTTTAAAGCGTTACTTTTAATATTTACGTCAGTGCCGTTGCCATATTTCTACGTCTACGTCACATTATTTACTTACGTGACTTTGCGAAGTCATGGTTGGTTACTTTAGGCCGCGGTGCAAGGGTGCGCCACTCCTGCTAAATAGATAAGCACTACAAGGTTACAAAATGGCTTAGAAGCGTAATATACGTTTACGCTCTCGATTGTAATAACTAAATAGAAAAAGTTAGAGTGAGTGCATTCAGTTTGTCATACACACCTCTTATCTTGATTCGTGGCGATACCTTATCTGCAGGGCACACCTCGAAAGAACCCAGTAAACGATACAAAATCCGCTTAGGGCACACCTCGAAAGACCCCAGTAAACGATACAAAATCCGCTCAATACTTTCTTTGTCATACACGCCTCTTATCATGATTCGTAGCGATACCTTATCTGCAGGGCACACCTCGAAAGACCCCAGTAAACGATACAAAATCCGCTCAACACTTTCTTTGGCGCTGAGTGTACATATAACTCCTCGTTTATGATGGAAGTCCCAAATTGCTGAAAATAGGTCATTGATGTGATCCTGCATCCCTTTTTATATTTTAGACTATTCAGTGCTATATAGAGCAAAATTTGCCTGTAGGTATTCGTATTTATTTATTTATTATTTTTTTTTGGCGGTCCTTATTAAGAACTTTGAATAGGTACTTATTTGGCCTTGTTGAATATTATACAAATATGCACGCGTTTGAAAAACAATAATGAATGCACAGTACGGAATACTTTTAAATAATTTTGATCTTGTTTGGCCACGTGCTGGGGTGGAACTATTAAGGAGCAGTATTTCGACCATTTAGACTGGGTTTCCTGATCTTCCCGGAAAACCACAAGCAGGTCTAATTTATTTTGAGATGCCATGCGGAATGACGACTTGCAATATGGAACTACTTCCATCGGAGTCGTTTCAAGAAAGTAGTTTCTTCCGCTCACAAGCATTTCGATAACCACACTATAGCATTAAAACTCATAGATACTTTATAAAATACTATTTTATTGCGTCTTAACTGCTATTTATTAACAATTCTGTAGGAAAATTCTAATGCGATTTCAAGGAAATGGCTTTCCTCTGAAAATTAATTTAAATATGTTCATAAGCTTAAGGAATAACTTTTTATTTAACTGTATAAATGGAAAACTGGAGCAGCTTAATAAAAATCTCTCTCTCTCTCTCTCTCTCTCTCTCTCTCTCTCTATATATATATATATATATATATATATAAAGAAAGTCGTGTTAGTTACACTATTTATAACTCAAGAACGGCTGAACCGATTTGGCAGAAAATCGGTGGGGAGGTAGCTTAGAACCAGGTGATGGACATAGGATACTTTTTATCTCGTTTCCGTGGGACATAACATAAAACGCAACAGACAGCTAAACCCATTGTTGTCTATGGTGTTTGTTTCGAGTTGCATTAGCTAATTGTGCCGATATTATCATAAACAATGCCGCGACCAAGACAATCGAATCTTTCCCTACAAAGCCGTAATGCAACTAGGATTCGAAACATTGCGAATGAAATTGCACGTGAAGAGCAACTATCCAATTAAATTTTTAAACCCCTTGGATGTGCCTGGCTTATCACCGGACAATTTACGACTAAAGTTTCGCTCCGTAGTAGTCATGCTTCGAAACATAGTCCAACCAGAACTGTGCAACGGAAGGCGTTTGGTAGTAAGCAAATTGATGAACAATGTGATTTACGCGACGATACTCAAAGGAAAATTCGAAGGTGAGGAAGTTCTCATTCCGAGGATCCCGATGATCCCAACCGATTTGCCGTTTGAGTTTAAACGACTTCAATTTCTGATCCGTCTTGCATTCGCCATGACCATTAACAAATCACAAGGCCAATCCTTGAAAATTTGTGGCCTGAATCTAGAAAATCCATGTTTCTCCCATGGTCAATTACATATGGCATGTTCACGGGTCGGAAGACCATCTACATTATTTGTTCTTGCGCCTGATAGTAAAACAAGAAATGTCGTCTATCACAAGATGCTTCACTGAAATACACGGCCAATAAACAATCATTAAAATAATTGATTTTTTGTATTTATATTTATTATCCTAATAAAAAATTGAGCTTAATAAAATCCAAAATATGCTTATTGATTGCTTCTAAGGCGGAAGAAAGTTCGCCGGGTCAGTTAATAATAAATAATACTCACGAATTTTACTGCACACAGCTTTTTCTTTTTATATCCACTTCATGTTAATCGAAATAGACGTGAGTACATATATCTAGTTTTGTAACACGTAACTCCAAGGCGATACAGAAAACATTGTTAGAATATCAATGTACACTGACTTTGTAATTTCATTTATGCCCACCACGATAAAAATCTAGTTAAGATATGGGTAAATACTTTCACGCAGTAGATAGAATACATAATACAATCATCCAGCGCTTACGTTAAACTCATATGGCGGGTAATAGAATTTATACAAGAACATGCTTTAACACTGGATTTGTGTCTTCTCCTACAGAAAGAGAAGCCCTCGAAGTGGACTGTCTAACATTTTGATAGAACGAGTGTCTGACTTTGAAGTTGCATAAGTATTTGTGTCTTCTCCTACAGAAAGAGAAGCCCTCGAAGTGGACTGTCTAACATTTTGATATAACGAGTGTCTGACTTTGAAGTTGCATAAGTATTTGTGTCTTCTCCTACAGAAAGAGAAGCCCTCGAAGTGGACTGTCTAACATTTTGATAGAACGAGTGTCTGACTTTGAAATTGCATAAGTATTTGTGTCTTCTCCTAAAGAAAGAGAAGCCCTCGAAGTGGACTGTCTAACATTTTGATAGAACGAGTGTCTGACTTTGAAGTTGCGTAAGTATTTGTTGCAAAAATCACCACATATCTTCTCCCACGAACGTCATGCTGGTCCAAACACTTGAGTTGGGGGGGGGAAGGGCACACCGCACTACATTGAATCAAAATTATTAGGATAAGACTTGGCTTGCTTAAAGATAGCGCATTTCTTTTTCAGGCGAAAGGGCAATGGTGATAAGTGTGTAGACCTCATTTAAATATATCGGGTTATAAACACACTGACTGCAATCTTTGGAACTCCCTTCCTTTACATAAATGATGACGCTGTTGAACATCAAAACAATATAATGATCAAATGTTGAAAACTCTGTGATTTAATAACATTTACCACGTAAATGCAATGTTTACTAAAACGCAGGAGAACTGAAGTCCTTGAAATCTCCAAATGTATGTGACGATTCGGTAAATTACGACTAAGCTCATGGAATTGGCTTAAATATACTGACAAAGCTAAAGTTAAAGATTTTGGAAGAACATGATTAAAATAAATTAAATAAATTAAATTATGTAATTCAAAAGAAACTATCGTTAATTCTCAAATTTTCTTGAACCGTATAATGTATGTCGCCTAGAAAATTCAAATTGTATATAAATATGAATTTAACTAATCCATACTTGGTGATTAGCACAAAATTCTCTCTTGGTAATGTTGAAGGTAGACGTTCTCGAGAAACATGATAGGAGCAATGGTACTATGTTTTGGATGAATGATCAAAGTTCCATAGCCTAGAAAATGACCGTGGATATGCTCTCAGAATGAATGGGCAACATGCAATCCTTGTTTTTGAGAACATTTCCAAGAACATGCTGTAAAGATGAAGAGCAAAACTGAAAGGGCGCAAGGTATTCATCCTCGATGTCATGTTGAAGAATAAGCCAAATCTGTTACACAAAAGAGGACGTTTTTGGCAACAAAAAAAACAAACAAACAAACAAACAAAAAACAAAAAAAAAAAAACAGTAGAAATGTAATTAATTGCAGCTCGGAGATCAAAACGTCTAAATCATGGAAAGAGGGTAATGAAGGTGGAAACGATTATCAAAGTTCACATTGCAGTGATGGCCTTAAAAGGTTGACACAGTTCTAACGTTGTTATTGTTGTTGTTGTTGCACGTTCAGATACATATTTAATTGTATTATTAAATGTGTTACTCTTCGCTTTAGTCATTATAACATGCCTAAACGACATGTGGTTTATCGAGAAAAGAAGATGCGAGTCTTTTAGGAAATTTAATGTCGTATCGGCATGTTGACGTGGCAACGGGGGGCCGGCCTGGGTAGCGTGGTGGTACTCAACAGGTCGTGAGTTCGAATCTCGCTTAGGGTGAGTTACCCGGATAAGATTTTTTCGGGGTTTTCCCTTATCCTGAGAAGATGAATGTCGAGTAACTTTGAGATCATTTGGGCATCATTTCACCGATTTCATTCATAGTCTGATATGACCAACCAGGTTAAAGGACGTTAAACTAAACAAAATTCAAATGATAACGAGTGACTCAACTCTGAGGTCAGTGCGCAAGCACGTTCCTTGGTAACGGATCCTGCTAATTATTGTTGCGATTGAATTGAGAATAACTCTTACCACTATCACAGAAGATGTTAGAAATGCATTCATCACCCCTATAGCCAGAGTTGTAGCAAACGGACGGAGACCGGCAGATCGTGCTTCAAATCCCGGCTATGGCATTGAATTTTTAGTCTGACTGACTAAAACTACATGGTTAACTTTTGCAGTGTTGGTGTAGCGCGTCACATTGCACGTGCTTTCTCCTCCTCCCCAAGGTCAGTTGATTCGAACTTTTCTAGGAAGGGTTTAATGTAGAAAGTAGGTATTGTATAGTGCATAAATTAATGGGCACAAAACATGCTTTTTACTTTCTCTAGCACATCTGACGTACTCGTACTTAGTAGAAGTATTGTATTCCACTAAAAAATTCAATTTCAGGCTTCACCGGAAATGTCTGTTTTGAATAAAAATTATTTTTAGAAAAACATCCACGCTTGCATACACGTGTGTGAGTAGGCAATTCAAAAATGAAAGTTCCATTAAACACTAAACCTGGTAAATAAGTTGACATCTTTCAAGGAAAAATCACAAAACTGGAAGTTTTTTTCGAAAATGTTTATTTTCTCAGAATAAACTGTAACGATTTTGTTTAAAACACCGATAAATATAAGATCTTTTTATTTCAAATAAAATGTATATTTGAATTTTTTGGGAATAGACTATGAAGCCCTATTCATTTTTGGTGAATTTTGCATAAGCGATAAACCCTAAGAGAAAGACGGAAACTTAACACGCAAAAAATATAGATCTTGTTAAAACATATAATGTTTGTGAAATTAACCATTTCCGAGATATTCGTTGTTATTTGTTTTAAAACTTCCAATACTTAGACTTTTCTCAAATGGGAAGTCGTGTTCACTTTTTTTTCTTCCAGGTAGAGCATGTAGAATGCAGTTTCATGAATTCAATACGTCACAGAGTGGCCAGCATTTAACTTATTCTATTATCGTTTTAGCCTAGTGCATTCCATTGTTCCCTTCTACTTATCAATAAAATTATATTTAGACATACTAGAACGTTTATCTCGATTAGTTCGAAATAAGCATTTCTAAGAACACAGAGAAAGAGATGCATCAAAATAACATCAGGGTTTTCCACACATTTTCCTTAACTCATCAAAAAACTTTAATAACAAACAACCTTGAATTGAATTCAATCTTTAGTAGCATGTAATCGTTAGTTTATTACCTGCTTTCTTGTAAGTAGAAGGGATAGTCACATCTTTTAAAAGCTGCTTGCCATGTCCATATCCATTTCTTTGAATTGTCAGGAGTTGACAAATTCTGTATATGCAATTTTAAGTATTTTAAAACTGAAACCAGTAACAAGAAATATCTCAAGAATACATTATACGACATAAATTGTGTGTTTTAACGAGATCTACGAGATTTTTTCTGTCTATCTCTTACGGTTTACCCGTTAAGAAAATTTTACCAAATTTCATCCAGAATAAAGAGGTCTTCAGAGGCTATTCCCAGATAATTCAAAATAAACATTTTATTTGTGATACGGTATCTTAATCAGAATTGTTAGAGCCATTTTTGAGAAAATAAAAATTTTCGAAAATTTTTCCAAAAAGTTAGTTTGGGGTGGGCGGATTTTCCTCAAAATCTGCTTGTTACACAACGGAAACTTCTAAAATCAAAGATCAAGCTTGGTCTTTTACCGACATTTCGTTTTTGAGTTATTGCGATCGCAGACACACACTCACTCACACATACACACACGAATCTTTTTCTAAAAATCTTATGTGTTCCATTCACATGACTTTCTCTACATCTGGGTCACAAATATTGTTGAAAAGCTTATTCTTCCAGCTATTTCGTGCTAATCGAGATAAATATTAACAGAAATGGTCTTATTACTTAATGACTTATGATCGGAAGGGGAATAAGCGAATACACTTAGCAAAAGTGATAGTCAGCATGGTTGCCATTTGATTGAAATGCGTTTCTTTACATTGCCAGGAGTTGACAAATTCCCGCATGAGAAACGTTTTAAGTATTTTAAAACTGAAACCAATAACAAGAAGCATCTCAAAAATGGTTAACTCCACGAAGAAAAAAAACAATAAAAACAATATCTGACTTTTTCTATCAGCTCTACAAAATCAGCTCTTCTTTCTACACCAGGCTAATCGAGATAAACACTAACAGCACGTTCTTATTACTTAGTTCCTTATAAGTAGAGGGAAACTAAGGGAATGCACTAGACTAAAGCGATAGGCAACTGTTTTAAAAAGTATCGTTATGTGATTAGGTATTACGGAAAATCTCTTCTTTGCTTGGCCAGGGGTAGAACAAACGAAAAACGGACTCTTCCTGTCTGATAAAAGTATAAGTACTTCACAGTTGAAAACAATAACAAGGAATTATCTCGGAAACAGTTACCTCTACAACAAAAACACAAAGACATAAATTGTGAGTTTTGAGTTTTTGTCTATTTCTTACGGTTTAGCAGTTAAGCAAAATTCGGCCAAATTCATCTAGAAAAAAGAGGTCTTCAGACCCTATTCCCAGAAAATTCAACATATACATTTTATTTGGGATGTAAATAGCTTCAATATACGGAATTTTAATCAAAATCATTTAAGAAAATCAAAATTTTCGAAATTTTTCCCAAGTAAAGGTTAGTTTAGGGTGGGGGAATTTTCTTGAAAATCTTCGTCTCGCATACTTGGAAGATACCAAACCTAAATGCCAAAATTGGTATTTAATGGTCCTTTCTTGTTTTTGAGCTATGCTGTTCACAGACACACACAGCCACACACAGACGAACCTTTTTCTAAAAATGCTTTTTTCGGACCCAGGTGTACCCAAAACATAATATGTTTTCGGTGAAATCTGGATATCAATACAATACCTTCTCTATCCGTTATGTACATTGTACATGTGGGCTAGAGAAAGTAAAAATATATAGGACATAAATTGTGTGCTTTAGCGAGATATCATTCTTAGTGTAATAAGTCTTTGTCTATCTCTTACGGTTTACCAATTATGCAAAAGTCAGCAAATTCAGAGGTTTTCAGAGGCTATTCCCAAAAACTACAAGATATAACTTTTATTCTTGTTGTAAACGTCTTTAATATACGGTATTTTAATCAAAATCACTAGGGCCATTTTTTAAGAAAATAAAAAATTTCGAAGCTTTTCCACGTAAAGGGTAGTTTGGGGGTGGAGGAATTTTTCTCAAAATCATCGTGTTCCATCCTTGGAAGATACTAAATTTGAATGCCAAATTTGGTATTTATATGACTTTTTGTTTTCGAGTTATCGTGTTCACGTTTTCAGAGATAAAAATTAGCAGAAATAGTCATGTAAGTATAAGCTAAAGCTATAATCAAATATTTTAAAGGCTGGATGCCATGTGGATGAAATCCGTTTATTTGCTTTGCCAGGTGTTGACTAATTCCCATGTGTGTGTGTGTGTGTGTGTGTTTGTGTGTGTGTGTATATATATATATATATATATATATATATATATATATATTTTTTTTTTTTTTTTTTTGGCGCAGTGGACCGTTTTTTGTTTCAGTTTTAAAATACTCAAAACTTTTCTCATACGGGAATTTGTCAACTCCTGGCACACCAAAAAAAAAAAAAACAAACGGATTTCAATCCCAAAGCAACCATATTTTTAAACATTTGACTGCCAGTTTAGCCTAGTGTTTCCCTTCCCTTATAAGGAACTAAGTAATAAGACCGTTTCTGCTAATGTTTATCTCGATTAGCACAAAGAATATACTTATTAACAATAATTTGTCACAAAGATGTAGAGAAAGTCATGTGAATGGAACGATCAGTTTTTTTGTTGTTGTTTTTTTTTTTTTTTTTTTTTGTATACAAGGGATCTTCTCTCTCCTATTTGCGGCGAAATCTCGGTATAGAAGTTTTTGGTGGAATGAAATAATCGTTGTATACACTATGTACACAGTACTGTAGAGAAAGTAAAAGTGTTTTTTTATACAGGGATCCTAAAACGTGTACTTCAAGTGAAATCTTGGTATTGAATTTTTGAGCGGATTGCATACCTTCTCTATACACCATGTACACAGTATGTGTAGAGAAAGTAAATACAACGCCCGGTTTCTAACAGACCGTTCGTTAAATTCGAGTATTTTATTAATGTGCTTCATGTTCCTTTACCCCTTAAAAAAGGCATTATTAAAATTCCCGAGCGTTACGCCTACCTTTCGCAATGTGTTTAGTTTATTTTGTAATTATAAAGTTTCCCCGGTAGCAGTCGAATGCTACATTAATCATTACATCTTCCAAATTTTCCGGTCCGACATTTCCTGTCTCCATTAAGTCCTAATAACGTCTTGTTCAAGACGCGGTATTCGAGGTTGCGGTGGATTGGTCATCAGGAACACTCGCCTTGTGTGGTGCACCGGGATGTCTAGATCGCCGTAGAGGTGTGTTCCACAAGGCTCTTCGTCCGGTGATATGCCTCTGTCCTGGGAGCCCTAATCCTAACCCTGTTGTTAGCATCTTAAGATATAAACAATTAACAGTAACAGTTTAAAAGTGGTCCATCATGTTTAACGCCCTAGGCAGCTACCTAACTACCTAGTTATAAATATGCTGCTGCGTCTAGTAACTAGATTAGCAGATTTGCAATAGGCACCTTGTTACTGTTAGCCTACTCCCTGTGTTAACGATAAGCAACACTACTTCAGAGGATTTCCGTACGTCACACTTTCCACATCCGCTTCACTTTCCATTTTGCTTGATTACGTTATGAGTTACGTCTGCTACAGTATGACGCGTGTTTCGTATTTGGAACACTTCCTGAAACGGCATCCCTCATTTCTTCATTATTGCGTTTATTTATTTTTACTTTCTGCATACGTGCTATGTACATAGTGTATGCAGGGTATTGCACTCCACAAAAAATTCGATTGCGAGATTTCACCGGAAACAGATGTTTTAGGGTCCCTTGTATAAAAAGAATCTCATGTGTTCCTTTCACACGACTTTCTCTACACCTCTGCAACAAATTATTGTTAAAAAGCTTATTCTTCTATCTTCTTTATGATAATTGAAATAAATATTAGCGAACATTGTCTTAATTATTTGCTTCCCTGTAGGTAGAAGGAAAATAAGGGAATACACTAGACTAAAACGATAGTGAAATCCTTTAAAAACTGGTTGCCATAGTTAAAATCCGTTTCTATGTATGTTCAGCAATTTACAACTTTCCGTGTGAGAAAAGTTTAAGTATTTCAAATCTAAAACAAATAACGAGGATTATCTCAGAATCGTCAAATTCACAGAAAAAAAATGTTTATGACAAAACTTGTGTGTTTTAACTTGATTTACATTTTTTGTGTAGTAAGTTTTGGTATATCTCTTACGGTTTACGCAAAAATTCGATACCGAGCATTCATAGGAAAAAGAAGTTTTAGTGTCCTCTGTATCCAAAAAAAAAAAAGTATTTTCAAAAAAGGGTTCGTGTCTGTGCGCGCGTGTGTCTGCGATACCGATAACTCAAAAACGAAAAGTCCGTAAAATACCAAACTTGTTATTTAAGTTCAGTATCTTCCAGGAATGCGACACAAAGATCTTGAGAAAAATCCTCCCACCCCAAACTACACTTTACATGAACAAAATTTCGAAAATTTTGAATTTCCTAAAAATGGCTCTTACGATTTTGATTAAAATATCGTTGGAAAATTAAAATGTATATATTGTATTATCTGGGAATATCCTCTGAAGACTTTTTCATTCTGAACGAATTTTTGCGAGTTTTGAGTATCTGGTAAACCGCAAGGGATAGACAAAAACTTATTACGCAAAACATGTAGATTACGTTAAACCACACAATAAAAGGCATATACCATCCTTTTTTCGTAGAATTCAGCATTTCTGAGAGATGACTTGATTTGTTTCAAGATGTGAAATACTTACATTTTTGTTCACCCGGAAAGCTGTGAACTCTTGGTCTTGCATAGAAACGGAATTAAGCCACATGGCAATCAGCTTTTAAGAGGTTTGACTTTCGTTTTAGCCTAATGTATTCCTTTATTTTCAAGGAAGCAAGTAATTAAGACAATTTCTACCAAACGTTTATCTCGATTGTCATACAGTAGAGTGAAGAATATGCTTCTTAACAATAATTTGTTATAGCGATGCAGAGAAAGTAATGTGAATTGAACACTTCAGATTTTTAGAAATAGGTCCATGTGTGCCGTGTGTCTGTGTTTCTCTGAACACGATAACTCAAAAAGAAAAGTCGGTAAAAGAACAATATTGATATATAAGTTTAGATCTTCCAAGAATGCGACACGAAGATTATGAGGAAAATCCGCCCACCCCAAACTACCCTTTACAAGAAAAATTTTTCGACAATTTTGATTTTCTCAAAAAGGGCTCTTAACGATTTTTATAAAAATATCTTATATTAATATATTTACGTGCCAAACGCCATTTAAGTTTAATGTTTTCCAAGGATGCGACACAATCATTTTGAGGAAAATTTCCCCACCGTAAACTACCCTTTACACAGAAAAAAAAATTGATAATTTCGATTTTCTCAAAAATGGCTCTAACAATTTTTATTTAAATACCGTATATAAAAGATATTTTCATGAAAAACAAAATGCATATCTTCAATTTTTTGACAATAGCCTCTGAAGACCTCATTCTGGATGACTTTTTTTTTTTAATTTTGCGTAGTTGGTAAAACGTAGGAAATAGACAAAAGCTCACTACATAAAAATATACATCTGGTTAAATCACCCAATTTATGTCATATACATTTTTTGTGGAGTTGACCATATTTTAGATACTTCTTGTTATTGATCTTAAAGCTTTTCTCATAGCTCCTGGCAATACAACGAATCGAATCTCAATTACACAGTAATCAGCTTTCAGAAGATGTGTCTATCACTTTAGCCTAATATTTTACCTTATTTCCCTTCTACTCACGAGGAAGCAAGTAATAAGATCATTTCTGCTAATGCTTATCTCGATTAGCATGAATTAGATAGCTTTTTAATAATAATTTGTTGCAGAGATGTAGAAAAAGTCATGTGAATGGAACACATCAAATTTTTGAAGCGTGTGTTGCTTCTTCATTAGTTATAGGAGACAAATAGCGTAAACGTAATATTTGCAGCCATTATATTTACGCGTGTACTAATATTATAACGAGTGAAAATGTATGAAGGTGGGCGATCGTGTGTGTTTATGTGTTAATTTTGGAAATCTCATTATTGTTTTGATAACTGTTGTAGCACTGTTATTTCTGACAATCACAGGGTTTAATGACAGCTGTTAAATGAATGTGAATAGCCCGTATAGCAGAATACGAAAACAGTGAAATCATAAAATAACTTGCAAGGAAACTTTAACCTTTTTTGAAAATATCACAGCGTAGAAACGGTTGTGCAGCTACTCCGTAGACAATGTCGTAAGTAGAAGACAGAAGAATAATATTTTAAATTCCAGTTAATGCATGCAAACGGTGACAGTTTAATAACTAAGTGAGTAAAAAGCAGATACAAATAAAATATACTACATACGAGTAGAGTAGTGTTGTGTAGTGTACCGGAAGGGATTCCGTACCTCAACCAGCGTTTGGGCTTTTTGTACGTCAGACTCCGAGAGGAGAGTATGAGATGTGAATTACAGTCGGAACCAGACTGCGACAAGGGAGCCATCGTGCACTTTATCTCGAGGTTAAGAGCCCGTGCCTCAAGTCTCAATAAACGACCTTGAGTATACCGACCACTCCCAACTTCATCCTGCCCGCCGAGAACTGAGTTTCCAGAGCACAATCATCTCAGCCCGCCTTAAGTCTCAATAAACGACCTTGAGTATACCGACCACTCCCAACTTCATCCTGCCCGCCGAGAACTGAATTTCCAGAGCACAATCAACTCAGCCCGCGCCGACACTTACAACCCTGAAAGAAAGACCAAACGGATGAAATGGAGAGACAATTCGAGGAATGAAGAATCCTCCTCAGCATTCTCCTCATGAAATGGGAAATCCCCGAAAAAAACCGGTATAGTAATCGTCCGTGGGGAACCGATCCCACGACCTCAGGAATTCCAATCCCAGACGAAATGCCCGAGTGCCCTGGCTCGGTACATACGTGTAAGTGATACATTTTTCTTTAATTATACGTTTTATTCAGATGCAAGTAATATGCGAAGGTAGTGTTCTTACAACATCTGAGTGAATATTGTTCTACATCTATGATAATATTTTTAATGTCAAAGACTTGTAATACATACACCTTATGTAAGAAAGTTTGCTGTACTTCTTCTGTATCTTGTAATAAAGTATATATGTCAAATGATTATGGAAATGTGTCAGAAGCCACTGGAAATTGTGTTTTTAGTTATTAACAATGAGAAGACTTTTCTTCGATGGCTGCAGACAACGAGTCCGCTTAATCTGTTGACCTAAGCTTTGGAAATCTGATATTTACTAATTTTGGCCCTGTTTCCTCCGTTTTGTTACAGGTTAATCGCAATTTCCTAAAATTCACAGATACAATGTGAAGTTTAATAAATGTAGGGTCTTTAAGTGGGGTTTAAAGTATGTAAAATATTTTGCTTCAGCTAGGTAACCAATCTATGCAATAATTTGGGCACATGCTGTGCTTTAGCTGACCTCAATAAGAACAGAATGCCTAAGGTGAACTTGACTTTCACCCAACTAGGCTTCTCACTTGCCAAGAATCGTTATTTGAATGACGTAGTTCAGTTTCACTGCATGTGATAATATATACTGTAATGACAGTTAAGGTCTGCAAGGTAATTAGAAGGAATTTGCTAAATACGGTTTATAGCGTGTTTAATTATTATAAGATGAATGTCTCTCTTAAATAAACAATGGTCAGCAAGCAACGTAATTACTGCTCGGGTCAAAATAATAGCTAATTGTCACGTATAAGGGAAGGATCTGATTGACCGGTTTTGCTTACCTTGTAGTGTAGTTGTGTTTCTATTGAAGGGGAATTGAGATGTAAACAACGGCTGCAGTTGTATCGAAATGATGCCAATACTGTTTTTATTGTGCCATTCCGGGTGTTGAGGCATTTAGCACCAGCGAGCGGAATTGACCTCCGAC
This sequence comes from Hymenopus coronatus, assembly GCA_030762935.1. Classification (NCBI taxonomy): domain Eukaryota; kingdom Metazoa; phylum Arthropoda; class Insecta; order Mantodea; family Hymenopodidae; genus Hymenopus; species Hymenopus coronatus. The sequence continues at coordinate 13,550,029 of CM060890.1, forward strand.
AGCATGTATTGCTCTAAACATGCTGATGTACTGGGTGGTGCAGTGCTGTCTTTCACCAACATATGTTATGCGTTTTTCTCACACAAGATGGAAGTGGCAAGGTTGAGTGCCACTGGAAGCGTACGTTACCTATCAGCTTAAATGCTACGATTGTTGAGTTTCGAGACGTAAGCGAATATTCCAAATGTAAATATTGCATACATACACATAAGTGCCATTTCACTAAGGTGACCTCCAACTGTTGACATCCACCTCTTCCACTCTCTTTTTTTTTTTTTTTTGTAGTTTAACGTCCTTTAACGTGGTTGGTCATATAGGACGATGAATGAAATTGGTGAAATGATGCTCAAATGATCTCAGGGTCCATGAAGCTTAAAGTTACTCGACATTCGTCTTCTCAGGATAAGGGAAAACCCCCAAAAAAACCTTATCCGGGTAACTCGCCCTAACTAAGATTCGACTCACGACCTTTTGAATTTGAGACAGACACGCTACCACAACACTACCCAGGTGGGCTTTTCTACTTATTGTTCGCAGAGGTTATACGTGATAAGCTAATGTTGAGGTCATGGGCGGGTAAACGACTAGCAGCAAAGGCCGAAAGATCTGAAAATCCTATGAAATATTTCAGTTTACAATAGTAGTAGTAGCATACGCACTATGTGCAGCGGAACATCTGTGTCATTGTTGCTACTGTTTCCGGTATCAGATCTACCAATAATCACATTCCATAACTCGTATTCCTATTACACATTTGCTTAAGGCAATGTAAAGGAACTTTTCGCTGAAGTTTTTGTACATCTCTTACGGTTTACCATTTATACAATAGTTATTTAGAATGAAGAGGTCTTCAGAGACTATATACATTCTATTTGTCAGTAAATGTCTTTAATTACGACATTTTTACTAAAATCGCTATGGACACTTCTCAGAAACTAAAAATTTACCAATATTTTTCCATGTAAAAGATAATTTAGATTTACTTGATAATCTTCGAGTCACATCCCTAGAATTTGCTGAAGTTAATTATCAGCTTTGGTATTCAACCGACTTTTGGTTTTTCATTTATGTTTTTCACGGACACACACGCATTCACATAAGGACCTTTTTCTAAATATGTTTTTTTTTTTATACAGAGGGCCCTAAAAAGTGTGTTTCCAGTGAAATCACGGTATAGAATATCTGGCTGTAATATATCTTCTATGTGCTAAATTGATTCATGAACAATTTCTAGTATTGGATTAAAAGCTGATGCTACTCCAGGACGATTAAATTAAGCAACCTTTTAATTTAATCGTCCTGGAGTATTTTTTGGACAATGTTCAGAAATCTGTGGTTAGCACAGATCCGCTTTGCTACGACGTTGAAATTCAAGTGTGTTGAGAAAGAAAAATAATCCCACTTGAGAAGAGCATAGTATTGAAACATGTAACACCCCCCACAAAAAAAGAATATCACCGAAAGGGTTAACTACGAGAAAAGTATCTGACCTAAAATGTTTGCTTTAACGAGATCCATATTTCTTGTGCAATAAGATTTGTCTGTCTTTTCTTGCTATTCAAAATCATTTGTAATGAAGGGAGCTTCAGAGACTATTTCCCAAAACTCAAGATTGGCATTTCATTTGTGATGTAAATAAACTACATACGTGGTATTTTAATCACAATTGTTGGAGACAGTTTTGAGAAAATGAAAATCTGGAATAAAACTTGCATACAAAGGTATTTTGGGTGGGAGATTTTTCTGAAAATCTTCGTGTCGCATCATTGGAAAATAATGAAGCTAAATGTCAATGTTAATTCATTATTTTGTCCACACAAGCCGTTGGACAAGAGTTAGACAGGTTGACGGAAAACTTCAATGCTGTTAGTTAAACTATGAAGCACGGAAATTAAAATACTTACGATATTTTAAGTCGCCATTGCGGCATGTCATCTCAAAATACCTGCAAACATGAGAGTCAGTTGAATTTAATGGCGTGTCGGCACGTCACCATGGTAGCTCTAGTTTGGTATTTAACCAACTTTTCATTTTCAGTTATAATGTCCTCAGACACATACGCACACACGCACAACAGGCAGATACACTGACAGACAGACACACATTAGGCCTTTTCTACTTTCTCTAGCCCCGTATGTACAATGAACATAGGGGTAGAGAAGTATTGCATTACACCCAAAAATTTTATGTCCAGATTTCACCGGAAATACATGTTTTAGGACCCCCCGAGTCCAAAAAAGAAGCTTTTTCAGAAACAGGTCCATGCGTGAGTGTATCTGTCTGTGTGTGTGTGTGTGTGTACGTGTGTGTGTGTGTCTTTGGACAGCATAGCTCTTAAACGAAAGGGCGGTTAAATACCAAACTTGGTATTTAAGTTTGGTATCTTCCAAGGATGAGACACGAACATTTTCAAGAATATCCCCCACCCCTAACTACCCTTTACATGGAAAAATGTTCGAAAATTTTATTTTTCTTAAAAATGGCTCTAACGACTTTGATTGAAATATCACATATTTAAGCCATTTCTATCACAAATAAAATGTATATCTTGAATTTTCTGGGAATAGCTTTTAAAGACCTGTATATTCTGTATGAATTTTGCTTAATTTAAAATAACTAGTAAACCGTAAGAGAAAGAAAAAACTTACTATATAAAAAACTGTAGATCTCATTAAAATACACAAGTTATGCCATATACATTATTTTCGTGGAACTTACAGTTTTAGAGGTATTCCTTGTTATTAGTTTCAATTGTGAAGCACTTATACTTTTCACAGACGGGAGTGTTCGTTTTTCTTTTGTTCCACACTTTGCCAAGCAAAGAGGTGATTTGCAATGACAATCGCATAACGACAGCTTTTAAAACATTTGATTAGTACATTCCCTTAGTTCCAGTCTACTTATAAGGAACTAAGTAACAAAATTCTGCTAATGTTTATCTCGATTAAAGTGAGTTGAAAGAAGAATTATCTTTTATAAGACGTTTGTTTGTAGAGTAGCTAGAGAAGGTCATGTGAGTGTGACATATCAGTTTTTTTTGGATGCAGTGTTCTTAAAATATTTATTTTCGGCATAATCTAGCTATCAATACCTGTGTGTACGACTTGCTTCGTCATGGCTGATTGTTGTCGTACACGTACATTAGTGGACACTTTTGCCGGCGCCAAGTTTTTTTAATATCGCATCGCTACTCCTGTGCGAGTGAGCTCGGTGTGTCTTGTTGGAGGTTCTTTGATGTCGAAGTCTGCTATTGTTACACCTGCAGTGGTTGGCATTGCAGCCGTTTCCAGGCACGTAACCCAGAATGTACTGGGAATGCATCGTGTGCACCAGTTGAGTGACTTTCTAGCCACCGCAGCGAACTTGGAAAACAAACTGTACGGCACAACTGATTCGAAAGCATTGAAGAAAGATATTTGTGAACAGTCCTATTTGCAATCGAATTTTGGAAGAAATAAAGAGTTTTGTTTGATAAAAAAAAAAAAAAAAAAAAAGAAAACAAAACAAAAGAAAAAAGATTGTTACAATGTAAATGTTTCGATATTTTACCATTTTTCAAATCTGACGCGTTTTCAATATACTCAATAGGGTGAGGTTGTAGTGGTGGAATTTGAAATGGAGATTATCTTCTGCGAAAAGGACTTCAATAAATAACTATGAAATGTTAAAAAGAAAAACTAAAATTATTTGTCGTTTTATTAAAAGCATACGTTTTAAGTACAAGGATATAATAATAATAATAATAATAATAATAATAATACTTAAAGAGCATATATAAATTTTAAAACCTAAAAAAGGTTACACAAATATCTAGGTATTATAAAAATAGCGATAAGGGTTGTTCAACGAAATAATTGAAATAATATTTCCGAACAGTTTGAAGGTGGTGTAATTTTAATGTTACATTAGAAGTTTGGAGCATAGAATTATGGAAAATATTTTAAATCTAATAGTTATAAACATTAAGAAAGGCCATGCATCGCAACGGTTAACCTGATTACAGGAAGAGAGTAAGAAACTTTCTCCAATGATGCATCAGTTTCTTCTCATGCACCTCTCCCGGAAGATGGTATGTGTATGGGTGTGTATCTGTGTTATGTATGTGTGTATGTGTATGTGTGTGCAAGTGAGTGTATGTTTGTATGTGTGTGCAAGTGATTGTATATGTGTGTGAGTGTGTGTATGTGTGTGTGAGTTTGTGTCTGTGTGTATGTGTTTAGGTGTAAGTGTGTGTATGTGTGTGTGAGTTTGTGTCTGTGTGTATGTGTTTAGGTGTAAGTGTGTGTGAGTGTGTGAGTGTATGTATGTGTATGTGTATATGTGTGTATGTGTGAGAGTGTATTTAAGTGTGTGTATGTGTGTGCTTGTTTATGTTTGAGTAGGTGCGTGTGAATGTGTGTATGTGTGAGTATGTATATGTGTAAGTGTGTGTATGAGTGTGTCTGTGTATGTGAATGTCTGCGTGTGTATGTGTGTCAGTGTGTGTACTTGTATGTGTATGAGTGTATGTGTGTGAATGTGGGTATGTTTGTGGGTGTGTATGTGTATGTGTGTGCGAGTGTGTGTATGTAGGTGTGAGTGTGTATGTGTTTGTATGTGTATGTATGTGTGTAAGATGTGAGTGTATGTATGTACATGTGTGCAGGTATGAGTGTATGTATGTATGTTTGTATGCGTGTATGTTTATATGTGTGTATGTGTGAGTGTATGCACGTGTGTGCATGTGTGAGTATGTATGTGTGTGAGTGTATGTATGTATGCGTGTGTATGTGTGTGGCTGTGTGTATCTGTGTGAGTGTGTGTATGTGTATGTGGTGAGTGTGTGTATGAGTGTATGTATGTGTGTATGTGTGTTAGTGTGAGTGTGTGAGTGTGTGTGTATGTATTTGCGTGTGTAAGTGTGTGTATATGTGTGTAAGTTTGAGTTTGTGTATTTGTGTAAATGTGTGTACATTTGTGTGTCTGTGTATGAATGTGTGTATGTGTATGTTTGTGACTGTGTGTAAGTGTGTATGTGATTTTGTGTATGTTTGTGAGTGTGTATGTATATTTATGTGTGTGGATGTGAGTGTGGATGTGAGTGTGGATGTGTATGTGTGTATGTTATTTTATGTGTGTATGTATGTGTCTGTGTGTGAGTGTGTGTATGTGTGTATGTGTGTATGTGGGTCTGTGTGTATGTATGTGTGTGTGTGTCTGTACGTGTGTGTATGTGTGTTTGGGAGTATTTGTTTACGTGTGTATATGTGTATATATGTCGGTGTGTCGGTGTGTGTTTGTGTGTATGTGAATGTGTGTATGTGTATGTTTGTGTGTATGTGTGAGTATCTTTATGTGTGTGGATGTGAGTGTGTATATGTATGTGTGTGAGTGTGTATGTGTGCGTATATGTGTGTGAGTGTGTGTTTGGTATGTGTATGTGTGAATATGTACATGTGTGTGAGTGTGTATGTGTGTTCATGTGTTTATGTGGGTCAGTGTGTGTATGTATGTTTGCATGTGTGTGAGTGTGTATGTGTGTATGCGTGTATATGTGTGTCTGAGTGTGTATGTTTATAGGTGTGCATGTGTATGTTTGTATGTGTGTATGTGTGAATGTATATATTTGTGTGTATGTGTATGTGTCTGTGTGTATATGTATGTGTGTATGTGTATTAGTGTGTATGGATTTGTATGTGTGTGTATGAGTATGTGTGACTGTGTGTGCGCGGGTGTATTTTGTATGTGTGTATATGTGTGTCTCTGTGTGTATGTGTGTCTATGTATGTGTGTGCGTGTGTGTATGTGTATGTGTATGTGTGTATTTGTGTGTACGTGTGTGTCTGTGCGTATGTGTGTATGTGTGTGAGTGTATGTGTGTCTGAGTGTGTGAGTGTGTGTGTGAGTATGTGTTTAGTGTGTATGTAATGAGTGTGTGTTTGAGTGTGAGTGATTGTGTGTATGTGTATGTGTCTGTGAGTATGTGTATGTGTGTATGTGTATGTGTATGTGTGTCTGTGTGTATGAGTGTGTATTTGTGTATATGTATGTGTGTCTGTGTGTATGAGTGTGTGTATGTGTGTACGTTTGTCAGTGTGTGAACTTGTGTGTTTGTGTGTATGAGTGTGTATGTGTGTATATGTATGTGTGTCTCTGTGTATGAGTATGTGTATGTGTATGCGTTTGTCAGTGTGTGTACTTGTGTGGCTGTGTGTATGTGTGTATATGTGTGCGTGCCTTTGTGTGTATATGTGTGCGTGCCTTTGTGTGTATATGTATGTGTGTATGTGTGTCTATCTGTGTATGTGTGTGAGTGTCACTGTGTCTGAGCGTGTGAGTGTGCGTGTGAGTGGGTGTGTTTGAGTGTATGTATGAGCGTGTGTGTGAGTATGTATTTAGTGTGTGTGTGTGAACGTGTGTGTGAATGTCTGTGAGTGTGTGTAAGTGTGTGTGAGTGTGTGTTTGAGTGCGTGTAAGTGTGTGTGAGTGTGTGTGAGTGTGTGTGAGCGTGTGTGAGTGTGTGTGAGCGTGTGTGAGCGTGTGTGTGAGTATGTGTTTAGTGTGTGTGTGTAAGTGTGTGTGAGTGTGTGTTTGAGTGTGTGTAAGTGTGTGTGAGTGTGTGTTTGTAGGTGTGTGTGAGTGTGTGTGTGAGGTTTGTGAGAGAATGTGTGAGTGTGTGATTGTGTGTGAGTGAATATGTGTGAATGTGTTTGAGTATGTGAGGGTGTGTGTGAGTGAGTGTGTGTGAGTGTGTGTGTATGAGTGTATGTGTGAGTGTGTGTAATGTGTGTAAGTGTGTGTGTGAGTACGTGAGAATATGTGTGAGTTAGTGTGAGTGTGTGTGTGTGAGAGTTAATGTGTGTGAGTGAGTGTGCGAATATGTGTGTTTGTGAGTGTTTGTGTGAGTGCGTGTTTGTTTGTGTGTGAGTGTTTGTGAGTGTGTGTGTGAGTGTGTGTGAGTGTGTGTGTGTGAGTGTGTGTGAGTGAGTGAGTGATTGTGTGTGAGTGTGAGTGAGTGTGTGTGTGAATGTGTGTGTGAGTGAGTGTGTGAGTGATTGTGTGTGAGTGTGAGTGAGTGTGTGTGTGAATGTGTGTGTGTGATGAGTATATATGAGTGAATGTGTGTGTGAGTTTGTGAGTGAGTGTGTGTGAGTGTGTATACGTGTGATGGTTTTCTATGTATGCGTTTATGTTTGTGTGTGTATGTATGTCTGTGTGTGTTTGTGTGTATGTGTGTATGTCTGAGTGTATGTGTATGTATGTGTGTGTTTGAGTATGTGTATATGTTTGTGTGTGTATGTGGATGTATGTCTGTGTGTATGTTTGTGTATGTGCGTGATGTTTGTGTGTGTGTATGTGTGGGTTTGTGTATGTATGTCTGTGTGTGTATGTGTATGTATGTCTGTGTGTGTTTGTGTATATGTGTGTGCACGGTACAGAGATGTATTCCACACTGTAGCCGTGGGTTACACTGTATTTCAGAGGTGTGCAGGAAGGATGTGACAAGTATGATGACTTCAGAGGAAGCCCGACATTCGGACAGAGAGAGCCGTTGTGAAGCTTTGCTTACAATTTTTCATCTCACCATGGAGAGCGCCAGTAGCCCTTGACTCAGTACTGGATAAACACCGCAGACAACCACTAATGTCATCCCGCCGCCAAGAACTGTGATTCAAGAGCGCCACGGAATTGCGCCTCTTCCGCAGTCCTCGTTGACACTTATAACCCTGAAAGAGACCACTTGGAATGAAATGAAGAAGAAGTGAAGGCACAGGAATTACAGGAGAATGAAGAGTGCTCTCCAGTAAACACCTAATGACTCGCGAAATCTCCCAAAATCCCAATGGGTCAGAGAGGCCGGTCGCGGGGAACCGATCCCAGACGAAATGCTGAGCCACTTAGCTCTGTCCCGTAAGATAGTACTGGTACACTTAAGACCTACCTAACACTGAGCAAACTTGCTTGCCTGTGCGTAGATTGGCTCACGGGAAATCTATCCGCCGGGATAGGTAAGTACTTCTGTATTTTAGTACTTGAGTAGTTTTAATTCTTTCTCACCTTATTATAATTCTTAGCAAGCGTAATTTATCTGCAACTTCTATATGATATTTAAAGTCGAAATATTAAGTACAATGTCCAAAGCAGGAAAGAAAGTGGATGGTTGAGCTGTTATGTGATTTATGAAATCATTTCGTGACCCTGCCTTAATGAATGGCTGCTTACAACCTGAATATCAGCAGCATATTGTGACTATGTCCCGCGGTTGTGATCGCCGAACGTGTGTGTATGGCTAGCTTTGTTTGTTGGCATCCATTATTAAGGGCGCGTTAATGGGCTTCTGTTCCTCCGTAAAGTTCTTTTGACATTGCAGCTGTGATTATTACACCTGTGCGACTTCACACGTTTTCTTTCGGAAGGGTCTTTGACGTCGAACCCTCGCCATGTTAAGACTGAGTAATGAGTTTTGATTATTTACGACATACTTATGTTACGTGAGGCGGCTTCTGAACATTTACAGCAAGGTGACCAACCGATATAAAAAGATCCAATGAAGCTCTGCCGAGTGTGCAGTTTTTATTTAGGGTGCATCGAGTGCAACATTTGAGTGAGTTTGACGGGAATTTCGTATCGAGCAGTGTTGTCGTTGCAGCGAACGTAGAATATAAAATATACCTCAGAATTGTTACGAAACAAAGTTATTTGTGTGCAGATTAAAAAAAATGGAATCTGTTTACTATGGAATTATACTGGAAGGATTGTAAAGGGAGTTCCAAAATTTTGAAATTATTACTAGAAATCGACTTTTGGCTAAAACTGATTATTTTGGGAGGGTAAGCGTTTGTTATTTTTACTGTTTACATACCGATTCAACGGTACCCAGTATTTGTTACAACATTTGAAACAAGTGATATAGCTTTATAGAACAACTTTAAGCCTGCATTGGCAATCTAATGACAACGAAATTATATAGTTTGTACTGTATTGCAAGACGGAACCGTGGTTAGACACTCGCCTCTCGCCTGATCTTGATTCCATTAGATAGCTTTGGGATTTGTGGTAGATAAAGCGGCATTTGAGTGTTTTTTTTCGGGTTCTTCGTTTTTCCCGCCATGCATTGCACCGCCTGAACCAAAATCACGTATCCTTTTATCCATTTCATTGTCATTTCATATAGCTTTTCTTTCTCACTCTCATCCTCTCTGATCCAGAGTCCTTCTGGCTGCAGGCGCAGGCTTCTTAGTCCTCCATACAGGAGGATAAATAGCGATACAAGAAGACTATATTATACAAAACAGAGCGATAGTACGATTTACTCCACAATTAAGAAAATGAACTTATAATATTTATATTTCTTACAGACACATATCTCATTTGAGTAGTCTATTACTTCTTGAAGTACATATACATACTCTATTTTCTTTTTGGCAAACTTTGACACTGGATATATATCATTGTTTCCTTCATGATTTATGAAATTGGTAGCAAATTTCGCTATGAGGCAAAGTTTTTAAAATTTGCTTCAAAATCGCTTTTATAGACGGCACTTTTATTTTCGGGATGGATCGCATTCCCGAGTAGCCTAAACAGATCTCTTAAATATCTTTTTCAAAGAGTGCGGCAACTGTTTAAACACATAATAGGTAGCAAATTGGTAACTTTGGTACAACTGTTTCTTAAGAGGTTGAAAAAATTCAAAGAAATACGATATTTCATACAGAAACACACGCGCACGCATATACACTTATAAACATACAAACACTACTTCACATAGTGTATAGGGAAGGCATTGTATTCCACCCAAAAATTCAATACCAAGATTTCAATGGAAATACACATCTTAGGGTCCCCTAAATAATGATAATAATAATTATAATAATAATAATAATAATAAAACATTTATTAGAAAGCGGTTTCGCGCACGCATGTGTGTGTCCGTGTTTCTGTGAGTTGCTTAACTCAGAAACGAGAAATACCAAACTTGATATTTAAAGTCAGCTTGTTCCAAGGATGCAACATGAAGATTTTAAAGAAAATCCTCCCATCCCAAAATCCCTTTACTTGGATAACGTTTCAAAACTTGTAACGATTTAAACGGCGTATTAAATTTATGTTTTATTTCCTGAGAATAGCCTCTGAAATTCCCTTCAATCTGGATGCATTTTTCATAACTGGTAAGCCATAAGAGATACACCAAAAAGTTACAAAACAAAAAACAGATCCTGTAAAAACACAAATTTATGTTCTATAGGTACATTTTTGGTGGTGGAGCTAATATGCCTGGTTTTGACTTCAAGTTTCCGACACTTGTTGTGAAGGAAATTTCAGTACTTTCACATAAATGGCTTTTAAAACATATGACTATTTTATTGCCATATTTATCTGGTATGAGGAAATAATATGAAGGCATTCTGGTAGTGCTTATCTTGATAAGTGATAGAAGAATATGTTTTGTAAGAAAGGTTTACTGCAGCTTATGATCTCTCGTCTGAATAAGAGCACCACTATTCCCGCAGTAGCAGTTTTAGGCACGACATCCAGTGCATATTAAATCATATAGAATCAAAACGTCAAACTTTGTTTTCCAACTCACTTTTATCTCATAAAGTTAAGATAACAAATAAAACAATTTAACTACTAAGTGGTTTCTGAGAAAAAATCTGATGACTTTCTCTAGCCGCTGTACAAACAAACTTCTTACAAAAGATTATGGCAGTGTGGTGGTAGCATGTCTGCTTCAATTCGAATTCGAATCTCGCTTAGTTGCTCGGATAACTTTTTTTTTTTTTTTTTTTTTTTTTTTTCGGAGTTTCCCTTATCCTGAGAAGACGAATGTCCAGTAACTTGAAGCTCCATGGACACCAAGTTCATTTAAGCATCATTTCACTGATTTCATTCGTCGTCCGATATGACCCACCAGGTTAAAGGACGTTAAGCTAGAAAAGAAAAATTTCTTTCTACACCATAATAATCGAGATAAACATTAGCAGAACGTTCATATTATTTAGTTCCTTATAAGTAGAAAGGAACTAAAGGAATACGTTATGATAAAGTGATAGTAACATGTATTAAAAGCTGTTGTTATGTGATCGCTTCTCTACTTGGCCAGGAGTAGAACAAAGGAAAAACGGACACTTCCTGTCTGTGAAAAGTATAAATACTTTACAAGGAATATCTTGGAAACGGTTACCTCTACAACAAAAACGTAATGGTCATATATTGTGTGTGTTGACGAGATCTACATTTTTTGTGAGTAAGTTTTAGTCTATTTCTTACGGTTTAGCAGTTAAGCAAGATTCGCTAAATGTTTCTACAATAAAGAGGGCTTCAGAGGCTATTCCCAGAAAATTCAAATATACCTTTTGTTTGGAAGGGTAGTTTTTGGTGGGGGAATTTTCTTGAACATCTTCGTGTCGCATCCTTGAAAGATACCAAACCTAAATCCCAAGTTTAGTGTTTAATGCTCTTTCGTTTTTGAGCTATGCTCTCCACAGACAAACACACACACACACACACACACACACACACAAACACGGACCTTTTTTCTAAAAATGCGTTTTTCGGACTCAGGAGACCACAAAACATATACTTCCGGTGAAAACTCGACATTTTGGGTGGAATGCAATACCTTTTCTATCCACTGTGTACATTGTACATTCTTGCTAGAGAAAGTGAAAAGCTGTATTTCATCATGCAACTGTGGGATGTTTTCGTCTTGTTAGAAGTTTTTGCTAATGCCTTGCAATTAGCACGATTTAATCCCAAAACAATCTTTCAGTTAAACAACAATACAAACCTCAGAATTAAAAGAAAAAGAAGGACAACGAATTTGGCGAGTGAAGCTAACAGTTCCAATTTATACGAGTAACTGTTAGTGTGAATCTCTAAATATCAAATTAAGGCAGCTACTAATGAATACAAGAAGATATGAGTAATTAATAAGCAAGATAATGCAAATAAATATATGTAATAATAGAAATGAGATTATATTATTAAAGGACATTAGCATAAGCATAAGTATAAGAGCGACAATGTAGTTGAAACTGTACATGGGTCATAAAAAATAAATCTTTTGCGAGACATTTTTTGCACAATAGTCAGAAAGCTGGAATGAAAAATGTAAAAGAATGTCCTTGAGCTAAAAAAGGCAACTAAGCTTGAATGCGGGAGATGAGATTGTGAAAGTTACTGGAATGTTTCTGAGAGTTAGCAGCCTAAGTGAAATAGTAGGATAGTTTTTTTTTTTTTTTGGCTTATGAGAAGGGAACTCTACTGAAAGCGCGAAAAACAAGCCAATTAGAGTAAGATAATGCTTTTTTAGGCAGAATAAGGGTATTTGACATATTATGTTCTACAGAGAGTAAGTTCTGGCACTGTTCGTCCTCATTAGGTAAGTAGCAATACGGTTAGTAGTTCTTCACACTACCTCGGTACTACATATTAGTTAAGCAAACATTGTGATACACGACTTCTAAGCTTCATTTGTAAGTGAACGCAGTTCAGCTTGAATCTCAGAGAATTATAAAGTGTATATAAATCGCATTCGTGGTAACAGTTAAAATAAATACTCAAACTATAGGTTACAATGGTGTTATCTCTGAAATAGTTCCTTTTACCGTTCATGGCTCATTACTTGACTGAAGAACCCAACTAGCCATATAAAAAATGAATAATATATTAAAAAAATAATAATAAAAATAATCATGAATAACGAGAAATATTTCTATTCCTGGCCAAGCAAAGAAGCGATTTGCAATAACAATCGCATAACGACAGCTTTTAAAACATTTGACTATTACTTTGACCCATTATTTCACTTCTACTTATAAGGAATTAAGGAATAAGCACATACTGCTTATATTTATCTCGATTAGCATTATGCAGAAAGAAGAAAATCTTTTGTTAGAAGTTTGTTTGTAGAACAGCTAGAGAAAGTCAAGTGAGTGTAACACATCAGACTTTTTTCATCAAGTTGACCATTTTGTAGATATTCCTTGTTATTAGTTTCAGTTTTAGGAAACCTTGTTTCAGAATTTGTCAACTCCTGTCCGTACAAAGGAACATCAATCACATAGCAACCAGCTTTTAAAAGTTTTAACTGTCGATTTAGCTTATGGTACAGCCTTATTTACCTCCTACTTACAAAGAAGAAAGTCTGCTATTTTTTATCGATTAGCATTAACTAAATAGAAGAATAAGGTTACTAGCAATAAATTATTTTAGAGACATAGAGAAAGGCACGTGAATGGAACACATCAGAGTTTTTAGGAAAAGGTCCGCGTGAGTGTGTGGATAGCACAGCTGAAATCAAAAGTCCGGTAAATAACAAACTTGGTATTTGAGTTTACCATATTCCAATGATGCGAAACGAAGATTTTCAAGAAAATCCTCCCATCACAAACTACTCTTTACAGGGAAAATTTTCCAAAATTTTGTATTTTCTCAAAAATGGCACTAAGAATTTTGATTCAATTCCCGTATATTAAAGCTATTTACATCCTAAATAAAATGTATATCTCGAATTTTCTGGAAATAGCTTCTAAGAACCTCTTTATTCTGGATGAGTTCTGCTTAGCTGCTAAACCATAAGAGATAGACAAAAACTTACTTCACAAAAATGTAGATTTCGTCAAAATACACAATTTATGTCTTTTACGTTTTTGTTGTGGAGGTTACCGTTTTCGAGATATTCCTTGTTATTGCTTTTAATTGTGAAGCACTTACACGGTCAGGAAGTGTCCGTTTTTCTTTTGTTCTACTCCTGGTCTAGCAAAGAAGAGGTTTGTAATGACAATCGCATAACGATAACTTTTAAAACATTTGACTATCGCTTTAGCCTAGTGCATTCACGTAGTTCCCTTCTACTTATAAAAAACAAGTAATAAGAACATTCTGCTAATGTTATCTCGATTAGGATTGTGTAGAAAGAAGAATAATCTTTTGTACGCAGTTTGTAAAGCAGCTAGAGAGAGAGAGAGAGAGAGAGAGAGAGAGAGAGAGAGAGAGAGAGAGTCATGTGTGTGTAGCAGAGCCGATTTTTAATCTATCACTATTATTTTATTTTATCTAATACTATTGACTATGCAAACGTATTCAATTTGTTGTTTGTTATTTGTTAACAAAACAATTAAAATATATAGCTAACGGTCGTACTATGTTTACTTTCTCTATCCGTATAGAGATTATATTGTATTGCACCCAAAAAATCGTTACCGAGATTTCACAGGAATAAAAAAAAAAAAAAAAAAAAAAAAAACATTTTTAGAAATGTGTGTGTATCTGTCTGTCTGTCTGTCAATCAATGTGTGTGTCTGTTAGTGCGTGTGTATGTGTGTGTGCGTGTCTGTGGGCACTATAGCTCAAAAACAAAAAGCCGTTAAATACCACACTTGGTATTTAAGTTCAGTATCTTCCAAGGATGTGACACACAAAAAAAAAAACCCTCTAACCCTAAATACCCTTTACATGGGAAAATTTTCGAAAATGATGATTTTCTCAAAAATAACTTTAACGACTTTGATTAAAATGTCTATATTAACGAAATTTACATGGGAAATAAAATGTGTATCTTGAATTTTCTGTGAATAGCTTGTGAAGACTGATTCTGGATGAATTTTGCGGAATTTTGCATTACTGGAAAATTGTTAGAGATAGACAAAAACTTACTACATAAAAACGTAGATCTTGTCAAAATACACAATTAGTGTGGTTTACGTTTTTGTTGTGGAGGGAACCGTTTCCGAGAAATTCCTTATTATTGGTTTCGAATTGTGAAGTACTTACATTTTTCTCAGGAATTTGTCAACTCTTAGCCATACAAACAAAGGAACTTCAATCACATAGCAACCAGCTTTTGACTATCACTTTAACCTATGCTACTTCCTTATTTCCCATTTACTTACAAGGAAGCAAGTAATATTCCTTGTTATTCGTTTCGAATTGTGAAGTACTTATATTTTTCTCATCAGGAATTTGTCAACTCTTAGCCATACAAACAAAGGAGCTTCAATCACATAGCAACCAGCTTTTGACTATCACTTTAACCTATGCTACTCTCTTATTTCCCATTTACTTACAAGGAAGCAAGTAATAAGACTATTTCTGCTAATTTTTTCTCTACGAGCATGAAGGAAATAAAAGAATAAGATTTTTAATAATAATTGATTGCAGAGTATCAGAGAAAGTCATGTAAATGGAACGCATTAGATTTATGTATTTTTTTTTTTTTTTTTTTGAAAAACATATGCTCTATTGTGAAGCAGATTGACAACCACAACGGTCCTGCGCACGACGCTTACATGCTTACGGTAGATATACGATCATCCAGTCGATGTGGTCATCACCATACTTCCCCTTAGATCACTTCTAAAGAGCTTGTGAATGATGCTGTACGACGCAAGGCGGCGAGACGACCTGCTACTTGCAGTGCACTTTTACATCGCAAGGACAGGATTCCAGTCATCAAATCATCGCATATACCAGACCATGCATTTTTTACTTTCTCTAGCACGTATATACAGTAATAGGTACAGAAAAGGTTTTGTATTCCACCAAAAAATTCGATACCGGAAATATACGTTATAAGGTTCTCTGAATCAAAAAAAAAAAAAATTAGAAAGAAGTACGTGTGTGTGTTTGTCCATGTGTCTGCACACGATAACTCAAAAACGAAACGTTTGTTAAATACTTGGTGTTTAAATTCAGTATTTTTTAAGGATGCCACACTAAAATTTGCATAAAAATTTCTGCACCTAAAAATACCCTTACCTATATGGAAACTTTTTGAAAATGTTGTACATTTCAAAAATTACTTATATTGAAATTCCGTATATTAAAAACATCAGCATGACAAATAAAATGTATATCTTGAATTTCCCGGGAATAGTCTTTGAAGATCTCTCTGTATGACTTTTGTATAACTGGTAAACCGTAAGAAATAGTCTAAAACACTGCACATCTCGTTAAAAGACATAATTTATGTCATATACAATTTTGTGCAAAGATATTCCCTGTTAGAGGTTACAAGTTTAAAATAGTAAAACTTCATTTTCAAACGGGAGGATCTCATACGTTTCTTGGCGAGTACATAGCGACAGATTTTTAAAGAATTTCATTGCCGCTTTAACCCTTACTTCCTTTCTACTTATAAGGAACTAAGTAATAAGAATATTTCTGCTAATGTTTATCTTGAGTAACATGTTGTAGATAAAATAATAATATTTTGTTTGTTTGGAGTGCAGAATGAGAATTCATGTGAATAGAACCCATCACATTTTTAAACATAATATTCTATAGAAGGATGTGGGGAAGCGGACATTTTATTTTAAACAATATCTTATGCCCATCTAAACTAAAGCCGTAATTATAGTGTTAGACTTGGGTTTTTATAATCGAGGAAAAATTATTGAATGATTCATTTTAATGTGTATTGATACCAACTTTTGTGGCCCAATGGTATTCTATTTTTATTCAGTTTATCAGGAAGAATTGTACGCTAGAATAGCTTACTATAGCCCAGCTCACCTTAACACTAGGAGACTGAACTGCTGACGGATGCTAAAATATATGATCTATAATTTCTGTAGTCTTTTGGCACGTATGGAGCGAATAAAAATAAGCTAGGCTAAGTTCTAATGACTTAATTCTCGAGGATTCTGGGTGTGGCCGTTTTGGAAAGCAGGTCTTGTATGAAATGTATCCGTGCTTAGCTGCACACTAGACGGTAGATCTGTGGCACTTGTGGTGGCCATGGCGGTATCGCTTTTCTGCAGACTTTGGTTTGCTCTTGCCGACAACACAATATATTCTACTTCTCCCTATTCCAGTAGTGCACTAACCAGCAGCATAGATATTAAGGTATGTTGAAACGAAGGAATGTTCGAGAAGGGATTTTAACTTTCATATGTAGAGTAAAGAAAAAAAATATACATGTTTTGAGATCCATGAATAAAAACAAATAAACATTCCGTTTAGTTTCAGTGTGTTTGGGTGTGTGTGGATGTGTGTGTGTGTGGGTGTGTGTGTATGAACAGCATAGATAACTTAAAAACGAAAATTCGGTTACCTAATAACGGATAATTATTTCAGTATCTTCCAAGGATGCGACTCGACGATTTTCAAGAAAATCCACCAGATCTAATTACCTTTACTTAGAGACACTTTTCAGCAATTTGATTTTCAAAATGGCTATATTGATTTTTATTTAAATAACATATTTTGAGACATTTTCATCACAAATGAAATTTATATCTTATGTTTTGTGGGATTAGCCTTGAAAGTTTAAATGATTCGTGCATAACTGGTAAACTGCAAGAGAGACAACGACTTAAATGTCTAGATTTTGTATGAACACTCACTTTATATGAAATACATTTTTTTGTGAATTGAATAATTTAAACATTGAAGTCAAATTCCTATACAAGAAAATGTACTGGTCATTTGTAATTTCAAATATTAGTTGCTATATTTATGGATAAATTGAAACAGAAAGTGGTAAAGTTGAATGTGCACGTTCTTCAAACGTAGTATAGATATGTGGATGACGGGTTTGCATTAGTTAAACTGTGTGGAACGAAGTTATAAAGCTGCTGAACCTACAAGAAGACAATATAAAGTTTACAACAGAAGTAGAAAAATATACTGATTTGCCAATATTAGACCTAAAAATAATGAGACCCAACGGAAAAATCGACACATGCTGTACAAAAACATGCTATACAACTTCTCAGATGAATTAATAAAGAGGTGAATGAGTGCAAACATATGTATTGGCGTTTGAGGACGATGTGATTATCCATTTACGGTTTTCTCGCTATTTTCTTAAGTTATATAATTGGAGAAAATTTCACAATATGTTTAGGATCACTGTTATTTCCTAGCTCAGGCGTTCGGTGATCGATTATGTAATAGAGCACCGGTTGACTATCCTGTCCGACTATAGGGAATGTGAGGCGAATAACTGTCTCACTGGAACTTCAACCATACAACATTATCAGATTAGGATTCCAAACGAATTCAGGGTTCAGCTTAAAAGTATTACACACTATCACATTATTATCCTTTATTTAAAGTTGGTTTTATTGAATAAATACATAATGTAAACCTGCAGGTAAGCATTTGCTATTCCGTTCTTTAAACTGAAAATTCACCCTCATTGGTCTCTCACAAAGGTGGGACTTTAAAATTAGACCTCATCGCTTAAAGCCCTTGACCTCGGGAATAAGTCGGTTTTGGCAAGGTGATTTAGAAATTGGCAGAAAAGTATAAGTTTATTAAAGCTGAAACTCAAAACAAGGAATATCGTAAAAACGATCAAATCCACGCAAAAAAAAAAAATAAATAAATAAATAAATAAAAAAAATAAATAAGTAAATAAAAATATGCATATAACTTAATTCTGTGCTTTAGTGCTCTATAATTTTTGTGTGGTAAGTTTTTGTCCATCAGTTGTTGTTATGCAAAATTCCGTAACATTCATCGAGAATAAAGTAGTCTTCAGAGACTATTACCAGAAAATTCAAAATGTACATTTGATTTGTCAGGTAAATATCTTTAATATGCCATATTTTAATCAAAATCGTTAGAGCCATTTTTGAGAAAATCAAATTTTTTGAAAAAAGGTCAATGTGAAGGTTAGTTTGTGATGGAAGGGGGGAGTTTTCTCAAAATCTTCGTGTCGCATCCCGAAGATACTAAACTTAAATACCAAGTTATGTATTTTACCGACTTTTCGTTTTTGAGTTATCGTGTTCACAGACACACGGACACACGGACATATTGACACATGTACACACACACACACACACACACACACACACGGATCTTTTTCTGTAAATGCTTTCTTTTTGATACAGGGGACCCTAACACATATATTTCCGGTGAAATCTCGATATTGAATTTTTGGGTAGAGTGCAATACCTTCTCTGTACACTGTGTACAAAGTACGTGTAGAGAAAGTAAAAATATAAAACGATGAGAACATGAATGAACACAGAATACACAAATAGTAAACAATTACCGGATACGCCGGCGTTGACAGGTAAATCATAAAATGTACTGGTATTTCACTTAATTAAAATGAGCAAGAATTAACAACATGGGCAAATATATTTATATATAGATTTAATCAAGAATTAATGAATTTTGATTGGGAAATAGAAACCCAGTTTTGAAACTCATACTATCAGAGTGCAACATAGTCGAACAGAGGAAGGAGTCAGCGTTCCTTAAAGGATTAGTTGAGCAAAGGAACTGAGGAGGTCAACTCAAGTCAAAGCTTCACTGTGTTTATACCGGAATTGTTATCAATGTCCTCTGCTATTTTCCGTAATATCCCTCTATGAGTAATATTATATGTTCAGCTCGGGTTCTTCCTTTTTTTTTTGTGGTATTTTATGTTGTTTCGAAAGAGATCACAATATAGATTTTTTGAGTTTAGTATTGAACTAGCTTTTCGTATGTGTGCTGTGCAGACTCACTGACCAGGCATTCTTCTAAGCAAATATTTACGGTGAAATGTCGGCATTAAATATTAGGGTGGTATGTCTCTACTTCTATAGGTAAATAAGAGAAAATGTAAAACTTAAATGAAGAAGACTAAGAATAACGCAAAATATTAACAAGAGCCTCCTATAAGAATAGGGCCTGAAGAAAGAAGTGGGCAAAAACAGTTATTTCATTCATTTTCACTTGGTTTTGCAACGAGGAGATTTATCATATCTACATTTTCCATTTATTAAGTCAAATTGCATCCATTTTCATCTAACCTTTTACTTTCTCTAGCACGTATATCTACACTACATAGTAGGTACAGAAGGTAATGTATTCCACCCAAAAATTTGATACTGAGATTTCACCTGGAATACATGTTTTAATGTCCCCCGAAAGTGTTTTTAAAGGTCACTGCAGGGGTTTGTGTGATTGTGTATGTAGTCAGTATAGCTCAAAATAGAAAATCTGTTAAATACATAACTTGGTATTTAAGTTCAGTATTTTTCAAGGATTGCAATACGAAGATTTCCACCCCAAAACTATCCTTTACATGGAAAACTTTTCGAAAATTTTATTTTTCTCAAACGTAGTTCTAATGATTTTGACTAAATACCATATATTAAATATATTTAAATTACAAATATAGGTATCTTGAATTTTCTGGGAATATGTTATGAAGACCTCTTCATTCTGAATATATTTTCTAAAACTGGTAAACCGTGAGAGATAGGCAAAAATATAGATCTTGTTCAACGCACAATTTATATCATATACATGTTTTTTTAGAAATAACCATTTACGAGACATTTCTTGTTATTGGTTTCTATTTTAAATTACTTAAATTACCAATTACTTAACTTTTCTCAAACGGGAAGTCCTCCTTCGACTCATATATTTTTTTTTTTTTACTTCAGACCATTCAAAGAGAGCCAATTTTAAAATGTTTCACACAGCTTTCACCAGTTTTAAAAGATTGGATTATCAATTTAGTCTAGAAGTATTCTTTTACTTCCCGTCACTTATGAGGAACTAAGTAATAAGAACATTTTACGTGTTGCATACTTAGGTTAGGATTGAAAGAATAATTCTTTGCAAAATTAAATCGTTTTTAAACAGATAGAGAAAGTCATATGAATGGAACGAATTAGAATATTCAAAGATAGAAAGCCACTTGAAATAACGTTTCTATATTGATATAATATCATGTAATAGAAAATTATTGAAAATAAGTAGATCGCGTATTGTTACACATTTGTTGAAAGACAAGAGCATACTAATTTGAGAAGTGCTACAGAATTTATGAAGGAATTGGTTAAATACTTTTGTTAGTGGCCATAACGCATTTCTTTCAATAGCAGCAGTCTTTACTATTACACTTGAATTTATTCATTCATATCTCATATTTAATTTTAACTTCAAATACAATTCAATGAAGACTGGATGTAGTGTGAAAAAGTACATAGAACACCTCATATATTTTAATAGCCGTTCAATATTTATTATCATAATAAAGGTGCAGAGTTGAGAGGTGGTTGTTTGCTCAGACTTTTTATGAAATAGCTCACGAACATCGTCTTGCATGTTGCACATCCAAATGACAATGTAATTCGTACAACACACATTATGTTTCAATATAAGGAATATAATGCAATTACGAATTTAAACAAAGTACCTATATTTTAAAGCAATGAATATGAAAGTATGTTTTGAAAAAATCTTATGCGTTCCATTCACATGACTTTCTCTACCTGTTCTGCAAATAAACTATTCTTATAAAAGAGTATTATTTTATTTGCATCATGTTAATGAGACAACCATTAGCAGAAATTGTCTTACTAGTTGATTCTATGGAGGTTAAAGACAAATATGACAATACACTAGTTAATCATGTAATCTATTGAAGTCCGATTCGTTTTGCAATGCAACAGTAAATAAAAATAGAGATGCAATGAAATGTTACGTAGTTTGAAATTTAAATCAATAACAAAGAATATCTTAGAAATGTACATGACTTAAGTTGTGTGTTTTAATGGGATCTACTTTTTTGTACGGTAATTTTTTGCTATTTCTTACGGTTTATTAGTTATGCAAAATGCATTCAAAATGAACAGGTTCTCAGAAGTTATGTAAGAAGTAAAATTCAAGATGTCCATTTTATTTGTGATGTAAATATCTATCATATTACGGTATTTTAATTAAAATCGCCAGAAAAAAAAAGTCTAGAATTTTTTCTTGTAAAGAGTAGTTTGGGGTGGGGTAATTTTCTTAAAAATCTTCATGTTGCTACCTTGGATAGTACTAAACTTAAATACCAAGTTTGATATTTAACGGTCTTACAGTTTTTGACCTATTGTATTCACAGATAGACAGATAGACACACACACACACATACTTTTTTGGGCTCAGGGGACATCAAATCATTTATTTCCAGAGAATCTCGACATTAAATCTTTGGGTGGAATGTACCTCTTCTATACACGTTGTACATAGTACTTGCAATGAAAGTAAGATATAAAACAAATGAAAGATAGATGTAGTCTTCTGTAAGATTTTATAAAAGGGAATCTGGAAGTATTAATGGTAAATTTTATTGTCATATACAAAATTGGACTACGGATCAATGTTTGATCTATTTTCATAATTAAATTTTTAATTAATCAGCGAATCTTTATAAGCAAAGAGAAAATATGCGTCCTGCATTAAAATGCAAAGCAATGTGTAAGTTACGTTTCAGCTTCAATGTTGTAAAATCATAGGGCAAAGTTGGGAAAGAATTCACATGGCAGTCTCACATATACTTGTAATATAGGTTCGACTCTTTAATAAATATACTAATATAATATTGCTAGAATACTTTTGCAATTCAGACAAAAGTAGCATAATTTATTGGTTAACAGCCTCATGTTAACAGCTTTCTGTGAACCCATGTTATGTCTCTCCTACCTGCTACCTCGCGTCATATTATCACTCAGTACAGATGACAGACTTGTTAGAAACTATAACGCATTCCACATAGCTGAGTTAGCTTTATTTGGTTATTAATTTACACAATATATATTAGACGTAAAAGTAAAAATGTGGGACAGAAATTCTTTACACATTTAAAATACTTCAAGAACGAATATCAAACATCTTTGGAAAGACAAGTTTAATTTTTTTTTTTGTTCAGAGTTTTAAAATTTGTTAGACTTAAATCAGTTTAGTAATTTCTGCACTATGATGTGTGTTATAAAAATTAACTTTAAAAATAAATGCATTTTTATTTCCCTTTTATGCCATTAACTCCTGCAAATAAGATTTTACGCCGAACAGGAACAAATTATATAAAATACAGCTCTTTAAGTAGCATTAAAAGGATCTAGTTTTGTGTAAAATAGTTAAAGTGTGACTGCTATGCATGAAATAGTTTCGATATTGCCCAGAAGTTATCGCCACTGAACTATTCAAAGGGGCAGAGCACTGCTCTATCCTGCTCCGCATTCACTCTTAATGTCATCAACGTTGTTTCGAGGTTACTTTTAGAGCATTTAAGATAACACAGAAAACATGATTCAATTTAAAATAGGACACCGTTAAGTTTTAAATCCATAGGAAGCTTTAAAAATAGAGTACTTACGCATCAAAATACCAGAAGCTGATTTGACTCATAAATTGATTTAATGGAAATGCTGAAGTAAAGCAATTCATTTAAAGCGTTCTCTGCAATAGTTACCTTTTACTATTTTATTATTCGATAAAAGACATAGCACGACAAGAATATAATTGAGTTAACAACCGAAGGAAAGTAATTGCTACAACCTTGAATTTAATATATATGTCATGTTATTATCCTTGAAAGTGATTTATTTCCTGCACTACATGAAAACCCATTGAGATTCCAGAAAAATGTTACCGGTTAAAATAGTTACACTTACCATGATTACGAATTGACAAATTTACTGTATTTCAAAGCATTTATATAGCTTCAGAAACCTAGGGGAGTAAAAAGTTAAAGCAAAAAACAATTCTCACAAAGCACCTGTATTTTAGTAGTTTAGAGTATTCTCAAAGGATTGTTTCACACGCACTTGTGGCTGCAACATGTTCTAGCATTTAGAAGTATGCACCTGAAACGCGTTATCGGTCACATTATAGTATACCTATTCTGACTGTTTACTCCGACTCTTAAGATTCGTGCATTACAATTATATTTCTAAAGGTCTACAGGCTTGTTTGCTGCTTTAAAAAATATGCTGATAACATTTGATCGCCTAATTAACGCTATGAATTAAATTAAATAACTTGTGGAATACAAAGCTCCCTTTGGAGTAGAATAAACTCGCGTTATGAGTTTTAACACACGTTCCTTAACTTGGTTAATGCGTTGCAGTGCCAAAACTACGAGACTCAATTTGTAAGGAAAACGTTATCACTTAGAGCAGCGAACATGAACAGGCATATTACTATTTATTTGTTATTGAACACAATTATACTCGCTAACTGCCGTGCTCACTTGTAATGGATTTCCTGAGCACAGAAAAATAAACACATATTCCGCCTTTCTATAAAGGCAGGCATAAAGGTGTGTTTTGGTTTCTGTGCCCGCCATTATAAACTGACTATACAAAGAAGAGAGCTTACCTTGCTGTCACGTGTTTACCTACAGCATGCACGGAGGAAGCTTTTTAATCTAGTGATTTGCTGATGCCTGCTCGACAGGATAACATGTATGGTCTAGACCAACGGTTCCCAACCGGTGTGCCCCGGCACCCTAGGGTGCCGTGTGATTGGCTAAGGGGTGCCGCGAGATATTGAGATAAACAAAAAAAAAAAAACCTTCTACTGATGCCTTAAGTCTTGTAAGGTCTTGAAATAAAATAAGTCAAATCAATTACTCTCATGCACGGCAGATGGTGATAGTGGTCGATTCATTTCAATAATTCAGTTATACTAGTATCCCACAGATGGCATTACAGCTACACCCTGCCGAACATTCCCGAGACTACTCGCTTCCTCAGGAACATTCCCGAGACTTCGACAGATGAATATATAAAAGTGTACGCCGCTTGGCGCTTTCAGTTGTCTTCCTCGCGTTGATTCACAGTGTTTAGCTATGGATAAGTCCATTGTTAAACGTAAACGCCAGGACAGTGAAAGTGAACAGTCGGCTCCTACTGCTTGCTTTAAGAAGCCAAATCTTACAGTTTCTCCCGGACCGTCGAATTCACCACATAAAGAAGACAAATGAAAGAAAAGAACATACCAGGACAGTTACTTAGCGCATGGATTTAAGTGGAATAACAACGAGGAAAAGCCTATTCCTGTGTGTTTAGTTTGTGGCAAAACACTTAGCAACGAGGCCATGGTACCTAGCAAACTGAAGCGGCATCTTACAACAAAGCATCCTAGTGTGTCACAGAAAAGTGTAATGTATTTTTCACATATATTAGAAGGGGAGAAGAAAACAGCTGTGCGAATGGTAAAGAGAATGACCATAGGTGATACTGCTCTTGAAGCCTCATTTAAAGTAGTAGAACTGATAGCTAAAAAAAAAAGAAACCTCATACTCATGGAGAGGAAATTATTGGCCCTGCATGTCAAGTTATAGTTCCAACAATACTTGGCGAAGGAGCAGCTAATCGCATTTCGAAAGTTCCTCTGTCCAACAACACAATCAGCCGCAGGAAATCTGAAATTTCATGCAATATCAACGAACAAGTCACGGAGAAAATAAAAACTTATAGAACATTTGCTTTGCAAGTAGATGAGAGTCTCGATATTGATGACAAACTGCAAATCCTTGGTTTTATCAGATATATTGATGAAAAAGATATTAGTGAACAGTTTCTGTTCTGTAGACAGCTGGAGACTACAACCACAGGCCATGATATTTTTGTTTCTATTAATTCCTATCTCAATGACCATGATCTTTCATGGAAAGACTGTTGTGGTATATGTACAGATGGTGCACCATCTATGTCTGGGAAAATTAAAGGTTTTACTGCCAGAGCTCTCATTGAAAAGCCATCCATTATTATAACTCACTGTTTTCTGCATAGAGAGGCATTAGTCGTGAAAGCGTGTAATGAATATTTTGCTGAAGTGTTGAACCAAGTTGTGAAAGTAGTGAACTATATGAAGTCTCGACCTTTAAAGTGCAGAATTTTTGAACAGTTATGTCCCGCAACGGATGCAGCTCATACCTCTTTGTTACTTCACACAGAAGTAAGGTGGTTGTCGCTGGGTCGTGTATTGAACCGGTTTCTCGAACTTAAAGAACAGCTAAAAACATTTTTTAAGTATGAAAATCAAGACACATTTCATGAGCTCTTACTAAGTGATTCTCGGTGTTTTGAACTGTCGTAGCTGGCAGATATTTTTCATAAGCTGAATGAACTGAATGTTTCGATGCAGGGTCGACATGAAACAATAATCTCCTCAACCAATAAAATGAAAGGTTTTAAAAGAAAACTTAGTTCTTGGAAGTCTGCAGTTCAAAAAGGAGATTTGTCAAACTTTCCATCTCTTCTTTATGTGGCAGGAGCTAATGATCTGGGTAAACTGAAAGACAGCATTTGTGATCACTTATCAAGATTGCAAGATGCAATAGATGCGCACTTTCCAACTATTTCCACTTCGAATCTCGACTGGGTTGTCTCACTATTTGATTTCGTAGATAGTGCAGAGGAAATAGTTTTCACTGCTTGCAAACGAGATGAATTTATTGATCTTTGCGCTGATTCCACACTCAAAGGTAAGTTCACCAAGAGTGAGGCGTCGGTGGCTAGTTTTTGGCTTCAACGGAGAGAGGAGTACCCTAACCTAATGAAGAAAGCAATTAACGCACTTTTGCACTTCTCAACATCCTATCTATGCGAGTAAGCCTTCTCTGCTATGGTGACAATAAAATGCAAAGCAAGAAATAGACTGAATAGTCTTGAGGATGATTTGCGTGTTTCACTGTCAACTGTAAGACCCGACATCACATATCTGTGCTCTTAGCATCAATCACAAGTTTCACATTAATCATTAATCGAACAAAATTTATTGATGTATTTTTACTCAGTGATTGTAGTAAAGTTTACTGTATTATGTTATGGTGTACGTTATTATTATATAATATTTCAATAAATTAACATATTAAGCTTAATTTTCTTTTAATTCAAGGAAGGGTGCCCCTAGTGTTTAATGTTATTCCCAAGGGTGCCGTGAACTTCAAAAGGTTGGGAAACACTGGTCTAGTCTTTACATCGTTTCCATCAGTCATCAATTCTCTATTCACTCTGAAAATGTATCCTAAAATAAATGTATCCTTATAAAATAAATAAGAAAAAACCCAATGCAATTAATCGGCTTCACACTAACCATGGTAGCTATCCAGAACAGGAAGAACAGAAATTATAAAATCACAAATGTTTGTATTTTCATTAAAGGAAAGTGTGACATGCTCCATTCATTTGGCTTTCTCTACATAATCTGCAACTAAGTGTTCTTACTTCTATCCATTACCTGCAATCGAAATAAACTTTAAAATAATTGTTCTTATTACTTATTTCATTGTAGATATCAGCAATCCAGATAAACTTTAAAATAAATCGTTTTATTACTTATTTCATTGTACGTGTATGAAAATAAGAAAATACTTAATAATTTTTTAAAAATTGATTACTATGTAATGACATTTAAATGCCATTCTCTTTTCATGACAAAGAGTAAAAATAGAGAGAGAAAGAAAGAAAGAAAGAAAGAAACAATACATAAATACAATTTCCCATTTAAGAAAAATATAAGTATTGGGAAATTAAGGCCATTAACAATTATTATCTCAGAAATGGTTAAGTTCACAAAAAATGTAAAAGTTGGAAATAAATTGCATTTTTTGCGAGATATACGTCTCTGTGTAGTAAAGTTTCGTCTATCTTTTACCTTACCAGATATATAAAAATCATTCAAAATGAACCGGGACTATTCCCAGAAAATTCAAGATATGCAGTTTAGTTTGATGAAAATAACTGAAATATTATATTTGAACCAAAATCACTAGAGTCGGTTTTCAGAAAAACAAAATGTTCAATAAATGTCTGTGTAAAGGGTAGTTCGGAGTGTGGATTATCTTAAAAATTTTCGTGTTACATCCTTGAAAGATATTGACCTAAAATAGCAAGTTTGGCGTTTGACGGACTCTTCATTTTTTAGTTACATTCAAACTCACTCACATACACACACACGGGCCTTTTTACAAAAATGCGCCTTTTGGAGTCAGGGCACCTCAAAACATATTTGCAATGACGTCTCGACATCTAATTTTTGGGTGGAGTGTATAATACTGTGATTACACCCGACGACTTGCCTCATAAGAGGCTATGCTATGATTGTTGACATACATGCTACAGCTGCGTTGGCGGATATACATGTGTGCCGGTTTCTGACTTCGCAACTGTGATTGTGGACAACTGTGTGAGTGGACAACTGTGATTGTGGATAACTGTGTGAGTGGACAACTGTGATTGTGGACAACTGTGTGAGAGGACAACTGTGATTGTGGACAACTGTGATTGTGGACAACTGTGTGAGTGGACAACTGTGATTGTGGACAACTGTGTGAGTGGACAACTGTGATTGTGGACAACTGTGTGAGTGGACAACTGTGATTGTGGTCAACTGTGTGAGAGGACAACTGTGATTGTGGATATCTGTGTGAGTGGACAACTGTGATTGTGGACAACTGTGATTGTGGACAACTGTGTGAGAGGACAACTGTGATTGTGGACAACTGCGTGAGTGGACAACTGTGATTGTGGACAACTGTGATTGTGGACAACTGTGATTGTGGACAACTGTGATTGTGGACAACTGTGTGAGTGGACAACTGTGATTGTGGACAACTGTGTGAGAGGACAACTGTGTGAGAGGACAACTGTGATTGTGGACAACTGCGTGAGTGGACAACTGTGATTGTGGACAACTGTGATTGTGGACAACTGTGTGAGTGGACAACTGTGTGAGTGGACAACTGTGTGAGTGGACAACTGTGTGAGTGGACAACTGTGATTGTGGACTACTGTGATTGTGGACAACTGTGATTGTGGACAACTGTGTGAGTGGACAACTGTGTGAGTGGACAACTGTGATTGTGGACAACTGTGTGAGTGGACAACTGTGATTGTGGACAACTGTGTGAGTGGACAACTGTGATTGTGGACAACTGTGATTGTGGACAACTGTGATTGTGGACAACTGTGTGAGTGGACAACTGTGATTGTGGACAACTGTGTGAGTGGACAACTGTGATTGTGGACAACTGCGTGAGTGGACAACTGTGATTGTGGACAACTGTGTGAGTGGACAACTGTGTGAGTGGACAACTTTGTGAGTGGACAACTGTGTGAGTGGACAACTGTGATTGTGGACAACTGCGTGAGTGGACAACTGTGATTGTGAACAACTGTGTGAGTGGACAACTTTGTGAGTGGACAACTGTGTAAGTGGACAACTGTGTGAGTGGACAACTGTGATTGTGGACAACTTGGATTGTGGACAACCGTGTGAGTGGACAACTGTGTGAGTGGACAACTGTGATTGTGGACAACTGTGTGAGAGGACAACTGTGATTGTGGACAACTGCGTGAGTGGACAGCTATGTGAGTGGACAACTGTGATTGTGGACAACTGTGTGAGAGGACAACTGTGATTGTGGACAACTGTGTGAGTGGACAACTTTGTGAGTGGACAACTGTGATTGTGGACAACTGTGATTGTGGACAACTGTGTGAGTGGACAACTGTGTGAGTGGACAACTGTGATTGTGGACAACTGCGTGAGTGGACAACTGTGATTGTGGACAACTGTGTGAGTGGACAACTGTGATTGTGGACAACTGCGTGAGTGGACAACTGTGTGAGTGGACAACTGTGATTGTGGACAACTGTGTGAGTGGACAACTGTGATTGTGGACAACTGTGTGAGTGGACAACTGTGATTGTGGACAACTGTGTGAGAGGACAACTGTGATTGTGGACAACTGCGTGAGTGGACAACTGTGTGAATGGACAACTGTGTGAGTGGACAACTGTGTGAGTGGACAACTGTGATTGTGGATAACTGTGTGAGTGGACAACTGTGATTGTGGACAACTGTGTGAGACGACAACTGTGATTGTGGACAACTGCGTGAGTGGACAACTGAGTGAGTGGACAACTGTGTGAGTGGACAACTTTGTGAGTGGACAACTGTGATTGTTAAACCGTGTGAGTGGACAACTGTGATTGTGGACAACTGTGATTGTGGACAACTGTGATTGTGGACAACTGTGTGAGTGGACAACTGTGATTGTGGACAACTGTGTGAGTGGACAGCTGTGATTGTTAAACCGTGTGAGTGGACAACTGTGATTGTGGACAACTGTGTGAGTGGACAACTGTGATTGTGGACAACTGTGTGAGTGGACAACTGTGTGAGTGGACAACTGTGATTGTGGACAACTGTGATTGTGGACAACTGTGTGAGTGGACAACTGTGATTGTGGACAAATGTGTGAGTGAACAACTGTGATTGTGGACAACTGTGTGAGTGGACAACTGTGTGAGTGGACAACTGTGATTGTGGACAGCTGTGTGAGTGGACAACTGTGTGAGTGGACAACTGTGATTGTGGACAAATGTGTGAGTGGACAACTGTGATTGTGGACAACTGTGTGAGTGGACAACTGTGATTGTGGATAACTGTGTGAGTGGACAACTGTGACTGTGGACAACTGTGTGAGAGGACAACTGTGATTGTGGACAACTGCGTGAATGGACAACTGTGTGAGTGGACAACTTTGTGAGTGGACAACTGTGATTGTTAAACCGTGTGAGTGGACAACTGTGATTGTGGACAACTGTGATTGTGGACAACTGTGATTGTGGACAACTGTGTGAGTGGACAACTGTGATTGTGGACAACTGTGTGAGTGGACAACTGTGATTGTTAAACCGTGTGAGTGGACAACTGTGATTGTGGACAACTGTGATTGTGGACAAATGTGTGAGTGGACAACTGTGATTGTGGACAACTGTGTGAGTGGACAACTGTGATTGTGGACAACTGTGATTGTGGACAACTGTGTGAGTGGACAACTGTGATTGTGGACAACTGTGTGAGAGGACAACTGTGATTGTGGATAACTGTGTGAGTGGACAACTGTGATTGTGGACAACTGTGATTGTGGACAACTGTGTGAGAGGACAACTGTGATTGTGGACAACTGCGTGAGTGGACAACTGTGATTGTGGACAACTGTGATTGTGGACAACTGTGTGAGTGGACAACTGTGATTGTGGACAACTGTGTGAGAGGACAACTGTGATTGTGGACAACTGCGTTAGTGGACAACTGTGATTGTGGACAACTGTGTGAGTGGACAACTGTGTGAGTGGACAACTGTGATTGTGGACAACTGTGATTGTGGACAACTGTGTGAGTGGACAACTGTGTGAGTGGACAACTGTGATTGTGGACAACTGTGTGAGTGGACAACTGTGATTGTGGACAACTGTGTGAGTGGACAACTGTGATTGTGGACAACTGTGATTGTGGACAACTGTGATTGTGGACAACTGTGATAGTGGACAACTGTGATTGTGGACAACTGTGTGAGTGGACAACTGTGATTGTGGACAACTGTGTGAGTGGACAACTGTGATTGTGGACAACTGCGTGAGTGGACAACTGCGTGAGTGGACAACTGTGATTGTGGACAACTGTGTGAGTGGACAACTGTGTGAGTGGACAACTTTGTGAGTGGACAACTGTGTGAGTGGACAACTGTGATTGTGGACAACTGTGTGAGTGGACAACTGTGATTGTGAACAACTGTGTGAGTGGACAACTTTGTGAGTGGACAACTGTGTAAGTGGACAACTGTGTGATTGGACAACTGTGATTGTGGACAACTGTGATTGTGGACAACCGTGTGAGTGGACAACTGTGTGAGTGGACAACTGTGATTGTGGACAACTGTGTGAGAGGACAACTGTGATTGTGGACAACTGCGTGAGTGGACAGCTGTGTGAGTGGACAACTTTGTGAGTGGACAACTGTGATTGTGGACAACTGTGTGAGAGGACAACTGTGATTGTGGACAACTGCGTGAGTGGACAACTGTGTGAGTGGACAACTTTGTGAGTGGACAACTGTGATTGTGGACAACTGTGTGAGTGGACAACTGTGATTGTGGACAACTGTGTGAGTGGACAACTGTGTGAGTGGACAACTGTGATTGTGGACAACTGCGTGAGTGGACAACTGTGATTGTGGACAACTGTGTGAGTGGACAACTGTGATTGTGGACAACTGCGTGAGTGGACAACTGTGTGAGTGGACAACTGTGATTGTGGACAACTGTGTGAGTGGACAACTGTGTGAGTGGACAACTGTGTGAGTGGACAACTGTGATTGTGGACAACTGTGTGAGAGGACAACTGTGATTGTGGACAACTGCGTGAGTGGACAACTGTGTGAATGGACAACTGTGTGAATGGACAACTTTGTGAGTGGACAACTGTGATTGTGGATAACTGTGTGAGTGGACAACTGTGATTGTGGACAACTGTGTGAGACGACAACTGTGATTGTGGACAACTGCGTGAGTGGACAACTGAGTGAGTGGACAACTGTGTGAGTGGACAACTTTGTGAGTGGACAACTGTGATTGTTAAACCGTGTGAGTGGACAACTGTGATTGTGGACAACTGTGATTGTGGACAACTGTGATTGTGGACAACTGTGTGAGTGGACAACTGTGATTGTGGACAACTGTGTGAGTGGACAGCTGTGATTGTTAAACCGTGTGAGTGGACAACTGTGATTGTGGACAACTGTGTGAGTGGACAACTGTGATTGTGGACAACTGTGTGAGTGGACAACTGTGTGAGTGGACAACTGTGATTGTGGACAACTGTGATTGTGGACAACTGTGTGAGTGGACAACTGTGATTGTGGACAAATGTGTGAGTGAACAACTGTGATTGTGGACAACTGTGTGAGTGGACAACTGTGTGAGTGGACAACTGTGATTGTGGACAGCTGTGTGAGTGGACAACTGTGTGAGTGGACAACTGTGATTGTGGACAAATGTGTGAGTGGACAACTGTGATTGTGGACAACTGTGTGAGTGGACAACTGTGATTGTGGATAACTGTGTGAGTGGACAACTGTGACTGTGGACAACTGTGTGAGAGGACAACTGTGATTGTGGACAACTGCGTGAATGGACAACTGTGTGAGTGGACAACTTTGTGAGTGGACAACTGTGATTGTTAAACCGTGTGAGTGGACAACTGTGATTGTGGACAACTGTGATTGTGGACAACTGTGATTGTGGACAACTGTGTGAGTGGACAACTGTGATTGTGGACAACTGTGTGAGTGGACAACTGTGATTGTTAAACCGTGTGAGTGGACAACTGTGATTGTGGACAACTGTGATTGTGGACAAATGTGTGAGTGGACAACTGTGATTGTGGACAACTGTGTGAGTGGACAACTGTGATTGTGGACAACTGTGATTGTGGACAACTGTGTGAGTGGACAACTGTGATTGTGGACAACTGTGTGAGAGGACAACTGTGATTGTGGATAACTGTGTGAGTGGACAACTGTGATTGTGGACAACTGTGATTGTGGACAACTGTGTGAGAGGACAACTGTGATTGTGGACAACTGCGTGAGTGGACAACTGTGATTGTGGACAACTGTGTGAGTGGACAACTGTGATTGTGGACAACTGTGTGAGAGGACAACTGTGATTGTGGACAACTGCGTTAGTGGACAACTGTGATTGTGGACAACTGTGTGAGTGGACAACTGTGTGAGTGGACAACTGTGATTGTGGACAACTGTGATTGTGGACAACTGTGTGAGTGGACAACTGTGTGAGTGGACAACTGTGATTGTGGACAACTGTGTGAGGGGACAACTGTGATTGTGGACAACTGTGTGAGTGGACAACTGTGATTGTGGACAACTGTGATTGTGGACAACTGTGATTGTGGACAACTGTGATAGTGGACAACTGTGATTGTGGACAACTGTGTGAGTGGACAACTGTGATTGTGGACAACTGTGTGAGTGGACAACTGTGATTGTGGACAACTGCGTGAGTGGACAACTGCGTGAGTGGACAACTGTGATTGTGGACAACTGTGTGAGTGGACAACTGTGTGAGTGGACAACTTTGTGAGTGGACAACTGTGTGAGTGGACAACTGTGATTGTGGACAACTGTGTGAGTGGACAACTGTGATTGTGAACAACTGTGTGAGTGGACAACTTTGTGAGTGGACAACTGTGTAAGTGGACAACTGTGTGATTGGACAACTGTGATTGTGGACAACTGTGATTGTGGACAACCGTGTGAGTGGACAACTGTGTGAGTGGACAACTGTGATTGTGGACAACTGTGTGAGAGGACAACTGTGATTGTGGACAACTGCGTGAGTGGACAGCTGTGTGAGTGGACAACTTTGTGAGTGGACAACTGTGATTGTGGACAACTGTGTGAGAGGACAACTGTGATTGTGGACAACTGCGTGAGTGGACAACTGTGTGAGTGGACAACTTTGTGAGTGGACAACTGTGATTGTGGACAACTGTGTGAGTGGACAACTGTGATTGTGGACAACTGTGTGAGTGGACAACTGTGTGAGTGGACAACTGTGATTGTGGACAACTGCGTGAGTGGACAACTGTGATTGTGGACAACTGTGTGAGTGGACAACTGTGATTGTGGACAACTGCGTGAGTGGACAACTGTGTGAGTGGACAACTGTGATTGTGGACAACTGTGTGAGTGGACAACTGTGTGAGTGGACAACTGTGTGAGTGGACAACTGTGATTGTGGACAACTGTGTGAGAGGACAACTGTGATTGTGGACAACTGCGTGAGTGGACAACTGTGTGAATGGACAACTGTGTGAATGGACAACTTTGTGAGTGGACAACTGTGATTGTGGATAACTGTGTGAGTGGACAACTGTGATTGTGGACAACTGTGTGAGACGACAACTGTGATTGTGGACAACTGCGTGAGTGGACAACTGAGTGAGTGGACAACTGTGTGAGTGGACAACTTTGTGAGTGGACAACTGTGATTGTTAAACCGTGTGAGTGGACAACTGTGATTGTGGACAACTGTGATTGTGGACAACTGTGATTGTGGACAACTGTGATTGTGGACAACTGTGTGAGTGGACAACTGTGATTGTGGACAACTGTGTGAGTGGACAGCTGTGATTGTTAAACCGTGTGAGTGGACAACTGTGATTGTGGACAACTGTGTGAGTGGACAACTGTGATTGTGGACAACTTTGTGAGTGGACAACTGTGTGAGTGGACAACTGTGTGAGTGGACAACTGTGATTGTGGACAACTGTGATTGTGGACAACTGTGTGAGTGGACAACTGTGATTGTGGACAAATGTGTGAGTGGACAACTGTGATTGTGGACAACTGTGTGAGTGGACAACTGTGTGAGTGGACAACTGTGTGAGTGGACAACTGTGATTGTGGACAGCTGTGTGAGTGGACAACTGTGTGAGTGGACAACTGTGATTGTGGACAAATGTGTGAGTGGACAACTGTGATTGTGGACAACTGTGTGAGTGGACAACTGTGATTGTGGATAACTGTGTGAGTGGACAACTGTGACTGTGGACAACTGTGTGAGAGGACAACTGTGATTGTGGACAACTGCGTGAATGGACAACTGTGTGAGTGGACAACTTTGTGAGTGGACAACTGTGATTGTTAAACCGTGTGAGTGGACAACTGTGATTGTGGACAACTGTGATTGTGGACAACTGTGATTGTGGACAACTGTGTGAGTGGACAACTGTGATTGTGGACAACTGTGTGAGTGGACAACTGTGATTGTTAAACCGTGTGTGGACAACTGTGATTGTGGACAACTGTGATTGTGGACAACTGTGATTGTGGACAAATGTGTGAGTGGACAACTGTGATTGTGGACAACTGTGTGAGTGGACAACTGTGATTGTGGACAACTGTGATTGTGGACAACTGTGTGAGTGGACAACTGTGATTGTGGACAACTGTGTGAGTGGACAACTGTGATTGTGGACAAATGTGTGAGTGGACAACTGTGATTGTGGACAACTGTGTGAGTGGACAACTGTGATTGTGGACAACTGTGTGAGTGGACAACTGTGTGAGTGGACAACTGTGATTGTGGACAGCTGTGTGAGTGGACAACTGTGTGAGTGGACAACTGTGATTGTGGACAACTGTGATTGTGGACAACTGTGTGATTGGACACCTTTGTAAGTGGACAACTGTGTGAGTGGACAACTGTGTGAGTGGACAACTGTGATTGTTAAACCGTGTGAGTGGACAACTGTGATTGTGGACAACTGTGATTGTGGACAACTGTGATTGTGGACAACTGTGTGTGTCGACAACTGTGATTGTGGACAACTGTGTGAGTGGACAACTGTGATTGTTAAACCGTGTGAGTGGACAACTGTGATTGTGGACAACTGTGTGAGTGGACAACTATGCTGTCGGGCGGTTCTTTGACGTTCAAGTCCGGCATCCATACACCTGAGTTAGTTTCTGACACCTCGCTGGATTGCATGCGCGAATGCTTTTGGAAATCCTACAACGTGATTGGCAGATACAAAAAGGGGAACGAAGCCCTAGCAAGAGTTCAGCTTCGACGGTAAATTCGCAGTAGTAGTCGTCGAACAAAAAGAACTATATGGCAGGACTGTTACAAAGAATCGAATAAATACAAATTTTATTTGTGAACAGATTCTAATTGTAATTTATTTTGTGAAAGAAATAAAGAGTATTTAATTTAATTGCTTTTCACATAAGCCGTGTGTAGGACAGGAATTGGATAGGCAGAGTCATACTGAAAACCTCAATGCCATACCCGGGACTTGAACCACGGATCTTGGTCTCCAGCCGGATGCTCTACCACTGAGCAACCGTGGAAACATACCGGGATAGCATTAAATTCCTCAATTGATTCGCATGTTCCCTGGTAAATCACAAGATGATCTGAAATTATTTTGCGATCACATACCCCAACAAAATCTCAAAAACGAGTTGTATAATTTCTTCGTTCCGGGTTTTGCCTAAATTGTAGAATGGTTTTTAAGAAGCGGCTAATGGCATTTGATTGCAGTATATTCTGTTTACCTATTTATTTAAACTACACTGCTTTGCGACAGATCTTGTTCAACATCTCAATGTATTGTCTACATATCCTCGATCTGTATCTCGCGAAGTTTACTTTCTATGAATATGGAATTTTCCCATTGAAACTCTCGAACCCGCAGAAAGTTTCACTCAGTCTCGCACAATAGAAATTCAAATATTTCTTTTTTCTGCAATGACCTTCTGCAAATTTTCAAACGCAATGCTTTTGTGCATCTGCTTCTTTAAAATGTATACTGCGTTTGTGTTTTCCCTTTTTGAATCTCTACTTTAACGGATTCACATTCTTACGTATTTGGGTTGCTAGTCTCTTTCTTTTATTTCATATAAGTTATTCTTCTAATCATTAGAAATTAGTTTATATAATAAAATTAATTCTGCTTCCCCTAATTGGGTATTGCCACAAACAAAGCATACTAAAAAATCAAATACGAACTGCAAACTTTAAAACAATGAAATAACTAATAATGAAATTTTAGAAAAGATATACAATGCATAAAGAATTAAGCAAACAGAAGTGAATAATGCAATAAGTATAAACATTATTATACTTTAAAAATATTTTCGCAATATAAAAATGGCTCCTTAATAGCATTAGTAACGACTTTTCAAAATGTAACAAAAGAAGAAATAATAGGCTTCTTGCTCCAATAATTTCAATTGGAGCAGAAATATGGAATTGTTGACTATAAATTGCACACTTCTCAACATGGACTTCAGTCGGCTACTCTTCAACTGTTTGGCATCTGGTTGTAGCTCCCATCATGATTCAGAATTAATGGATATGATATCGATTGTTCTATTGAACTCTTCTTCAATGTTTCAAAGCTTCGGCGCAGTTTATGCCTTGAGATTTTTGTTTTAAAATTTTGTAATTATTATTTTCGTTTAATTTTAAAATAGTAGAAGATTCGTTTACATTCATTTCTAAGTTTATTCTTCTTCTTTTCTTAAAGTGATGGTATATAAATTTACTATTCATTTTTGATATATTAGATAATTATATAAGTGCTTAGTATTTTCTTCAAGAGTACATTTCCTTTTCATATTTATTTTTGTGGGCTTTAATTGATTACTTACGTTGAATTTCCGAAGGAAGTCTATTTTTTTTTAAATATTGCTGCAAATAATTATAAACTACTTTTATTCATGTCACCTTTAGAAGTTTATATATGTTTATTTTATACGTGTTTATTTTTAAAAGACAAATAAGCTACTTCACGATTTCTTGTTTGTTTAATTCAGAGTTGTTGAAAATGGAAAATTAAGGATACAATATATTAATTTCTGGAATGAAACTTAAGGATACAATATATTAATTTGTGAACCCAATTGATAACGTATTATCAATTGGGTTCACCTGAAAGAAGTAAACATGGAAAAGTTTGGAGAATATATTATGAAATATTTACAGCTAGGCTAAAGAGGAATGTGGAAGGACAATTGAAGGTAGAAATTGAGGAAAACAGGAATAGATGACAACTAATGGAAAATGAAGGGTTAGTGAAAGTAAAAATATGTACCTAAAAATTTGGCGTATTTTGTTCTGCTTTAAGACTTTTTACCCACGGCCAGATATTGATTGACCTGTGTGATATTGATGGATAATAGGTTGAAATAATGTTCAGACAAATACAGTAAAATCATATGAGAGTTATTTTACTTCTGTATTTTCAACTTCTGTACAATTAATTCTGTGTTAAGAATTATGTCAACTTCTTGCGAACTAAACTCGCCAGTAGGCGAATGGCTTTGGTTAGTTTGTGTAATTATCAAGGGATTTAATGACAAATTCAAATTTCTAGCAATTATGCCCTGCCTGTGTGAGACTTTGGCATAGTTCCAATTACTGTAATACAATTCCTTGGACATTTGCCTTGAAACTGTTGCACCAGATGTTCCTGCCCAAGTGACCATCAACAACTGCGGAAAACCTGATGGTTCCTAACATTGCTGCGCCACGATCTATAAAGAAATAAGCTGAGCGTAATATTAATTTTATCACGCATGCTCTAGTTAGGTTCCTTCCCTCCAATCAACAATCCGAGGATGCGTCGTGGCATTGATGTGATGTTAATTTGTGTGGGTAACCTTTAACAGAGCTAGACGTCCTCGGAAGTTAATTCTGACATTTACATGGATATGAATAATGTGAAAACCAGCTTTGAAATATCAATCTACGAAGAGCTGCGCTGTGTCTTGAAGGACAGTCTGTGCAGACATTATTAGGCAACATCAGGGGTTGCACGAGTCCTATGACTCCTTTCAAGGTTATGGACCATGTTGGGCAACATCAGTGGTTGCACGCGTCATACGGCTCCTTCCAAGGTTATGGACCATGTTGGGCAACTGCAGTGGTTGCACGAGTCATATGACTCGTTCCAAGGTTATGGACCATGTTGGGCAACATCAGTGGTTGCACGAGTCATAGGGCTCCTTCCAAGGTTATGGACCGTGTTGGGCAACATCAGTGGTTG
Source organism: Hymenopus coronatus (assembly GCA_030762935.1). NCBI lineage: Eukaryota > Metazoa > Arthropoda > Insecta > Mantodea > Hymenopodidae > Hymenopus > Hymenopus coronatus. The sequence continues at coordinate 13,589,172 of CM060890.1, forward strand.
CACGAGTCATAGGGCTCCTTCCAAGGTTATGGACCATGTTGGGTAACATCAGTGGTTGCACGAGTCATAGGGCTCCTTCCAAGGTTATGGACCATGTTGGACAACATCAGGGGTTGCACGCCTCATAGGGCTCCTTCCAAGGTTATGGACCATGTTGGGCAACATCAGGGGTTGCACGAGTCATAGGGCTCCTTCCAAGGTTATGGACCATGTTGGGTAACATCAATGGTTGCACGAATCATAGGGCTCCTTCCAAGGTTATGGACCATGTTGGGTAACATCAGTGGTTGCACGAGTCATAGGACTCCTTCCAAGGTTATAGACCATGTTAGGCAACATCAGTGGTTGCACGAGTCATAGGGCTCCTTCCAAGGTTATGGACCATGTTAGGCAACATCAGTGGTTGCACGAGTCATAGGGCTCCTTCCAAGGTTATGGACCATGTTAGGCAACATCAGTGGTTGCACGAATCATAGGACTCCTTCTAAGGTTATGGACCATGTTGGGTAACATCAGGGGTTGCACGAGTCATAGACTCCTTCCAAGGTTATGGACCATGTTGGGCAACATCAGTGGTTGCACGAGTCATAGACTCCTTCCAAGGTTATGGACCATGTTGGGCAACATCAGGGGTTGCACGAGTCATAGACTCCTTCCAAGGTTATGGACCATGTTGGGTAACATCAGTGATTGCACGCCTCATAGGACTCCTTCCAAGGCTATGAACCATATTGGGCAACATCAGTGGTTGCACGAGTCATAGACTCCTTCCAAGGTTATGGACCATGTTGGGCAACATCAGGGGTTGCACGAGTCATAGACTCCTTCCAAGGTTATGGACCATATTGGGCAACATCAGGGGTTGCACGAGTCATAGAACTCGTTTCAAGGTTATGGAGATATTAAAAGGTTTCACCATAATTCATTAACTGGGCAGCAGGAAGGAAATGACATGCAACGCCAACGAACATTGGAATAATTTATCATTCTCCGTGTCATCATCGTCATTATCATCATCAGAAGAGATTTTAGATCCTTAAGCACTAAACTATGTTCTTCCCATTTATACCTATAATATTGAACTATGTAGGTACATTGTGCGGTGACTGCAGAAGATGTGAGTACGAGTAGATTGAAAGGCTGTAAAGTGATTCACCGGCTAAAGTAAAATCACTTCATTCTAAGCGAGGTTTGGATTTTTATGCTATCCTATTTTAATTGTTACATCACAAGAAACAGGTGTGTACATAAATGGGTCCAAAATTATAACAGTAACTACATAGCAGGTGGCTAACTGATCCGTATTTGACGTGTATAGATGTCCCTTCGTGGGTTAAAACAATTGCAGAGTTGAACGGGATCATTTCAAGTTAAAACCGATAAATGGAGAAATGACTGAGCGACCTTCTTGCTTATCAGTGGAGACAGTGACCTGGTCGCGCTCATTCAGAGGGGTAAAGCGAAAGTCAGTTCTCCATCGGTCAGCCCCGTTAAGTTCTGCAACTTCTGCAACGCACGAAGGCAAATATCAAATACGGCACAGCCGGCCCACCTGCTAGGTATTTATTAGATCATCCTTATTCTATTTCAGAGCATTTTTTTGAATTTCATTATTATTAAATCATTTGTTTGCCCTTTGGGTCTTTATTCGTCATGTTCGTGCATTTGCATGGGCTTTATTTTATTGCCCTTTTACATAAGAGCTATTCAAACATTACAAGTACAGAATATCTTACCATAAGTATAAGCATCAGATTTCAAGTCGAAAATAAGAACAGTTTGTATAATCTTTACTCAGATCTGATGTGTTACATTCACATGACTTTTTTTACGGCTCTATCGTTTATTAGTGGCTACACAAATATTCCAAAGAACGTTTCTGTTTCTACTTCCTTTAATTGAGGTAAAGCTTTGCAGGAATAGCTAAAGAGAATAGCAATAATCAAATATTATTTATATTGATTTTAAAATTCTACTCTTTTCATTCAGTTACAAGAAACAGGTGAACAGCGAAAAAAATTTAAAAGGATGCCTACGTATGAACGATTCGACCCGTTACAACCAAAATCTTGCAACTAACTTACGGAAGAAAAGTTTTTTGAAAGTAAACTGTGTATTTTAACGCTATCTGCATTTTACACCTTCGTTCATGACTTAAAACTTACACTAATAAGATTATACAAAGTTCCGTACGAAGAAGAACCCGCAGACTATTCTCAGGAAATGTAAGATATTTGTTTTACTTCTCATGTAAAGATCTTCAACATTTGGTATTTTAATGAACATCAACGACTCCTTTTGAAAAAAAGCGAGAAGTTGCTCTGCATGTAAAGAGTAATTTTGAGGAATGAAGATTTTATTGAAAAGCCATGTGCCACATCTCTGGAAAATACTTAACTTAAATACCAAGTTTGGTGTTTAACCGACTTTCAATTTTTGAGTTATGCTGTTAACAAATACATAAACATACACGGACATTGTGTATACATTACCAAACATAATAATAAATATTTTCCTTTTTTGAATTCAGTGAGTCTGAAAATGTGTATTTCGGAAGAATGGAATTTTTGGGTAGAATATAGCACTTCCCCTACTCACTTTACATGGTAGAGAAATACAAAATTATGTGTTATTTAAATATCTTTCTGTACCCTCTGTTGTTTGTTAGTGTGGGAATTAATGTCATTTTACTCATTTCATTTTAATCGAAAAAAATCTGATGTGTTCCATTCACTTGATTTTCTCTACGTCTCTGCAACAAATTATTAAAAAGCTTATGCTTCAATTTATTTCATGCTAATCGACGAAAAATTAGCAGAAACAGTCTTTTCACTTGCTTTCTTGTAAATAGAAGCTAAATAAGGGATTAGCATTGGTTAAAGTGATAGTCAAAAGCTGGTTGCTAAGTAACTGAAGTTCCTTTGTTTGTATGGACACGAGTTGACAAATTCCTGTATGAGAAAAGTAAAAAACTCCTGTATATCAAAGCTGAAACTAAAAACAAACAAAGAATATCTAAAAAGCGACCAACTCCACGAAAAAAGATGTATATAACATAAATTGTGTGTATTAACATGCTCAACATTTTGTGTGTGGTAAGCTTTTTTTTTCGATCTCTTATGGTTTAGCAGTTATGCTAAATTCCGTAAAATTCATCCAGAGCAAAGTAGTCTGCAGAGGCTATTCCCAGAAAATTCAATAGTTACATCTCATTTGTCATGTAAATATATTTAATATACTACATTTTAATCAAAATCGTTGAGTCATTTTTGAGAAAATCAAAATGTTCAAAAAAAGTTCTATGTAAAGGGTAGTTGGGAGTGGGGGGATTTTCTTGAAAATCTTGTATCACACCCTTGGAAGAAACCAAATTTAAATGCCAAGTTTGGTATTTAACGGTCTTTTCGCTTTTGAGCTATGTTGCAGACACACACACTCACACACACAGATACACACACGGACCTTTTTCCAAAAATGCTTTTTCTGGATTTAGGGGGACCCAAAACATGTATTTTTGGTAAAATCTCGGTATTGAAATTGTGGGTGCATTACAATGCATTCTCTATACACTATTTACATAATACGTGTAGACAAACTAACATTTGCATATAGCTCTTTACATGCAATCGGGAGAAAAAAAAAAGCTGAAGTGTTCTATTCACATGACTTTCTCTAGATCTCTGCAAAAATTATTTTTAAAAAGCTTATACTTCTATTTACTTCATGCTAGTTGAGAAAAATTAGCAGAGAAAGTCGTATTCCTTGCTTTCTTGTAAGTAGAAGCGAAATAAAGGAGTACCATGGGTTAAAGAGATAGTCAAAAGATGGTTGCTATAGAGTGAAGTTCCTTTGTATGGATAGGAGTTGAAAAATTGCTGTATGAGAAAAAATGTAGGTTTTTTAAGGCTCAAAAACCATCAATTCCACGAAAAAGGTTTATATGACATAAATTGTGTGAAAACCCGGTATCGAATTTTTGAGCGGATTACAATAACTATTCTGTACACTATGTATATATTACCTGTAGAGAAATCGATACGACTTTAAGGAATGAAATATTGAACACGTCCAGCAATTAATAACACAAATGGCGGAAAATACCCAGCCCCCCAAAAATAGTTGTTTCAAATAAAGTGCGTGCTTTAAACGTATATCTATATACAGCTTATGTGTAGCTCGTCTTCATTTATGCGTTAATGTTTACCAGTTATACAAAATTTAGAAAATTCTTTCTGAATCAAGACGATGTTTACATGCCGTCTCTAGTAATTTCAGGATATCTATTTTATTTACCGTGTAAATATCTTCATTATGGGACACTTTGATCAAGCTCATGTAAATTAGTTTTGAGAAAATTGAAACATGTTCAAAGAATTCCATGTAAAGGGTAGTTTGGGGAGAGAACTTCCCTTGAAAACCTTCATATCGGATTTTTGGAAGACACTGAACTCAAAAACCAAGTATTGTATTTATCTGCCATTTCGCTAATAAGCTGTACTGTTCAAACACACACGCGGGCTCATTTTCTCACTCACTCACTCGCGCACTTTCTCTCTCTCTCTCTGGCTCTCTCTCTCTCTCTTTCACACACACACTCTCTCTATCTCTCTCACACACTCTCTCTCTCTCACACACACACACTTGCTCTCTCTCACACACACTCTCTCTGTGTGTCTCTCTCTCACACACACACACTCACTCTCACACACTCTCTCTCTGTGTCTCTCTCTCACACACACACACTTTCTCTCTCTCACACACACACTCTCTCTCTCTGTGTCTCTCTCTCACACACACACACACTTTCTCTCTCTCACACACACAGTCTCTCTCTCACTCACACACTCTCTCTCACACACACACACTCTCTCTCTGTGTCTCTCTCACACACACACTCACTCTCACACACTATCTCTCTATCTCTCTCACACACTCTCTCTATCTCTCACACACTCTCTCTCTATCTCTCTCACACACACACTCTCTCTCTGTCACACACACACACACATACAGGACGATCTTTTTCAAGCATTTTTTTTTAATTTAGATCGGTGCAAAATATGAATTTGCGGCGATATCTCAACATCGAGATAACCTTCTACAAAGTCAAAGTCTTTCGCTTTGTCATTAATTAGTGGCTATCAAAACTATTCGTAGAAATACGAAATTACTTTCTAAATATAAATACACCACACTTTTCTATATTTTTATGAAATTGGGAAGAAAAGTTTGGCTGATTAAAGCGTTTAGATTATAGTTTCATACTGGAGTTTTGGACAGTGTTTTTGCATTACACAGTAATTTTGGAAGTCACGTGAATACATTATTTCTAATAAAATGTTTACAAACATTCTAATCGGTTTGGAAATATATATTAATGAATTTACAAATAAAACTACGAGGTGACTCAAATGCTCCTTTGTGCATTAAAATTACTCACAGGGTTATTAGAGTGCAAACCGGTCAGCGCGGAACTACGTCACCGGTCTTAGGTTTATCCCTCTTGCTTATTAGCAGAGACGGTGAGAGAGACGTCAGCGGGGAACTGCTTGTATGCTCTTGCTTATTAGCACAGGGGGTGAGAGAGATGCCTTCATTGAGAGGGTCAGTTCCTTATTGACACGTATAAATTTGAAATTGCCCCGTTGAGTTCTGCAGCTCTTTTTAACGCACCAAGGTATATCTACACACGTCAAATGCGGGACAGTTGTAAAACTAGTATTTTATCAATGTAAGAATACCTCTACTCTGTACCTAGTTCAGTTGGGATTATAATTTACCCTAAAATTCATTACCATGATTTTCCGCAAATACGTTATCAAGCCTCCGGAATAATTAATCAAAGAACATTTATAGAAAAAGATCCGCGTGCGCTCGAATGTGAGTATGTGTGCGTGTGAACTGCGTAACTCAATAACGATAAGTAAAATAAATACTAAACTTATAATTAAATTTCATCCTCCAAAGATGCAAAACGAAAATGTTCAACAAACTCTCCCAATTCAAACCACCCTTTACATGGTAAACTTTTGGTGTATATTTTATATTCTAAAATATTACTGTAACCTTTTATTTCAAATTTCATATTAAAATATTTTATATGATAAATTAAATTTATAGCTTGAGTATTCTGGAAATAGTCTATGAGGTCCTCTTCCTTCGAAAGTAATTTTGTATAATATTGTATAAAAGTTTTAACCGAAACTGGAGACAGTAATTCTTGACGTCACTGTTTAATAATGATCTTGATATCAAATATCTATAGACAATCCCCAATAATTTTATTATTTTAATTACGTGTTTATACAAGTGATTTACTTTATTTCTTTGTATTTATTTCATAAATTGTATCATTAGCTATGTTAGCTGGTTACAGCTGTGGCGTACTTCCTAGCCTTGTTTATAAGGATCTCTAACTGCAACATTCCAGCTCTCGCGGTCGCGTGCCTCAGCGAACGTGAGAGGTCACGCCCGTGGACGGAATTCTTACATTATTATTGCTGTTTTTATTATTGAACTATGGAGATAGTGTCCAGTTTATTATTTCAAAGAGATGGTAGGTATTGCATTGCATGCACCCAAAAATTCAATACCGAGACTTCAACAAGAATACATGTTTTGCATTTTAGAATAAGGTTAATGCGCTCGTCTGTTAACAGCATAACTCAAAAAGGAAAAGTAGGATAGATACCAAACTTAAATTTTAAATTCAAATCTTCTAAAGATGCTACACGAAGTTTTGCAGAAAATCCTTAAACATGTAACGGGGCATTTTTCAGAATTTTCGACTTTCTCAAAACATTGCTCTAACAATATTGATTAAAATGCCATATGTTATAAACACTTACACGACCAATCTTGAATGTTCCAGAATATCCTGAGAGGTGCTCTTCTCTCGGAAGAAATTTTCGATGATCTTGTATAAGCAGTAAACATGAAGTTACTGACGAAAACCTATTACACAACAAAAGTAAATCTAGTGGATCGCAATGGATTTGAAACAACGTTTTTGTGATATAAACTATTTTCGAGATATCTGCTTTAATCGGTTCGAAGTTTTCATAACTTTCTTACGATTATATGTTCAGAGTAGGGAATCTTATGGCCAGTATAAATCAGATTTCAAACTTTTAATTTGCCTTTGTTCTGTAACGAAATACGCAATATCGCTATTTCTACAAAGGCTTGTCTTGGTTATAATTAAGTAGACAAAAAATATATATTTTAGGAATATGTTTATACCCATTAATATATAGGTAGATAGAGAGCAAGAGAATCATGTGATTGTGGGAAATAGGACTTTTAAATAATTAAATCTGTTATTCATTAATACTTGCAGAATATATCTCCTTCGTTGCATTTAATACATTTCTTGCTTTCACATGAGCTGCCTCATTTAGGTACATATTACTGACAAACCCAGTATTTATTTATGTATGTCTATGTTTATTTTTACCTGTAAAATGAGTATTCTTGTAGTAGTACTGTTTTCTCTACCGGCAAATCTTCTTTTCTAAGTGAGAGCAAGCTCAACAACAAGCCTCCGAACGGGAGAGTATGATAGCCAATACCTCACTGGACCAAGAGTGCTTGTGGGTTATGCCTTTTCCCTCAATATGGTGTATTGCATACTGCAGGCACAACCCTATGAGTGGGTAACTCTCCGAGGGAAGTGGCGCTAAGGTAACGCCTGCCACTCGCATTCAGCTGGTCATCGGCTTGATTCCCGGCAAGGCATTCGGTTTTTCAGAGGTTTCACTGGATGGCCAGGCGAATGTTGGGAAAGTTCATTTCATCGCCAAATTTTCCTATTTCTTATTTGTTTCAGGGTTGAAGGACCAGGTGGGATGGTGGCTTGCGCACTTGTTCCTGACGTAGTTGTCGGTAACGCTCGATTGGGACTCACTTTTTATAAACGTTTTTTCTGTTTTCCCTGCATATTCCCTGTTTGTTTTCCTATTGATTTTCCGCTTTTATATATATATTTTTTTTTTTTATTTTATTACAGCTAAGCAAAAGCTTATCTAGTAATATTTCCTTCATAAATAAGTTCACAATGTATAAGCGAGTTTTCCTCTGAAGGCCCCAAAGCTTACACTAATTCTTACGGTCACACATTAAGTCATCTGGCTTGATTCTTTTCAATCTTCTAACTTCACACTTACTAAGCACATTCATCATCTCTTTATTTTCATGGTGCTACTCTTAAATGATGTTTCGTTGCGGTCTGTTTTATTTCTTCTGTAACAGTGTCGATCTTGAGATCTCTATGTATGATCATTCCGCACATACCAAGGTGCATCAATTATTGTTCTTAAAGCTTTATTTTGAAATGTCTGTGTATGTTTTATATTGGTCAATTTAGAACATCCCCAAAGGTATATCCCATTGGTCCAGACTGGCTTTAACATCTGTTTGTATAATAATAGCTTACTGTCTGTGTCAAATTCAGAATTTCTCCCAATAAATCACTAAAGATTCTTATATTTGATAACTAACTCTTTTCTTTTAGTTTCTATATGCTTACACCAATTTAGTTTTGAGTCTAGTGTCATTCCTAGGTACTTCACTGATTGAGTTTGAGGTGTAGTTTGATTAATTGTTTTTATTGGTAGTATCTTAGTTTTATTATTCTTAAAGTTGATGTGTAGAGATTTACATTCATTTAATTTTATGCGCCATTTCTTCGTCCATTCGTTAATCCTATTGACAGCTTTCTGTAATTTCTGAGTAGATTTCTCTATTGTATGTCCTACTGCCATTATTCCTGTGTCGTCAGCGAAGGTAGCCATAGTAGTATCATCTTGGAATGGAATATCCCTAGTAAATATAAGGTGTAGTATTGGCCCCAAGTCTTTAATCCAGAGTATTCATTTCCATATTTAATTCGGAAATGTCTCCATTCAAAATAGGATGGCAGTATTTGATAAAAGTGATCTCGTTGGAGCTTAAAAACTAGACCTTTGTGCCAAACTATATCAAAGGCTTTGGCCACATTTAGAAATACTCCAGAACGAATTTCGTTTTCCTCTAACGTTCTTTCTATTACATTGACTATACGATGTACTTAATAAATTGTTGACTGTTTATTTCTAAATCCAAACTGATGTTCTGGTATTAATTTACTTTATAGGTTTTAATTGCTTTAACAATAACTTTCCAAGTACCTTAGATAATTGAGATAAGAGTGAAAGTGTATGATTCCTTTTCATTAAGATTTTTTCCAGGTTTAAGGATCTGCTACTTTTCATATACTTGGGATATATTTAAGTCTTAATGCAGGATTTATCATATGTAATAGCTTGATAAGAGCTTTTTGTAGTAATTCTTTAAGAATGTATACTATGATTAAATCATATCCTGGTGCTTTTTCATTTACTGTGTATTTCAAGTTTTAATTCTTTGAGCGTTACACGCCTAAGTTCTTTACCTTTCCTTTTCTTGCCATGTTTTATATCCTCTTCAGATGTTTGTGTATATAAAGGTTGAAAAATCTTTTCTAGATAGTTGGCAAATACGTCTGCTTTATCCTTATCGCTCCTTGTCCATGCTCATTCTCCTTTTTTTACTGGCGGAGTTTGATTAAAAGTGTTTTAATACTCCATAAAGAATAATCAGTAGCTTTTTTCGTTGTTAATCCTTTCATATAGATAGTAAATGATTTATTTTAATACTACTGATCAAATTCTTTAATTAATTACAAATTTGATTTCACCGCTTTTTATCTTTTGGTGCCCGTGTTCTCTGTTACTTTTTACGCAGGTTTGTTTTTCACTAATTAATTCTCTCACTTCCATTGGATAGGAGATATCTTTTACGTTATTCCTACTTTTGATTTTCTGGAGTATGGTTCCATGCTGCTTGTTGAATATTAGTAACAAAGAGATCTATCTCTGCTTCCAGCTGTTGCGGTGATTTTAAAGGAACTTTAAGTTCGATAGTGCTCTATAATTCATTTTTGAACCCTTCCCAATTTGTTTTATTATTAATTAGTCTTAGGGGTTATCTTTTATTATTTTATTATCACTTACTGTTAATATGATAGGGGAATGATCCGATGAAATATCATAATCCTCATTTACGTGCACATAATTGTTAGAGATACCCCTCGTTATGAAGAAATCAATTAAATCTGGTGTTTTGTTTTCATCTGTCGGCCAATATGTAGGTTTTCCAGTTGAATGGAATTGGCAGTTTGTTGTAATAGCTGCCCTATACAGCTCCCTTCCTTTAGTAATGGTTATTCTTGATCCCCAATGAGAATGTTTGACGTTATAGTCACCTCCAATAATAAAGTAATTACCTGGAGTCTTAAAGAGATTAATATAATCCTCTTCTTTTACGTTATACCTTGGGGGACAATATATTGCAGAAATGTTAAAACACATAGCTTTAACTTGGATACTGATAGTTATAACTTGCATTTCCTCGGTTTCTATTTTACTTTATTTGTAGTGTTTACATTTCCAAACAATCATGCTCAAGGCGTGGCTTGAACCTGCCATCTCCTGCACCACGGAGCACTTAAGCTAGACCGACGTCTTCAGAGCTTCCGGCTCGGTCCCTCTATGAGAACCACGGAACTCAGGGCTTTTGAATTGCGCCGGGCCGTGTTCCATCCGTAGCTAGGGATTCCGTCCATACTTGCACCCGTTATCTGGTCGCTCTTCGGGTCTCCCCCCTCATTCCCTCTGTTAAATAAGACGTAAAGGGGCCCAGAGCCTACAGCGATGCTCTCCAGAGTATTGGAACTCCGTCCCTATGTAATCCTAATTTTAGATGATTAACTCGCTGTTCTTTGTCGCTCAATCAAGCTGCAGCAGCCTGAGGTAGAGGAAATATTGCATTCCGACCAAAAATTCAGTGCAAATACACTACATAATCCGTAAACTTAATGGCTGACCTAATGTTGTGCTGCCTTATTGCTTACAACATGTTAGAGTTTTCGCCAGATATTTTAGCGTAAACGTTGCTGATATCCATAGTAGTGGTAGTTTGGGGCTGTCATGATCGCCTTCTAACTCCGGTTAGTGTGTTTATATCGGATCCAAATCCTACCACCACAACATACAGCGAAAAGGTGGACCACGAGAGAGTACTTTATAGAAGTAATCATGTGTTGGATATGAAATGACAATGATTTTTTGTAGTGTTTATCGCCCATTTTTACTACTTGTGGCACCGCGGTCGATGACACTGGTAATACAGGGAATGAAGATGGTGCATCGCTGGACTTTGATGGCGGGGGAAGCTAGAGAATTCGGAGAAAACCCACACCTGCGCCGTTTGTCCATCACAAATGACACTGAGTTCATAGATTCCTTTACGCGCCAATAGTTGTAACGTGGCATCAAAGTGAAGTAAGCCAGGCAAGGGATTTTACCGACAGCGTCCTACTGCTCTTAAAAGCAAGCAGTACTGTTGAAATGTTAGTTTACACTTAATGGTAACAGCAATATAAACACATTGAATAAAACTGAAATATGTATTAAATCACTTCACGTACTGTTGCAGTAAGAGAGAGTTATCCCTATTGTGACATATTGAAGTAATATTCACAATGATTCTATACTCAGCAACTGGATAACTCTCCAAAGATCTTATATATGGTGCTCGTTCTGGTCAAGTTTGCACTGAACCCGAACTAACAAAAACATCAGAATCCTGAAAAACTACATGATTAGGTAAAATGGGATATGAAAGTCTTACTCATTGAGAAGCATGAACATAAAATTACTGAGAATAATGTAAGTTTGTAATAAATTGTAATACATGACAGCAGCTCACGATCGGAACACACTGACACCTTTTTTCTTTCTTTTTCCTCCAGTTTCCTCGAGTTCTTTTATTGACCTACAGACATGTGCAAATTATTAGACTCAATGTTGAAATTTTTAACATACACCGTTTATTTTTTATCTATTTAACATAAATAACCCTACAACATATTTTTTTCAACTCTTAGGATTTTGTGCGCATTCCTTTAGCGTTTATTACCATTTTGATGCGTTTACGCATGCTCTCTACAAGGGTGGAACACTTTTCCTTTATTTCTTCATCTCTGTGCCAAATGCTTATCAGGCTCTCAATAAGCTGAACTTTTGTTGTTATTTTAAATTTTTTCAGTCTCTGTTTAACAATACCCCACAGATTGTCTATTGGATTTAAATCAGGCCTATTCCCCGGCCATGGTAGTATTTTTACAGTGTTTTCTTTGAGGAACTGGGTTACAGATTTTGCCTTATGGCAGGGAGCACTGTCATGCATTAACACAAACTCACCATTTGGAAACCATTCTTTACTTTGCTGAAATAGTCTTGTTTCTAATACACTTTTATGCTGTTTTTGCTCCATAGATCTATGTATAATCTTCCAGGTGCATGGACAGACATACAGCTCCAAACCATTTTTGATGTTGGGTGTTTTACTCTTTGATTGACACAATGCTTGTTTATCTGTCCTTGTCACACATTGGCTGCTCTCTTCTCATACTTCAAACATGGATTCATCTGAGAAAGTTACCTGAAACAATAAAAACCTCTATTAACATTAAACAGTTTTAAAATTGCTCAAAGATAGTATAACAAAACCAGCAATGAGAGAAACAAAGTTTACGTTGTTTATTTCATTTGCATAAAATTTACATGTACATATTTTTATTTTATGCTATATACAATTTTCATACTATTTACCTTTCTCCGAAATTCAACTGGATATTTCTGTATCTCTTTGGCCCATTCTAAACGTTTTTTTTTTTTGTTTTTTTTTGCCATTGCAGGTGTCTGTTTAGACTTTTTACGAGGCCTGCGTGCCGGTAAACCTGCTTCACATAATCTTCTGCAAACTACTGAGGCTAATATTCCTGTACTGTACTGCTTTGGTTGATTTTTGAGGTCAATGGTGGTTGTTCTTCTGTTTTGTTTCGCCAGCTGCACAGGTTTTCTTTGAATCCTTGGTGATAGCTTTCTTTTCCTCCCGCATTTTCCATCCCTTTGTGAGGTCAGCATCTTACCGAATTTTAACGCTTGATTAATGCGACTAACAACTTTTTGTGAAATACACAATTTTTGAGCTATTTCACGTTGTGAATAAAGAATTTCCTTCAAAAGACTCTCAGTTACAGCTACTTTCCTTGGGGATAAGTCAGAGTTTTACCCATAACCTCACTTTTGAATCAATGTGAATGCTAAGGATAAGATACACGATGGTACCTGACTTGAGATCAATTAATTATAAATAATGAGGATATATTACCATAAAACACAATAAAGGCAACTATTAACAAATCTTTAGTTACTGCACTAACGAAATGAAAGTAATATCACCAAACAGTTGGATAAACAGACATGAAGAAAATTGCTGCTCTTAATTCAGAGCTATCACCATAAGTAAAATTGTACGGAATTATATCTTCGTGTTGTTCTTATGATTATGTCGTTCTCTGGTTGAAATCTCCCCCCCCCCTCCTTAATTATGACAAGACCTTAGGACAGGAGAAACGAACACTATTAATAGTTAGGTGCTAGAGAAAATAGAGTAGTGTTAAATATTGTATATAATGTATATTTGTCGTTTACTTACAATAACTAATTATAGTTTGCATTTCCAATGTTCATTGCTTTTAGAACTCATCTGGCTCTCGTGGTTTGCCTTTGTATAATATTAAGTGTTGTCCACTGTTGGTTTCAGCTTGAAGAAGCACCTTGGAGTTCTGCAATGGGATTCAGCAACTACGGGATATCTGCGTACGTATTCTAGGATAAAATACTTTAATTTGTTCATACGAACATTGTTTTCTAATATACTCTAGACTTGACTCCGGAACTGGAAGTCATTGATTGCAGAAAGCAGATCTACCTCGCTTACTCAAAGCAATTAGTTTGGTAAACACTACTTTTGAACCATATAACACAAACTAGTCGAAAATAGATGTCACAATTTAATAATCGTGTAAAATAGTGAAAATTCTCTTAAATCTAAGAGTGTGTATGTAGTATATTTCTAAAATATTAAGTGGAGCAGGATATTTATATTGATTTCATTAAATGTTGGCAATTGTCTTTGCTAAAGCAATGCATTGACATTAATTGTAGCCACAAACACAGATTATGGTTGTGTGGCGGCTGCACACTGTGTTTTGTACACGCCCAGAAACTGAAGTGAGCGTATAACATGGTTGTATTCTAAAGAAACCGTACTAATCGTGAACGTTTTCAATTCGTAAAATCGTAACTATTGAGACAAAAAGAATAAAAATGAAATATATCGCCACTTCTTTCCTATATATCATAGAAACATTTATTTATGCATTATAGACACTTTCTGTCTTAAGTGTCCTGTTATATTAACTTAATAACATTCAGATGTTTCTGTCAGAAATATTTGAATTGTGCAGCTCAGAACACAACATATATTTTATCTAGGAAACAACTACTGAATACATATTTTTTTTTTAAAAATTTCAACTTCTCAACGTATCTCAAAATACACAATCAAAAACTTAAACTGTTACGTTACTTCGTTCTGCCTCCGTGACAATTAGCTCCTGCTTTGTTGATGTGTGCCATTATAAGAAACCAACATATGTTAAAACCAGTTTTAACTAGCAAACGTTGTTAAAATTGTGATGATTAAAAGTACATAAAACCAGTTACACAGAATATTTTGGATACAACTAGTTCTAGCAACAAATGTTATGTAATCCTAGTTAAAACTGGATATGACATGGACGAGTTATAAGCAACTCGTAAATAGTAATTTACATTTTTACTGCTAGTAACTGTAAAATATTCTTGCATATTGCCGTTAGGATTCCGATTGTCTTCAGATTCTTTCTAATACTCGTATTACATCACATTACTCATTGCAAATCTGTAATAAAAATATAAAAACCAGCCGATATCGATGAATGTTACAGAGAATTTTTTTTAAACGCTCCTGTGTTTTACATGTATATATTTTATTTAATGGTTAGCAATATTCAGGCATACTTCTTGTTTTTATTTTCTTTACGCAGTACATAGGTAGAGAAGGTATTGCACTCCACTCAAAAATTCTACACCAGCCGTTTAACATAGAAATATAATGTTAGGGTTCCCTGTTACATAAAAAAATTGGAAAAATATCCATATGCTCGTGTGTCAAAGTGTTCGTGTGTGTTTGTGTGTGTGTGTGTGTATCTGAAAAACGAATGGTTGGTTTAATATTAAACTTGGTATTCAAGTTTAGTATCTTAAAAGAATGAGAAACGAACCTTTTCAAGAGAATCCCTTCCCCCACCAAACTATCCATTACATGGAAATATGTTCGACAATTTTTCAAAGTTTTCTAAAGACACTTACACGATAAATAAAATGTATGCATTAAACTTTCTGGCAACAGTCTCCGAAGAACTCTTAATTCAGGATGACATTTGTAAATTGTAAGAGAGACTCAAACAGTGTGTGTATCTCTTTAAAACTAACAATTTATGCTCCTTTGCCGAGACATTCCTTGTTATTGGTTTCAATTTTAAAATATTTAAAATTGTTATCAAACGGGACTTTTCCAGTCCCATTTCTTTTGTATTACTTCTGTCATCCAAAGAGAATGTATTTCAATAACATGCATCCAGCTTTTAAAAATGATATCGCGTTAGACTAGGATATACTCTTATTTTCGTTCCAGTTACAAGGAAGCAAGTAATAAGAGCATTTCTGCTAAAGTTCTTCCCGATTAGCATGAAGTAGATAACAGAATAAGTTATTTTTTAAGAACAGCTCGTTACAGACTAGGTAGAGAAATTCTGTGCATGGAATGCGTCAGATTGATTTCCCCAGTGAACACATACCTTAGGAATTGCATGTTCACTTTTGCAGGCCGTGTGTTCCCTTGTCCATCCATCATTTCAGGCATTTCGGTACGCGGCGAAAATCATTTAGCCTCTCCCTTTCTAGCTGGTTAACAATTTGTTTTCTGGCTGTTCACATTAATTGTTAACAGAAGCATACACCAGACATACCTATTCTTAACTCTTAGTGTTTGCGCGTCCTATCTATCTGTCTGTCTATCTATCTATCCATCTATCCGTCTATCCGTCCGTCCGTCCGTCTGTCCATCCATCCATCCGTCCGTCCGTCCGTCCGTCCATCCATCCATCCATCCATCCATCCATCCATCCATCCATCCATCTGCCTTCAGTGATGCATAAGTATTTATCTTTAAACTAATTAAGAATTTAAATAACAATATCTTATCTTGCATAAATTGCTGAAGTGCTTGTGAGAAATGGAGTTAGCTTTGAAAAGCTCACTGTAACTCTACCAACGAATCATTGACGTAAGAGGATAAAACAGTTCTATTGTGTGTCTGTGCTTTTTTTGTTTATGGTGTTTAACATTACATATGACACCACAGGTGATGATGCTGATGGAATGCGATGGCGGGGAAAACCAGAGAACCCGGAGAAAGCTCGCCTCAGCGCCGTTTTATCCACCACAAATCCCACTGCAATCGCCTTGGTGAGGGGCGAGTGATCTATCCACTCGGCCACTGTTGGCCCTTGTGTTACCATACTATTACTCCGATTCCCATCACATTTCTCTCATCGATTTCTACTTATCCAGATGAATCTCAGCTATCCAAGCTTCTAAATACACTGGTCTTGTACGAAAGAGCTTGAAATCATTAATTTCAGTAAGTATCGGAATTGGCTCAAATGCAGCACAGAAAACAAAAAAATATAAAATATAAAATTTTTGTAGATATATCTGTTAACTCGCCAAAATTTTCAGTTCCTATAATGGCAGATTAGCAATAACTGAAGCAAACAAAATCGATTTGTAGTAAGCCTGATTCAACGTTATACTCTTTCATTTGCGGTTCATAACTCTTACGGTGACCTCTATCATAGCATGGAGCAATTAGTTTATGCTCAAATAGGTACTGTACTCTTCAACTTTAGAACTTGTTCTTTCCGCAAGATTTGAACACGTGCAACAAGCAGCTCATAAGAAATGATCTGCTTACAATAACAATATTTAACCTTATATTAGAATAGGTGTTTTAAAAGTTGCAAATACTGTGATGTCCCTGTTTCAGTGGCATGATGGCGTTTCTGAAGCAGACAATGCTTCTTGCTATCGTATACCCTGAACATCAACAGCATGATAACGTTTCTGAAACAGACATTGCTTGCTGCTATCGTATACCCTGAAGATCAACAACATGATGGCGTTTCTGAAGCAACACTGCTTGCTGCTATCGTATACCCTGAAGATCAACAGCATGATAACGTTTCTGAAACAGACATTGCTTGCTGCTACCGTATACCCTGAAGATCAACAGCATGATGGCGTTTCTAAAGCAGACATTGCTTGCTGCTATCATATACCTTGAAGATCAGCAGCATGATGGCGTTTCTGAAGCAGACATTGCTTGCTGCTATCGTATACCCTGAAGATCAACAACATGATGGCGTTTCTGAAG
The DNA here is from genome assembly GCA_030762935.1 of Hymenopus coronatus. Taxonomy (NCBI): domain Eukaryota; kingdom Metazoa; phylum Arthropoda; class Insecta; order Mantodea; family Hymenopodidae; genus Hymenopus; species Hymenopus coronatus. Next base: position 13,606,638 of record CM060890.1, read on the forward strand.
CAACATTGCTTGCTGCTATCGTATACCTTGAAGATCAACAGCATGATGGCGTTTCTGAAGCAGACATTGCTTGCTGCTATCGTATACCCTGAAGATCAACAGCATGATAACGTTTCTGAAACAGACATTGCTTGCTGCTATCGTATACCCTGAAGATCAACAGCATGATAACGTTTCTGAAACAGACATTGCTTGCTGCTATCGTATACCCTTAAGATCAACAGCATGATAACGTTTCTGAAACAGACATTGCTTGCTGCTACCGTATACCCTGAAGATCAACAGCATGATGGCGTTTCTTAAGCAGACATAGCTTGCTGCTATCGTATACCCTGAAGATCAACAGCATGATGGCGTTTCAGAAGCAGACATTGCTTGCTGCTATCGTATACCCTGAGGATATATATCATGATGGCGTTTCTGAAGCAGACATTGCTTGCTGCTATTGTATACCCTGAGGATATATAACATGAAGGCGTTTCAGAAGCAGACATTGCTTGCTGCTATCGTATACCCTGAGGATATATGTCATGATGGCGTTTCTAAAGCAGACATTGCTTGCTGCTATCGTATACCCTGAGGATATATATCATGAAGGCGTTTCTAAAGCAGACATTGCTTGCTGCTATCGTATACCCTGAGGATATATATCATGATGGCGTTTCTAAAGCAGACATTGCTTGCTGCTATCGTATACCCTGAGGATATTTATCATGATGGCGTTTCAGAAGCAGACATTGCTTGCTGCTATCGTATACCCTGAGGATATTTATCATGATGGCGTTTCAGAAGCAGACATTGCTTGCTGCTATCGTATACCCTGAGGATATATATCATGGTGGCGTTTCTAAAGCAGACATTGCTTGCTGCTATCGTATACCCTGAGGATATATATCTTGATGGCGTTTCAGAAGCAGATATTGCTTGCTGCTATCGTATACCCTGAGGATATATATATCATGATGGCGTTTCTGAAGCAGACAATGCTTCTTGCTATCGTATACCCTGAACATCAACAGCATGATGGCGTTTCAGAAGCAGACATTGCTTGCTGCTATCGTATACCCCGAGGATATATATATCATGATGGCGTTTCTGAAGCAGACAATGCTTCTTGCTATCGTATACCCTGAAGATCAACAGCATGATAACGTTTCTGAAACAGACATTGCTTGCTGCTACCGTATACCCTGAAGATCAACAGCATGATGGCGTTTCTGAAGCAGACATAGCTTGCTGCTATCGTATATCCTGAAGATCAACAGCATGAAGGCGTTTCTGAAGCAGACATTGCTTGCTGCTATCATATATCCTGAAGATAAACAACATGATGGCGTTTCTGAAGCAGATATTGCTTGCTGCTATCGTATACTCTGAAAATCAACATGATGGCGTTTCTGGAGCAGACATTGCTTGCTGCTATCGTGTATCCTGAAGATAAATAACATGATGGCGTTTCTGAAGCAGACATTGCTTGCTGCTATCGTGTATCCTGAAGATCAACAGCGTGATGGCGTTTCTAAAGCAGACATTGCTTGCTGCTCTCTAATATCCTGAAGATCAACAGCATGATCAGTTTAGTAGCGGTTAAGTAACCTGGAAAACTTAATGAATGATTATTTAATGTGTGTATCACAGCTGATGCCCCGCTGTCTGTAATACCTTGCGCGATGGTAGTGGTGCTTTTATCAATTAAGCTACGCTTTTAGATGAGAATTTACAGCAATATGAACATATTTTGTCTAGTAGCTAAAATGGAAAGGCAAAACAAAATTTAGTACGTTTTTTTTTTCAAATTCATCTATGTAATCGGGTATTATACGGATAAGTCAGCTCTTTTCTTTTTAATTTCTCTAGCCCGTATGTACAATGTACATAGTGAAGGTATTGTATTCCATCCAAAAATTCGAACCGATATTTTCATTGGAAATACATGTCTTTGAGGCACCCTGAGCCCGTAAAAAGCATTTTTAGAAAAAAGGTGTGTGTATGTGTCTGTGAACAGCATAGCTGAAAAACGAAAAGTCATACCAAATTTAACATTTAAGTTCAATAGCTTCCAAGCATACGATACGAAGGATACGTATTGTGTCCTTAGAAGCTTTCTTAATAATCTGCCCATTCTAACTATTCTTTACATTGAACAGTTTTTTTATGGATTTTGATTAAAATGCCATATATTAAAGATATTCACTTCATAAATAAAATGTAGATATATTTTGAATTTTCTAGGAATAGCTTCTGAAAAGCTCTTTATTTTGGTTGATTTTTGCAGAATGTAGCATAATAGTTAAACCATAAGAGATACACAAAACAAAAGATGTAGATGTAGATCTTGTTAAAACACATAATTTATGTCATTTACGTTGACCGATTTCGAGATATCATTGTTATTGATTTAAATTTTAAACTAAATTTTCTCAAACGGACCATGCAAAGCGAACTGAACCACAATTGCTTCACATAGTGACCAGCTTTTAAAGTATTTTAATATCACTTTAACCTAATTTATTCCCCTATTTCCCTTCTACCTAAAAGGAGGCAAATAATAAGAGCAATTCTGCTGATGCTCATAGTTTAGCATGACGTAAATAAAAGAATTATCTTTTGTAAGAAAAAGCTAGAATAAGCTATGTAATGGAACGCATTACCTATGTATACTATGCGCAGGTATATATTATTGAATAAAAACAATTCACACCAACATTTCAGTGAAGATGTGTATACATTTTGAGCTCTGCTGAACGAAAAACATTATTTTTCTACCAACTAGATGAATACCAATCTTCGTATTTAAGCCCAATAACTTTGAAGAAAGCGACAAGAGAGCTTTCACCCCAAACTCCCATTTACTTATACCTATATTTCTCTATATACTACATGGTATGTAGGTAGAGAAGGCGTCGCACTTAACCTAAAAATTCGATACAGAGATTTTACCATAAATGCACGTTTTAGAGTCCCCTGTATGCAAGCTAAGTAATTTTAGAAAAAGCTTCGTGTCTCCTTGTGACACGGTAACTCAAAAACGAAAAGTCGGTAAAATACCAAACTTGAAATTTAAGCTTAGTGTATTCCAGGAATGTGACACGAAGATTTTGAAGAAAATGCCCCACCCCAAAGTACCGTTTATATGGAAAATATTTAGAAAATTTTGATTTCCACAAAAACGGTTTAACTATTTTGATTAAAAGACCGCATATTAAAAATACTTACATGTCAAATAAAATTGATATATTCAATTTTTGAAAACAGCTTCTGAAGACCTCTTTTATTCTGGATGAAATTTGCTGAATTTTGTATAACTGCTAATCCGAAAGAGATAGATAAAATGATACCACACAAAATATGCAGATCTTGTTAAAACCAACAATTTACGTCATATATGTTTTTGTGTAGTTGACCACCTTTAGATATTCCTTCTTATTGGTTTCAGTATTAAAATACTTTTCACATACGGAGAGTTATTAAATCCTGCCAATAAAAATGTGGATTTTAACTACATGGCAACCATATTTTAAAAGCTTTGACTATCGCTTTAGCCTGCTATAATCTCTTATTTCCATTCTACTTACAAGGAAGCAAGTAATAAGACTATTTCTGCTAATGTTTATCTCGATTAGATGAAGTAGGTAGAAGAATACTTTGTTACCAAATGTAAAAATTGTTCCAATGGTTTTTATTATAATATTTTGGGTATTGATTTGGAAGTTAAAATCTACATCTTGAGTTTTGCAGAAATAGCCGGGAGTAACATTTTTAATAACTGAGAAGTTGTAACGGTAATATGGAGTTCATTAAAATATAGGGTGAGCAGTACAATTTCCATATAGGAACAATTTCCATCAACATAAGATATAAGGTTATTTTTAGTTACGCAGTTTAATTGCAACTGCCATTGCAAAATTGAAGTCTCTGCAGCTCTATTTCAGAATCTATCTAATTGTACTACACAGATAAAACATTTTTATTGATAAGAGGTAAATAGGCCTATGCTAATTGTCGGTTTCTAAGTTCTTGCAAATGCTATATTATTGAAGTGACTTGCATTTCGTTCCCTCATGTTCTGAAACTGCCACAGAGAAAGTGTGACTTGTCATAGTTCAGTAATATTTACTCGTGTTTTACCCGTGTAACCAGTACATAGTTCAGTAATATTTACTCGTGTGTTACCCCTGTAACCAGTACATAGTTCAGTAATATTTACTCGTGTTTTGCCCCTGTAACCAGTATATAGTTCAGTAATATTTACTCGTGTTTTACCCGTGTAACCAGTACATAGTTCAGTAATATTTAATCGTGTGTTACCCCTGTAACCACTACATAGTTCAGTAATATTTACTCGTGTTTTACCCCTGTAACCAGTACATAGTACAGTAATATATACTCGTGTTTTTATCCCTGTAACCAGGACATAGTTCAGTAATATTTACGCGTGTTTTTACCCCTGTGACCAGTACATAGTTTAGTAATATTTACTCGTGTTTTCACCCCTGTAACCAGTACATAGTTCAGTAATACTTACTCGGTTTTTACCCCTGTCACCAGTAGATAGTTCAGTAATATTTACTCGTGTTTTTACCCCTGTAACCAGTACATAGTTCAGTAATACTTACTCGGTTTTTACCCCTGTCACCAGTAGATAGTTCAGTAATATTTACTCGTGTTTTACCCGTGTAACCAGTACATAGTTCAGTAATATTTAATCGTGTGTTACCCCTGTAACCAGTACATAGTTCAGTAATATTTACTCGTGTTTTACCCCTGTAACCAGTACATAGTACAGTAATATATACTCGTGTTTTTATCCCTGTAACCAGGACATAGTTCAGTAATATTTACGCGTGTTTTTACCCCTGTGACCAGTACATAGTTTAGTAATATTTACTCGTGTTTTCACCCCTGTAACCAGTACATAGTTCAGTAATACTTACTCGGTTTTTACCCCTGTCACCAGTAGATAGTTCAGTAATATTTACTCGTGTTTTTACCCCTGTAACCAGTACACAGTTTAGTAATATGTACTCGTGTTTTACCCAGTACATAGTTCAGTAATATTTACTCGTGCTTTTACCCCTGTAACCAGTACATAGTTTAGTAATATTTACTCGTGTTTACCCCTGTAACCAGCACATAGTTCAGTAATATTTACTCGTGCTTTATACCCATGAACCCAGTACGTAGCTCAGTAATATTTACTCGTGTTTTTACCCCTGTAACCAGTACATAGTTCAGTAATATTTACTTGTGTTTTTACCCCTGTAACAAGTACATAGTTCAGTAATATATACTCGTGTTTTTAACCCTGTAACCAGGACATAGTTCAGTAATATTTACTCGTGTTTTACCCCTGTAACCAGTATATAGTTCAGTAATATTTACTCGTGTTTTACCCGTGTAACCAGTACATAGTTCAGTAATATTTACTCCTGTGTTACCCCTGTAACCAGTATATAGTTCAGTAATATTTACTCGTGTTTTACCCCTGTAACCAGTGTATAGTTCAGTAATATTTACTCGTGTTTTACCCGTGTAACCAGTACATAATTCAGTAATATTTACTCGTGTTTTACCCCTGTAACCAGTATATAGTTCAGTAATATTTACTCGTGTTTTACCCCTGTAACAAGTACATAGTTCAGTAATATTTACTCGTGTTTTACCACTGTAACCAGTACATAGTTCAGTAATATTTACTCGTGTTTTACCCCTGTAACCAGTATATAGTTCAGTAATATATACTGTCTTTTAACCCTGTAACCAGTACATAGTTCAGTAATATTTACTCGTGTTTTTACCCCCGTGACCAGTACATAGCTTAGTAATATTTACTCGTGTTTTTACCCCTGTAACCAGTACATAGTTCAGTAATATTTACTCGTGATTTTACCCCTGTAACTAGTAGATAGTTCAGTAATACTTACTCGTGTTTTCACCCCTGTAACCAGTACAGAGTTTAGTAATATGTACTCGTGTTTTTACCCCTGTAACCAGTACATAGTTTAGTAACATTTACTTATGTTTACCCTTGTAACCAGTACATAATTCAGTAGTATTTACTCGTGTTTTTACCCCTGTAACCAGTACATAGTTCAGTAATATTTACTCGTGATTTTACCCCTGTAACTAGTAGATAGTTCAGTAATATTTACTCGTGTTTTCACCCCTGTAACCAGTACATAGTTTAGTAATATTTACTCGTGTTTTTATCCCAGTAACCAGTACATAGTTCAGTAATATTTACTCGTGTTTTATACCCCTGAACCCAGTACGTAGCTCAGTAATATTTATTTGTGTTTTTACCCCTGTAACCAGTATATAGTTCAGTAATATTTACTCGTGTTTTACCCCTGTAACCAGTACATAGATCAGTAATATTTACTCATGTTTTTACCCCTGTAACCAGTACATAGTTCAATAACTTTTACTCGTGTTTTACCTCTATAACCAGTACATAGTTCAGTAATATTTACTCGCGTTTTACCACTGTAACCAGTACATAGTTCAGTAATATTTACTCGTGTCTTACCCCTGTAACCAGTATATAATTCAGTAATATTTACTCGTGTTTTATACCCCTGAACCCAGTACGTAGCTCAGTAATATTTATTCGTGTTTTTACCCCTGTAACCAGTATATAGTTCAGTAATATTTACTCGTGTTTTACCCCTGTAACCAGTACATAGATCAGTAATATTTACTCATGTTTTTACCCCTGTAACCAGTACATAGTTCAATAACTTTTACTCGTGTTTTACCTCTATAACCAGTACATAGTTCAGTAATATTTACTCGCGTTTTACCACTGTAATCAGTACATAGTTCAGTAATATTTACTCGTGTCTTACCCCTGTAACCAGTATATAATTCAGTAATATTTACTCGTGTTTTACCCCTGTAACAAGTACATATTTCAGTAATATTTTTCGTGTTTTTACCCCTTTAACCAGGACATATTTCAGTAATATTTACTCGTGTTTTACCCCTGTAACTAGTACATAGTTCAATAATATTTACTCGTGTTTTTACCACTGTAACCAGTGCATAGTTCAGTAATATGTACTCGTGTTTTACCCCTGTAATCAGTACATAGTTCAGTTATATTTACTCATGTTTTACCCCTCTAACCAATACATTTTCGGTCAGAAAAAAGGTGCAATTTTGATACTCTAGTACAATTTTGAACATTATGGGTTGTTTAGTTTAGTCGGTTATAATTAGTTAGCATTACTGCAAATGGTTACGTGTATGTAAGGATATTTGAGTTTTGTTTCATTCCTTCCTGCGGAAATAATGTTAAAGGAATATGGTTTGTTTGATAAATAAATATACACTCTTCTGATCGAAGAATGCTATCTTAAAAATCTGATGTGTTCTATTCACATGACTTTCTCTACATCTCTGCAACAAATTATTGTTAAAAAGCTTATGCTTCTATTTAGTTCATGCTAATCGAGAAAAAGTTAGTAGAAATAGTCTTATTACTTGATTTCTTGTAAGTAGAAGCGAAATAGGGGAGTATCATAGGTTAAAGCGATACTCAAAAGCTGGTTGCTATGTGACTGAAGTTCCTTTGTTTGTATGAATAGGAGTTGACAAATTCCTGTATGAGAAGAGTAAAGTATTTTTAAAGCTGAAACCAAAAACAAGGAATACCTAAAAAAAAAAAAAAAAAAAAAAAATCAACTCCACGAAACTATTGTTTATAACATAAATTGAGTGGTTTAATGTGCTCTACATTTTTTATGGTAATTTTTTGTCCACTCTTACGTTTTAGCAGTTATGCAAAATTCATCCAGAATAATGAGGTCTTCAGAGGCTATTCTCAGGAAATGCAATATATATATATATATATATATATATATATATATATATACAGTTTATTTGTCAGGTAAATATCTTTAATATATGATATTTTAATCAAAATCATTAGAGCCATTTTTGAAAAAATCAAAAGTTTCGAAAAAAGTTCCATGTAAAGGGTAGTTTGGGGTGGGGAAACTTTTTTCTAGATGTTCGTATCGCATATCTGGAAGATACTAAACTTAAATAGCAAGTTTGGTATTTTACCGACTATTCGTTTTTGAGTTATTGTGTTCACAGACGCACGGACGCATATACACGGACCTTTTTCTGAAAATACTTTTTTTGGATACAGGGGACCCTAAAACATATATTTCCGGTGAAATCTCGTAATCGAATTTTTTGGTGGAGTGCAATACATTCTCTATACACTATGTACATTGTACGTGTAGAGAAAGTAAAAATAAATAACTGAAGAGTCGGCAAATCCATAATAGCAACATGCAATAAAATTTCTCCGCACAATGTTGTCCACTCCAGAGAAGAAAGGTGTCTCGGAAAAGGAAAACACAGACTTCAGTTCTACTCACATCAGATAGAAACCTGGAAAAGATCCGCAGCAAAAGATCTGTTTTTCAACAGGGAACAAAGAAACAAATAAACAAAAGCAACAACAACAAACAGCAATATAAACCTATAAGTATGAGGAGTGAAAATTAAAAGCATCAAATCACCAGTAAACAATGAAGAAGATTGTGAATTTGTTTCTGGAATGTCTGGGTTTATGCCAAAAATTTAATTCTTAGTAGTGTTGGGAAAAAGTGATTTTATGTGAAAAATATCAGTGATTAGAATTGTACCAAAAGGTGGTCGGAATTGTACCTAATGTGGTACATTTCCGATAAATTTTACTAGATTATGAAACCTTCTCTTGTGTTTAAACGAACACTTGTAAAGATGTAATACTTATGTTGTATACTCATAAAACATAAAACAACAAGTACTCTGCTTGAAATTATTTCTTTTGTGAATATCTTTCCAGTTACGACAGAAATTTTCCAAGGTGATCGAAATTGTACTACCCCACTTACAGTACCAACCAACTTTTGAGTAGCGTTAACCATTTTCGAGATATTTCTTGTCGGTATACATTTTGAAGGACCACAACTGACGTATGAAAACCAGTTGCAACAGTTGATGGTGTAAGAATAATACAATCGTGCTTACAAACATGTGTAGTCTAGCATCACTGTCTCCCCGTATTCTTACAAAAGCTTCTTCTTCTACCTACTTCGTGTTAGTCATTATTGTGAATGGATTATTACATATTTTCTTTTACTACGTTCTACGGAAATAGGTGAATATGCTAGGCTAAGGTGATAGCCAAATATTTTAAGAGCCGGTCGCTATATGAAATCTTCATATGTCCGTTTACCTTACATGATCAGGATAGAAAAAAAAAAAAACTAATAAAATTTTCCAATTTGAGAAAAGTATAATTATTGGAAAATTTGTACCATTAACAAAAATGTCTGGGATTTATTTATACATAAAAAGGTGTATCTGGCATAAATGACTGCTTTAAAGGGATTTAAATATTTTATGTAATTAAATTTTGTCTATTTGTTGTAGTTTACCGTTGTGCAAAAATCATCAAAAATGAAGATGACTACAGGATCTGTTCCCAGAAAAAAATATATCAAACAATTTATCTCAAATTTTAATAAAAATGTTTAAAGCCATTTTGAGAAAATCGAAAATTTCGAAAAATATTCCAAGTAAGGAATAGTTTAGTATTTAATAGACTTATCCTTTTTGAGATATACTTATCACAAAGATACATAAGAAAACCCGAAATACACACAGCATTTTATACAACATTTTTTTTTTATTTATTTGGGGAGTCTCAGAAACAATAATTACGGTGAAACTTCGGTATCAAAATGCTGGATGTAATACAGCTTCCCCTATTTACTATAGTAATAGAAAAAAAAAAAAAAAAAAAAAAAAGATGTTTTCAGTTGTAGACGGTAGGGCTAATTTAAAATGAGCGTAAAAAGCAGATCTAAACTGCAGAATTAATAGATTAATAATATAATATATAAGGTACATCTGTAAAATTTTAATGGATGGAGATATTCGTATCAGAATATTATGTAAGTTTTTCTACTTATAGACTTCTTTCACACAATTATTTACGTCTCTTCCCTGCGTATTTCACCTTCCAGCGAATTTTAATTGATGTGTATTTCACTACTGTCTGCTGAATGCTTTCCATTAAAAAAATTGATACATAGATATCCCAATATGTTCATGGTTTGAGGACCCTGAATCCCAAAAGGAATTTTTAGACAAAGGACGTGTGTGTGCGTCTAGTTTTTATTTACTTAATACACCCTTTAAAAGAAAAATGTTAATCTCAAGTAAAAAAAAAAAATGTATGTCTATGCAAGCGCGCAGAAAACAAACACACGCGCATATATAGACATAGACACATACATACACACACGTGGACCTTTTTATAAAACTGCCTTTTTGGATTCAAGGGGTTTCAAAACAAATATTTTCGATGACATCTCGGTATCGAATTTATGCGGGAATACAACAGTTTCTCAATCTACAATGTACAGCCGTGGGCACAAAAAATGACTCAACCCGAGATTCCAGAAGCTGCGAAAAGCTGCGTGTATCTTCATAAAAGCTATGTTCACAGTGCACTGAATAACTGACAGCGCAAAGGTTAACTTGTGAGTACTGAAAACAGCATCCGCTCTTAAGTTTCTGGGTTCAAATCTCGCGCTTCTTGTCATTTATTATGTTTCTTTATCTTTTGACTGGATATGTAAAACACAATATTCCATTGATAAAAGTTTGGCATTCTTACTTTCTCCGCACATACTATGTATACAATGTATAGAGAACGTATTGTATTCTACCCAAAAATTGATACTGATATTTCACCGGAAATACACATGTTAGGTTCCTCTGTATAAAAAAAAAGAATTTTTAGAAAAAGGCCCGTGTGTGTATGTCCGAGTGTTCGCGTGTGTGTAAATCCGATAACTCAAAAATGAAAAATCAGTAAAATACCAAACTTCGAATTTAAGTTTAGTAAGTGTCTTCCAGGGATGTGACACGAAGATTTTAAGAAACTACCTTTGACATGAAAAATATTTCAAAAATGTTGAATTTCTCAAAAATGGCTCTAACGATTTAGATTAAAATGTCGTATATAAAAGATTACATGGCAATTAAAATGTATTTCTTGATTTTTCTGGGAATAGTAGACCTCTACCATTTTGGAGGAACTTTTCTAAAATTTGTGTAACTAGACCATTTTCAGCGAGAGAATAAGTACTCTTATCTTCGTCTAGTGTTTCCGGTGTAGACCGCGTCTTGAAACTAAAATCTTCCAACCTTTCGCCCATCTTACGATGTGGCTTCTTAAGGTCTAACTGCGTCTTGTCAGTTTCAGTTTCAGTTTTTTATTGAGCAAAGGTAGCCCCTTGGCTGTCACAGAGATGCAGTCGTTAGAGTAAAATTTACATCAGGTTTAAAAATCGTATCTAAATACAAACAAGTAGCGGGAGCCCATACAGAGAGGCTGCCGCCTCTAAGAGAAATGACCCCAGAATAAAGTACATAGATCATAGCAAGGAAATACATACAGTAATGAAAGGAAAACAAAAAAGGCTTATCCGCAGCCATCAGTACGTGATAGAGCCGACGCCGAGGCGAAGGCGAAAAATAAATAAAAAATAAAAGCACACAAAGCACAGTTGTACTGCACAGACACACGCAGGCACAGTCAGCCCAGAGGGCGGAGATAAATCACTGAGGGGGGGGGGAGAGATTAAAACAGCCTAATACATCGGTGCTAGCGGTGTCGAGGTTCGTTGGTGCCAATGGGTTCGGGGGGAGGCCCATAAGCGCCGCTCCCGAATTTGCAGTATGTCCTCAAGTTGCGGCACAGCTAATTCCTCATGGATAACTCTATTCCGAGTAAGGAGCGGGCTTGAACTATGCGCCGGAGACACAAATTCTGGATGCGTTGTAACATGAACCAATGGGTGCGTGAAACGGCCACCCAGGCGGCGCAGGCATAGAGGAGATAGGAGCGGATGAAGGCCTGAAAGAGGATGAGCTTCATGCGAAGCGCAAGACGGCGGCTGCGGAAAATCCGACAGCAAAGATGAAGACGAGTCCGCCTCTGGGTGCGCAGACGCGTGATGTGAGGGCGCCATGTCAAGGAATGGCCTAAGATAACCCCAAGGTAGCGGGTTTGGGTGCGACAGAGCAAGGGCTGGCCAGCTACCGTGAGGGTTAGGGGCGGAAGATTGCGACGGTGGGTAAAAAGTACAAATTGGCATTTAGCGGCATTGACGGCTATTTTCCAGAGGGAGAGCCACTCCAAAAAACGAGAGACATAACGCTGGAGGGCGAGTTGGCCATAACGGAGATTAGGACAGTGGTACTATAAGGCAGTGTCGTCCGCGTACATCAACACGGAGCAGCGCGGGTCCTGAGGGGGTTACGTGTGAATAAGCAGTAAAGCAGAGGGGCCAGTACTGCACCCTGCGGAACCCCTGCGTGCATAAGACGGGGGCGAGAACTAGCGGGCCCAATGCAAACGCTAAACCAGCGGTCCTGTAAGATGCTGTGGAGGAGCCGGAAAAGGTCCAGATACTAATGGTGAATTTTGTAAAAAATGCCCGCGTGCCAACATTTGTCGAAGGCAGCCTCCACATCCAAAAAAAGAGGAAGGGTGCTACTGTCGTTAAAGGCGGTGCCAACATCATCCACAAACTTGAGGAGCTGTAGGTCAGTGGAGTGACGGGGATGAAACCCAAACTGAAAGTCCCGCAAGGAAGTAGCAAGGGGGGGGGGCTGCCAGGTGTAAGTGGCGGAGCAAAAGACGTTCGAAAAGTTTCCCTAGGTGGGAAAGAAGGTTGATCGGCCGATTAATGCTGCATCGCGGGCGTCCCGACCTGGTTTCGGGAACATAATAACCCGGCTGACTTCCAGGCGGTGGGGAAATAACTAAATGGAAGGCAGAAGTTAAACAAAAGGGTTAAAAAGATAAGAGCACGACGAGGAAGATTTTTATGGGCAATAGGCGAAAAGTGGTTGGGACCACACGCCTTGCCTAGGTGGAGGCGCCCAATGGCGCAAAGAACCTGACGTGGGGTGAAGCGAAGATCCAAAGGAAGCCAGTCGTGTTGCCAGGCCCTAACGGCCAATGCCTGGCCAGGATGAGTAGTTGGGTTGTCCTGGAAGCGAGCTTCCAGGCAGGAGGCAAATGACTCTGCCTTCCCCTCCGGGGAGCCAACCGGGCCTACTGGGGTGTAAAAGGCTGACTGCGAGCAGATAGGAGTGGAGGACCGAAATCCCTTGAGGACCTTCCAGAGAGAGCCGTCACAGTGGGAGGTGGCAAGCATACGCTCCTCCCAGCCAGCATCGACACAGACAAGCCGAGTGTCCTTGATGGTACCGCGAAGAATGTTGATCAGACACCGAAAAAGAGGCTGGCGAGTCTGCCGCCAGATGCAAGACAGACGACGGCGACAAGCAATAAGATATTTCACCTCCGGAAAGAGGTGGCGAGCAAAATGGCGAGGCGTAGAGGTGGTAGCACGCGTAGTAGCCGTGCGAAGGGAGGCAGTAAAAGAGGCCACAATGTCTGCCTGAGAAGCACACTGGAGGCAGGAGTCAATCAAAGAGTGGAGAGTCGCCCGGAAGGCAGACCAATCCGTGACTGGCTCCAACCCATGAAGGGAGGACAAACGTCCAGGAAGGGCGAAGTGAACTGAGAAGTGGTCCGAGTCGAGGGAGGGTGTAGCAGTAAAATCCGGTGAGAGCGCCACAGACCGAACAAGGAAAACGTCCAGTACGTCAGGTTGCCGACCGACCACAGGGGGCCAATAAGTGCAGTCTTGAAGAGCATGAATATGAACATTCGGCCGAGATAAAAAAAAAAAGCCTAGAAGCTTCGTGCCGGCGTATTTAGAAGAGCGACAGTTCCAAGCGGCATGTTTAGAGTTTAAGCCCCCGGCCACCAGCACCCGGGCTGAGGAAAGAAGAAAAAGTCGGTTAAGATCCTGTAGCATCCCATCCGGGGGAGCGTCCGGGGGACGGTAAGCGGCAGCAACTGATCGTTAACGGGAGAACTGACCACGGTGCATTCAAGACATTCCAACGGGGGAGGAGGCGGACGCGAAAAAGGGATGGACCGGCGGAGTAGAACACTGTGCCATCCCCTTGGAGGCCCCCGGGTCGGTCCGTGCGGAAGATATTAAAATATGAGATCACAAACGGGACAGAGTTGTGAAGTTTAGTCTCCGTGACACAGGCCAGTTCGATACGGTTATGACGGAATTAGGTGGCCAATTCGGCGCGATGCCGCTGAAGCCCATTGGCGTTCCAGAGGAGCCCATGAACCTCGTGGACCTGAGGGAGGGGCCAAACAGCCATAGTTAAAAAAGAGAATCAAGACATTCAACAATAACTTGGAGCTTATCAAGAATGTTGGAACATGATTTGAATTTAGCTACGCAAAGGCGAAGTTTAGAAAGCAAACAGTGGAAATCAATGCTGTGGAAAAAAGAAAAAAGCTCTTTCAGGTCGGCCCCAGCTCAGAGGTTGGCGGGGAGGAAACCGCAGGAGACGTCTCGGAAGAGGTGGGCGCAGAATTATTGCGGCCGCCAAGAGTAGCGGAGAAGGAAACACCTGGAGTGACAAAGGAGGACGGGCCAGCATGCTGACGACGGGCCTGAACTAGTTGGCGACTGAGGTCTACAAGTTGGCGGTCCGCTCCTGTTGAAAGGAGGGACAGCCGTGGTAGCTAGCAGTATGGGCCAAACGCAATTCGTACAAATGGGTGTAAAGGAATCAACTCCCTTGCTAGGGCATTCCTTGAGCATGTGTGCGGCACCGCATAACACACAGCGGGAGGGCAAAGAGCACATCCGAAAGGTGTGGCCGATTTTCTCGCAATTGTAACATTGAGTTATACTATTCTGTGAACGATAATATTCAATCCTAACCACAACATGGACCAGGGAACGTTCATTACAAAACTTTTTACTAATCTCAGTCCGCGGTAGGGACACCAGAAACATTGGTAACAACTTACCTGAAGCTTCCAACCGCTTGCACTGAAGAGGAGAGTAGCCCTATAGGGAGATGGCTTCCAAAAGGTCATCGGTGTCCATGGCAGCTGGGAGTCCTTTCACCACATATTGGAGGGGCTGTTCGCTCTTCGGAAGAAAGGTGTAATATTGCAGGCTAACTTTCCTGAAGGCAGCCAATACCGGATGGAAGTGGTCGAGACGACGCAGAAGGATCTTGAGGCCATCAGGAGTATCCTGGACGGTGTATCCCTCGGGCCAACGATGGTGAGAAGGATGCTCATGACATCACGGAAGCGCTGCGTCTCAGGCGGCGGTGATGCGGTAGCAGCAGCGTTGGAAGATGGGTCCTCTGCGGAGGAAGTAGACTGCCGAGAAGAGCCCGAAGCGGGTGGACTAGGCCGGCGGTGGTGAGGAGGCCGGGGTAGCACAAATTCAGCTTAGGAAGAAGCGGGCTGGCAGGAACCCTCATCCCCATGTCCAGTCAGAACTGCGAAACTGTTCTTGGTCGGAAGGACCGAAGATGCATGAAGCGTCTTGGAGACCTTACGGGCCTGCGCCCGGTCGTCCTCACCGTCGCTGCGTGGATGAGAGCGCTTGGAGCGCTGTACGGTCCATCCTAGTGACAGAGATGGAGTTCCCTGCGTTTCTGTCCAAGATCGCGCAGTAAGTTCTCCAGAGCCTGGGCAATGGAGATACATTTCTGGGAACCTGGTTCGGCGTCACGGAGTAGGGACGAATAAAACAGTTTTTCGCCCTTAATGTCAAGAATCTCCTTTCGGAGGGTCACTATCTGTGGCGAAGAGTCCAATAAGGAGCCCGAGGCAATTGGTGGTGCCGAGACCGTCTCCACCAGTTCTGGAGCAGTGGAAGGCCCCGGTGAAGCAAGAGTACCAGCAGAGGTGCCAATAGGTGATGTCGGAGCAGAAATCGCAGATGCTGTGCCAGGGCTGACATCCATAGTAGCGTGGTATCAGGATACAGAAGCACCACAAGCACAAGGATCACTCTGAAGAGGCCAGCGTCTTGTCCTTTTTTCTTTTAGTTTTGAGTGGAGGGGAAAAATCCATCTTAAGGACTGACCCGGGCAAGCCCGGAGTGTCGGGGTCTCCCATGAGGGCATACAGACTAAAAAAGCCCCTCCACCGGTATTAGAAGGAAGTACGGAGAGGCGGTACCGCATGATTGCACCCGCGGATTCAAGGTGATAATTTAACTGACTGCAGGGTGCAGTCAGAGGGGTGAAATGAGGACCGGGAGACAGACTTGACCGAGGCCCAGACTGTCACCGCGGAATATTCAGGGGGAGGAATTTAAAGGTGAAGGATTGAGTTGGAGTTAGTGTTGGTTCTTCTCCTGTCGTAACTGCCGTGCGCGAAGAATCCAAGGCTCAGGTCCGGTTCTTGGAACAGCCCCGACGTGTGATTGGCCCATGGAGTGGGGCCGTTCGGCGGAGTGGAGCTGCTGCGGCTGGAGGTCCTATTGAGGCTGCGGCTGAACACTGGCTATCCGGCTGGACAGCTCAGCGGTGGTGGACTGAAGTGTGGCGATGGTGGCGGTTGTGGCAGCTTGAAGGTCCTTTAGCTTTTCGTTGATGACACTGCACAGCTCTTCAAGGGCAGCTAAACGGGCGCCGACATTCAAGATCTCCGCGTGGAGGTCCTGAATGGCGTCTCGTGTCGCTGCGTCTATCGAGGGTGCAGGTGGTGTGGTGTCGATGATGATGATCGACTGTGGTGTAGTCTGGGCAGGTGCTGTTGGAAGTCTGGAGGGCAATGGGCTTGCCCGGTGAAGTGTCCTGTGCCACGACAGGTGGCACAGAACCGGCGGCGACGGCGGAGATCGTACCCAGTGCACTCGGCGGTGGTGGTGTTGCTACCACAGTAGTGGCACCGCGGCGGCGAGGAGCAGACGTCAGCTGAGTGTCCGAATGCACAGCAGCGTCGGCAGGGCCGGTGTCTTTCTTGTCGGATAGCCTCGACCACCAGAAGTCGCCCTAATAAGGTCAACCCTGACGCCAAGGCAGCTTCCAAGTCAGCCTGGTCCTGCATCTCCACATGAACAAGCGGCGTTGGTCCCCGGTCGCAGTATATGCGGATGGCCCACAAGCAAGAAGGCCACCTCGACTGCACGGCGGTGAGCAGATGCCGGGTGCAAAGGTCCCGAGGGACCCCCGTACTACGACACTGAATCGGGTCGGCGGCGGCGTGGAGCTGGGTGGTGTTGTCGGTGATGGCGGCAACTGCGGCTGCAGTTGCGGCCGGCGGCGAAGCAAGGCTTGCCGCGGCCGGTGGCGTCGGAGATGCTGTCTCCTCGGCGGCTGCCGGGGAAGAGGCGACGGTTGCTGCCTTAGCAGCGGCGGCTCTGCGGAGTCTCTTCTTCGCCATGTTCACAGCTCGAAGATCAAGCTCCGAATCAAAATTATAAAGAGACAGCTTTTTAAAAGATTTGACTGTCGCTTTTGATTAGTGTATTCCCTTATTTCCCTTGTTTTTTTTTTTTGGTAGTGTTTAACGTCTGCTTTACCTACTTATGGCACTGGTGATACATGAATGATGCTGGAGCACGGGTGGAATGCGATGGTGGGGGAGTACCCGGAGAAAACCTGACCCAGCGCCACTTTGTCCACCAAAAATCTCACATTCGGTCGCTTGGGATCGAACCCCGGCCGTCTAGGTGAGAGGCAAGTGGTCTATGCACTCGGCCACCGCGCGGCGTTCCTTCTTTTATACTGTAGTTGGGACCTGCCAAGCAAGTACCGCCTTCCTGTGTTGCCATTGGTTGTTGTTCGGCCAATAGATGGGGTCGCTGCTTTCTGTGTTCCCATTGTCTCACAGGCACCAAGGTAGCATGCTTTTCTTAGAGGTCTCCAGAAGATATTCAAGTTTTTACCATTGTCTCTGTTAACATTTTGGTCTTCTTTAAATATATCGATACTCTAGCGTATAATGCGATGTTTATAATCTGCGCATGGTACCACTAATTTCATGTTATAAAAACCAAAATGATGGCCGGTTTCAATAGCGTGTTCGGATAGAGCGTTCTTTTCAGGCTGGTTATGTTTGAGGTTTCGGATATGCTCTCTTCGTCGTGTGAATGCCGATCTTCCGGTCTAGCCTATATATACTTTTCCGCAATCGCATGTTATTTTATTTATCCCTGGATTAAATAGTGGGTTGGATTTGACTTTTACTGGTCTGAGGGTGGACTGTAACTTCCTGACCGTGGTGTACCGAGTATTAATCCTGTGTTTGAGTAGAACCTTGCCAATCCTTTCAGTGGTGCCCTGAACAAAAGCGAGGCAGGCCCATCTTGTCTTTTGTTTTTGTTTTTCTTTTTGTAGTCTTTTGGCATTATTTCCCCAGTATTTAATATCGGTTTTTGAATATCCGTGGCTTTTAACACTCTTCAATTAAAAGTTCTGGGTCACAAATACGCGTGGCTCGTTGGAACAGAGTTTTGACCATGCTTCGTTTTACTGAAAAGGGGTGGTGGGATGTGGCATCTATGTATCTCTCTGTGTGTGTAGCCTTTCGGAAAACTGAACAATAAACTGTTTTATTTGCTACATTCCGCTCGACCAGAACGTATAAAAATTATAATTTTTGGTTATGTTCTAGTTCCATAGTAAATTGCATATTCTGGTGAAGACTGTTCAGATGTTCAAGAAATTCTCGAATATTGTTCAATTCATGTGGCCATACCACGAAAGTGTCATCTGCATATCTTAACCTCATAGTCGGCAAGTGTCCAAGGCCGTGTTTTCAAAATCTTCGAGGAAAATGTTTGCCACAATTGGCGAGATAGGGGATCTCATGGCTGCACCTTCCTGTTGTCGGTAGATTTCTCCTTGATATGAGAAATAGGTGTTGGTTATGCAATGGGCAACAAGATCGGCCCAGTCTTCTGGGAGATAGTTAACGCATTATACGTGAAAGTATCGAGATTTTTAAAGAAGAACAAAAAGTTAACAGAGACAATGGTAAAACTTGAACACCAACCGACCGAACGAAGTTACTGGCTGGCTGAGATTCAGCCAGAGTGTTTTTGCTGCGTACCCACCCTCAACAGGGTTTTACCGCAGGGTTTTTATTTCGGGATGGGGTGTTAAGGATGGCTGTTTCATTTTTGGGACGGGTGAGGGAAAAAGAGAGGTAGCATTTTGCTCCCCAACGAATGTCATTTGGGTGCAGCAACCCTTCTGCGCTTCTGGTGTATGGAGTTTCAAAATTATGTGTTAAAAACATGTTATAATAATTTTGCAGGTTATAAATTTTGAAGCTAGTCACCTCTTGGTGAGGTAGTAATGGAGCTCAGCTTTTGTGCGACTGTTGGAGTTGCTCCAGTATTATCTGGTATGCCCGCAAGCCATGCGGTGAACCCGATGACGCCTGAAGCGGCGTGTTCTGGGATCGTAATCACCAAGAGACCTAGCCAGGACGCTCTGATGTCGGTTTAACTTTGCGTCAAATTTTGTGGCCCGGCGTCTAATTTCGTCCTCCATATATGGTAGAGAGGAAGCCTCATGCAGCAGCCTCACGGGGAATGCACGGCCTACAGAATAGATGGACCCGTTGGAGCAGGAGCAGCCAACTGTCTGCGGCCATGCCCCAGACCTCACAGGCGTATAGCATGAGGGGGATTATCAGCGCCCGGAAAAGGTGTATCTTCAGGCGAACCGGCATCCCGGACTTCAGCATGGGGTACAGGGAGACGATAGCCCCCTGTGCCTTGGCTGAGACGCCTCGGATGTGTTCGCCGAAAGTTAGACCCTTGTCCAGTTTAACCCCCTGGTAGGAGACGGAGTTTCGCCACTCTATTCTTTGGCCCTGGTAGGAGAGTGTGGGACAGTCTGCGGGGATGTGGCGCTTTGTAAAAACAATGGTGCGTTTCTTGTCCTTGGATGAGGCGGAGATGTCGTTGTATGGGTTTGAAGGCTCTGATTAAATGTGTGTCTGTGTTGAACAGCAGCACGTCATCCGCATACTGGGCGATGTTGACGGACTGCTGTGTTGGAAAGTCGGCCATGTAGATGCTGAAGAGGGTCGGGGATAATACAGAGCCTTCGGGGACTTCGCCTCTTGCAGGTCGTCGTGTAGATGTTTTCCCCGCGACTGTGACATGGAAATGTCCGTGTCTGAGGTAGCTGTGCAGTATGTTGAGTGCCTGTGTGGGTAGTCCCAGGTGGATGAACTTGTATAGGAGACTCGCGTGCCAGGTCGTTGAGATGGCCTTTTCCACGTCCAGCGGTACCGCGAGTGGAGTTTGTAAAACATTGCAGAGTGGCGAGAAAGTTATAATTTTGAAGTTTCACATACTATGTGAGAAATATCCCTAGTTGGCAATCAAGAATGTTGTTAACCTGACAGAGGAGTTTACAGATGTGTCTACAATAAGCATCAATTCCGTACACAGTGAAAGATTAAAAGGCAAGTTAACCAAGCTTGGAAAATCAAAGAAGGACTAGTTCTTAGTTTAATACTTTAAACTGGAGAACCTTTTTTCATTTTCCTGAAAAGTGTGTAAATTTGGACTTAATCTCTTCTAGAAATAAGCGATTCAATTGTACTTATGGTGCAGTAAACAGAGCAACTGTTCATTTTACTGCATTCTTGTATTTAGTCCGATAATATGTAATTCTTATTGTTGAATCTTCAACATTTAAAAGTGTTATTAGAAAATCGGGTTCTCATGCTTTTTTTTTTTTTTTTGTTATCCAATTGTCCATTGTTTGAGCACTGTAGTTTTGTTAACAGCCCCCCTCCACCAAGAGAAACCTTTTTAAACAAGTAGTTTGCAAAGGCAGGAAGGCCACTGTACTCTGAGGCGGTAGATGCTATATGCTAACTGTTTAATATGCAACACACTTGTTACATTTAATTGTCAGCCTTTTTAAGGGGGGGCCTTTACCAATCCCAATAGGTTTGGACCACCCTATACTTGAACCGTACTCACTTACATCGATCTGTTCTTGAAGTATCCCCCATTTACACCCAACTGTTCTTGAAGCCATCTGTTTTTCCCACATCATATATTCACTACTGATTGCTGATATACATGTAAAGAAAGCCAGTTATATGCTATGTAGTTGATAACCCACATAGATATAAAGAAGAAAAAGAAAAGGGAGTAAAGATAGACGAAGTCTTACTATACAAAACGTGTACATGTCACAAAAACACACAATTATATCGTTAAACACACACAATTTCTGTCAAATATATTTCTTTGTGAAATTGACTATTTCCGAGATATTTCTTGGTTAAATTTTCCAATACTTGTAAGCTTTTAAAATGTAAGTAGTAGTTAGTTTTTCTATTTTCTTTTTACTCAGGACCATGGTTACAGAACCGAATTTAAATGTCATTACTTAGCGATCTTACAATATTTAATTGTTGCTTTAGCCTCGTGTTTCCCTTATTTTCCACAAGGAAATAAGTGATAAAACAATTTCTGCTATGTTTATCTAGATTATTACAAAATAGAAGAATAAGCTTTTGTAAGTAGATTTACCAGCAAGTAAAAGGGGTTTGGCGAGAAATATCGGCACATGGCGGCTTTAGGTTATGATCCTGGCAATTAGCAGCGCCGTTACCATATATACATTTATACGAGTATACTGTAAGAATTGTTATGTGCAGAACAAGTAGAAAAAGTCATGTGAATGGAAAATATCAGTTATTTAACATACATTTGGAATAGCTATTGCTAAATGTATAGTGGACTTGATGGGCTAGGTGTGTTCTAATTGGAGAAACAGACTAGAGCCATTCAGACAACTGTTCTAGAGCGAGGATGGCTCCGTTAGTTATGCAGCTTACCTTGGTACGCCAATAAACAAGAATATTCACTAAAGCATAAAAAAACATTTTATGTTTTATTAACGACATCTTGCATGTTGCGCTGGACGTTTTACATCTTAAGCGTCTGGATTCAAGACGAGGAAAATCATTTTCACAAGGACAAGCTGAAAGAATATTTAATGAAAAGAAGGAAATTGTACTGACAAAAGGACATAGGTAAGTGTTTAAATTAATCTCAGAAACCTAATAGTAATGCACATTATATCTAAACAAATAAGGAGATTAGATAAACAACAAATATGTTGACATTTATATTAAAACGTATGTATTTCACTGGCATTTCTCTTAATTCACTCTTGTATTAACTACTCTTCCAAAACAAATAATGCTCTATTTTAAAGCAAGAAAAGCTTTTATTACCAATTTACACATTTCCTCCCCCACCCCCCACACGCCAGCGCAGAAAACAGCATTCAATATGGCAGAGATATCAATGAAAGCTTTAAACTGAGAAACTTTTTCACGTAAAGAGTAGTTTGGGGTAAGAGGATGTTCTTTAAAATCTTCCTGTCACATACTTGGAAGATGCTAAACATAAAGTTTGGTACTTTTCGCTCTCTACACACACACACACACACACACATACACACACCCGGACCTTATTCTGAAAATGCATTTTTTGGATTCAGGGACCTCAAAACAATATATTTTTTGTGAAATCATAACATCAAATATTTGGGCGGAATGCAATACCTACTCAGTTTACTATGTACATAGCATGTACATTCTTGCTAGACAAATCTGATGTGTTACACTCACATGACTTTCTCTAGCTCCTCTACAGACTTTTTTTCTACACAATGCTAAGCGAGATAAATATTATTTAGTTCCTTGTAGAAGGGAACTAAAGGAATGCACTAGACTAAAGTGATAATCAAATGTTTTAAAAGTTGTTAAAAAAAAAAAAAAAAGTGGACACCTCCTGTCTGAGAAAAGAATAAGTACTTTATAATTGAAACCAATAACAAGGTACATCTCGGAAACGGTTACCTCCACAACAAAAACGTGAAGGACATAAATTGTGTGTTTTGAAGAGATCTACATTTTTGTGCTGTACGTTTTTATCTACCTCTTACGGTTCAGCACTAAGCAAAATTTGGCAAAATTCATCCAGAATAAAGAGGTTTTTAGAGGCTATTCCCAGAAAATTTAACATATATCTTTTATTAGGTATCTTTAATATATGGGAGTTTAATGAAAAACTTTAAATCCGTTTAGAAAATTAACATTTTAGAAAACATTTCCATGTCAAGGGTAGTTTTTGGTGAGGGATTTTCTTTAAAATATTCATGTTGAATCCTTGGAATATCAAGTTAAACCGAAATACCAAGTTTGGTTTGTAACGGTCTTTTTGTTTTTTACCTATGCTCTCCACAAACACAAAGTTTTTTTAAAAATCTGATGTGTTGCATTCATATGAATTTCTCTACATCTCTGTAACAAGTTATTGTTAAAAAGCTTATTTTTCTATCTACTTCAAGATACTTGAGATCAACATTGGCAGAAATTTCCCATATTACACGGTTCCTTGTAAGTAGAAGGTAAAAAATCAAATGTGTTCCATTCACATGATGTCCTCTAACTGCTTGGTAAATAAATATTTTATATATTATACTAATCAAAATAAACTTAGCAGAATTAGTCTACTTCCTTGAAAGTAGAAGGGAAATAAGAAAATGCACAGGCTAAAGCGAAATCCTCGTCCTTTAAAATCCGATAGCAATGTAAAACAATTGGAATTCCAATATCTTTGATTACCAGAGGTAAACAAACGAGAAATGAAAAGAAAGATGTTTTTCCATTTGAGAAAAGTTTAATTCGCCTAAAATTTGAACCAATAATTGAAAATATCTCGAAAATGGTTAACTCTACAAAAAAATGTGATGTGTTCCATTCACATGACTTTCTCTACATCTCTGTAACAAATTATTGTTAATAAGCTTCTTCCTCTACTTCTTGGTAATCCAGATAAACATTAGTAGAAACAGTCTTATTACTTAGTCCCTTATAGGTAGAAGGGAAATACGGGAATGCACTAAGCTAAATCGATAGTCAAATGTTGTAAAATGTGGTTGCTAATGGAATTGAAGTATTTTAAAACTGAAACTAATTACAATGAATATCTCTAAAACGGTGAACACCAAGGAAAAATGTATATAACATAAATTGAGTGGTAGTCAGACTGAAAAAGTCAATGCCATAGCACGGATCTCCCGCTACCTTAATTCCCAGGATTCATAGTAAAAGTAACTATTATGGTCACTGGTATTGATTTAATTTTTTTTCAGTACTTACAGCATTGGGATTAAAATAGAACATGAAATAATCTTATTATAATTCCCCTTTTAATAAAAATTGCTTGTGCACTGTTCTTATTTTAAACTTTCTTTCTTTTTAGGAAATTTTATATTTATTAGTATATATTATAGTTTTTATGGAAAAAAAAAAATTATTGCTAGTCTCAAAATAATTTGAGATCACCTTGTAGTTTAGCGGGAAACATGCGAGTCAGTTTAGAAATGCAATGCTATGCCGGCAAATTGCCATGGTAGCTTAGTAGCAGAGCAACCCGCTAGAGATCGGAAGATCCATGGTTCTAATCCCGGCTATGCCATTAAATATTTCAGTCTGATTCTCCTATCCACTCCTGTCCTACACACGGCTAGTGTGAAAAGACAGTTAAATAAATTGAGTGTTTGATCACATGTACATTGACTTTCTCTACAAATACTATGTACGAAGTGTATAGAGAAGTTATTGCACCCCACCCAAAAATTCAATACCATGGTTTCATCAGAAATATATGTTAAGGCTTCCATGTATGCAAAAAAGTATTTGTAGAAAAAGGCGTGTGTGTATGTGTGTGTGTGTGTGTGTAAGATCTACATATTTTGTGTAATAAGTTTTTGTCTATCTCCTACGGTTTACCAATTATACAAAATTCCGAAAAATGCATCCAGAATAAAGCAGTCTTCAGAGTCTACTTCCAGAAAATACAAGATATACATGTTGTTTGCCATGTAATTATCTTAAATATCAGAGGTTTTGATCAAAATAATTAGAGCTATTTTTGAGAAAATCAACATTTTTGAAATTTTCTCTATGTTAAAGGTAGTTGGGGATGGGGGCTTTTGTTGAAACTCTGCGTGTCTCTTCATTGGGAGACAAACATAAAGTTTGGTATTTAACGGACTTTACTTATTGAGCTCTGCACACACGGACCTTTTTCTAAGAATGCTTTTTTTGGACTCCGCGGGTCCCGATGAAATATAGTTGTCGAATTTCTGGGAGCAATACAACACCTCCTCCATACGCTATGTAAATAGTAAATATATACATGTACAGAAAGTAAAAATATATATGACATAAATTGACTGTTTTAATGACATGTACATGTTGACTTTTTCTACACATATATGTTTAAGGTTCCCTGTATTCAAAAAAGCATTTGTAGAAAAAGGTCCGTGTGCCCGTGTATCTGTGAACACGATAACTCAAAAACGAAAAACCAATAAAATACCAAACCTGATATTTAAGTTTATTATCTTCCAGGGATGCGACACTAAGATTTTGAGAAAAATTCTCTCACCCCAAACTAACCTTTACATAGAAAAATTCTCGAAAATGTTGAATGTCTCAAAAATGCCTCTAACGATTTTGATTAAAATACCGTAGATATCTAAAATATATTTTATATAGCAAAGGATTTCTGGGGATATCCTCTGAAGACCTCTTCAGAATGAATTTTGCTGAATTCTGCGTAAATGGTAAACCGTAACAGATAGGTAAAAACTTACTACTTACTACACACGTAGTAAGTTTTTGTAGATTCCGTAAAACACACAATTTATATCATATATGTTTTTCTCGTGGAATTCCCTAATTCTGATATATCCCTTGTTATTTGTTTCAGATTCAAACTACTTAAAGTTTTCTCACATGCTAAGTTGCAATCTCCAGGCCTTGCACAGGAACGGATTTTAACCACATGGCAACCAGCTTTTAAAGGATTTTATTATCGTTGTAGAATAGTGTATTCCCTTGTTTTAAGTCTACTTACAAGGAAGCAAGTAGTTAACACAATTTATACGGATGTTTATCTCGATTATCATAAAATAGACAGAAGAATATGCTTTTTAACAATAATTTGTTATACTAATGCGGAGAAAGTAATTTGAATGGAACACATAAGATTTTATACTTTCTCTACACATCCTATGTATATAGTATATAGAGAACGTATTGTATTGCACCCAAAAATTTGCTACCAAGATTTCATCGAAAATGCCCGTTTTGAGACCCCATGAATCCAAAAAAAGCATTTTAGAACATTTCTATGTGTGTATGTGTCTATGGAGAGCATAGCTCAAAAACGAAAACACGTTAAACACCAACCGTATTTAAATCCTCCAAGGATGCGACACGAAGATTTACAAGAAAATTCCCCACCCCTAACTACTCTTTACATGGAAAAAAATTCGAAAATTTTGATTTCCTCAAAAATAGCTCTATTGATTTTGATTAAAATCTCTTATATTTATAATATTGACACGACAAATATAATGTATATCTTCAATTTTCTGGGAATAGCCTTTGAATACATGTTTCTTCTGGATGAATTTTGCGGGATTTTTATAACTAGTAAACTGAAAGAGAGGAGAGGCAAACTCTGTCACCAAACAAAATAAACCTGAAGAACATAAACTATGAGCAATTTTTAGAACAAAATTTATAAAAAATGCTCAAATATTTAATGTTGGTAACCCTCTGCATGCTATATAAACTCTTGAACCTGGTAAACACCACATATGATCTTCCTAAAAGATGTAGTTAGTAAACTACTGTCCTAACTAAAGAGAGGAAACCTTTAGCTCAAGCTATATTGATTGGAGATAATACAAGAATATGGTAGAATTCAGTGTTAAGGGTATTCATAACCTAACTAGATCACTACAATAGTCAAGATAAATCAACCCTGCTTGCTAGAACACAAAATTAAGTGAATTGGGACATCTGATTTGAAGTATGAAGACCCTAAATAAAATAATACCTTAAACAGGCAGGCAGCAGGTATGGCGAAAGACTGCCACGCAACATGTATGTGGTGAATAACTTTTCCGATGTCCACTTCTGTTATCGGAGTGAGCGGTTTATTCACCTTCCGTATCACGTAATTTATAATCCAAAACAATTCCACAATACAACATTAAATATTAAAATGATTAATATTCTTCCCTTGTCATTGTAGCAGACTGAAATCCAAATACATGATCCAAATTCCAATAAAGGTCACGTGCATGAGCCAGTCTCACTACTAATGGACCTGTTGACTAACGTGTGGCTGCTTTGAGCGTCTTTCTATCAAAACCTAAACATTAGGGCACTGGTCATGTGGTCATACCAATTTCATGGTATTGAACTTTTATAATTTATAGATATAATATGCCACACAATTGAGAGGTACTTTACGTAGTTTATGACTGTAGCACAAGAGACAAAGGATATGTAATGAGTAGTTTAGAGAACAATTACGGACGGTCATATTCAGTAATTGACAAAATAAAACCACAAGAAGAATAAAGAAAAGAATATATTGAGAATTTGCAATATACTAGGATTCTTATGTGTGCTTTAGAGTATAAAGTATAATAACAGGGAGATAACGGTAGATCGGGGAAACGATTTAAAAGAGACAGGAACAGGTCAATAGGCCTAATTCATGGACTGATTTCAAACAATCTACATATTGAAATTTACCTGTCACTAAGTAAATATATATATATATATATATATATATATATATATATATATATATATATTATACAGGTATTTATTATCTGCGCAGCAAGATCGTTCCTCCACGATCCAGGGGAACATGCTAGCCTCCCAAGGTTGCGGGTTCAAACCCCGCGCAGCGTGATGAATTATTTTTCGGGCGGAAAAACACTTAGCATGGCTTCCTTTAGAAGGGGAGTAAAGCCGATGGTTCCGTGTCCTGGATTTATGGCCTTTGAGTAAAATGAAGCAGTCTCTTAAGTCTAATATAGAATGGAACACTGAGAACCAGAGCACTTAAAGAGCGTCCAAAAATAAAACTCAATCTCTATTGTGCAACAAAATATTTTTAATTTTAAAATCAATATTGCAAAAACTAAATAAATGCATCAAATATGAGTCCTAAATTTTGCGGCACAAAAATGTAAGAGCTATTGTTTCAGCTATTCCTCAGTTGTAAAGTAATAAATATGCTTGGGACACTGCTGTTTTCGGTTGCACTCTGTCTGGAAAATAGGTACTCAGACTTCATTGGGATCTCCCCCTTCCCAGGTACTGCAAGCAAACGATCAGTACATTTACAGCTTCTTCTGAAGGTACATAGACTTCATTAAGACCTCCCCCTTCCCAGGTACTGCAAGCAAGCGATCAGTACATGTACAGCTTCTTCTGAAGGTACATAGACTTCATTAAGACCTCCCCCTTCCCAGGTACTGCAAGCAAGCGATCAGTAATGTACAGTTGGTTCTGAAGTTACACACATTTCATTAAAACCTCCCCCTTCCCAGGTACAGCTTCTTCTGAAGGTGCCAAGTCAAATAGGTATACTGACTTCATGAGGATCTCCCCCATCTCAAGTACTGCAATCAAGCGATTAGTACATATACAGTTTGTTCTGAAGGTACACAGACTTCACTGGGATCTCCCACTTCCCAAGTACTGCGAGCAAGCGATCAGTAATGTACAGTTGGTGCTGAAGTTACACACATTTCATTAAAACCTCCCCCTTTCCCAGGTTCTGCAAGCAAGCGATCAGTACATGTACAGCTTCTTCTGAAGATACCAAGTCAAATAGGTATACAGACTTCATTAGGACCTCCCCCTTCTCGAGTACTGCAACCAAGCGATTAATACATGTACATTTTGTTCTGAAGATACACAGACTTCATTGGGATCTCCCACTTCCCAAGTACTGCAAGCAAGCGATCAGTAATGTACAGTTTGTTCTGAAGGTACACAGATTTCATTGGGATCTCCCACTTCCCAAGTACTGCAAGCAAGCGATCAGTAATGTACAGTTTGTTCTGAAGGTACACAGATTTCATTGGGATATCCCACTTCCCAGGTACTGCAAGCAAGCGTTCAGTAATGTACAGTTTGTTCTGAAGGTACACAGACTTCATTGGGATCTTCCACTTCCCAGGTACTGCAAGCAAGCGATCAGTAATGTACAGTTTGTTCTGAAGGTACACAGACTTCATTGGGATCTCCCACTTCCCAGGTACTGCAAGCAAGCGATCAGTAATGTACAGTTTGTTCTAAATGTACACAGATTTCATTGAGATCTCCCACTTCCCAGGTACTGCAAGCAAGCGATCAGTAATATTCAGTTTGTTCTAAATGTACACAGATTTCATTGAGATATCCCACTTCCCAGGTACTGCAAGCAAGCGATCAGTAATGAACAGTTTGTTCTGAAGGTACACAGACTTCATTGGGATCTTACACTTCCCAGGTACTGCAAGCAAGCGATCAGTAATGTACAGTTTGTTCTGAAGGTTCACAGATTTCATTGGGATCTCCCACTTCCCAAGTACTGCAAGCAAGCGCTCAGTAATGTACAGTTTGTTCTGAAGGTACACAGATTTCATTGGGATCTCCCACTTCCCAGGTACTGCAAGCAAGCGATCAGTAATATACAGTTTGTTCTAAATGTACACAGATTTCATTGGGATCTCCCACTTCCCAGGTACTGCAAGCAAGCGATCAGTAATGTACAATTTGTTCTGAAGGTACACAGATTTCGTTGGGATCTCCCACTTCCCAAGTACTGCAAGGAAGCGATCAGCGAATGTAAGCTTCCTCTAAAGGTGTGAAGTTAAAAAGAAGACGCTTTGCTTTTAATACCTTCAGAAAATATATCGTAATTCATGCAAAATTTGTGCATACATGTAAATCAAACATGAAACTGATTGTTTCATTTGTCATAACACAAATGTCGTATTTTATTCATGTTATTTATACTTTGTGATAAAATATGTGTTTGCTGCAGAACTTTATACTTCTATACCCGCCTATACCTATAACACACGCTCAATAGAGCACGGAGACCCTGGTGTTAGATCACTCGCCTCTCACCTAGACGGCCCGGGTTCGATCTCAAGCGACCACATGTGAGATTTGTGGTGGACAAAGCGGCGCAGGGGCGGGTTTTCGCCTTAGTCTCCGGTTTCCCCCGCCATCGCTTCGCATTCCATCGGTGCTCCATCTTCATTTCAGGCATCACCAGGTTCATCGCCTGCGGTGCCACAAGTAGTAAAAGTGGGCGTTAAACACTACAAAAAAAAAATCGGAGCACCTGCCTCTTCCGTCTCCGCTCAATTGTAAACAACATACCAGTGTACTGGAAGTAAACATAATTTAAAGTCATGTCCGAAACCTAGTATCAAACATGCATGCATACATAAGCAACAAAAATATTTGCTGGGTAGTTCATTGGAGCCTTAAATCAAGAATTTGTCAGCTAACGACAATTATCAGCGAGTACATATTGTAAGTATAAATACCTGTAGAACAGGTAGGCGACAGAGGTCTAGCGTGCCGAATGCAACCTCGGGAGAAGAGATGAGCTAAAAGACCTAAAGGGCTGTTGCCGGTATAAGAAGCGGCAGTTCCTGATATTGCGGGGTCTCTAAAATGGTGAAACTTCTGCAGCCCCTTCTCCGCGCTCCACATGTCCGAACTGCCTTTTTTATTTATGTTTTTTATTGTGTTTAACTACCACGTTTACTACTTATGGCACGATATAGGTGATGCTGATGATGCATGGAATGTGATGGCAGGGAAAACCGAAGAATACCCGCCCTTGCGCGGCTTTGTCGATCATCACATGCGGTCGCCTGGGAGCAAACCCGGGCCGCTTGGGTCTAACGAGAGGCGCGGCCACCGAACTGACCTGGCTCCTTACGAAAGCATGAAGAAACATATCCATTCACCGCGCACTACACACAATCAAACTAGTATTTTTCAGAACATGGTAACCCTGCTCCACTCCTCGGGCAGTGACTATAAAATTTAGGAATACCAACCCTCGCTGTTGCCACTTACTGGTCCCTTAACATGTTGTTCAGTAAGTCACTGGTTTAGACACGCACTAACTCGAAACACGGAACTAAATTGCCTACAGAGTTTACAGGAAACATGGAATTTTACTACATTGCCCCTCGCCTCGGCTTTTGTTTGCTAAAGGCTTTGTTAATTCCTATTTCCTTGTGACAAGGGGGAGCCATCCAGATTTTTTACCTATTTTGACAGTGTTTATGGCCCTCTTTTACTGTTATTTCACTGCAGGTGATCTTCACTCCATGACGATACATGGAATGCAGATAGAGCACAGGTGGAATGCGATAGCGGAGGAAACCGGAGAACCCGGAGAACCCGCATCCGCGCCGCTTTGTACACCACAAATCCCACACGCGGTTGCCTGGGATCGAATACGGGTCGTCGAAAATAGTACACACAGTCTAGCCCCGTACCCCGAAAGGTGAAATGAAATGAAATTATGCGGAATGACGGCCCGGAAAAATTCGTGATATCAGAAAGTCACATTCGCCTGGCGACAAGGGAAGATTACGAAAAAGTCCAAGTCAGCGTGAACGGTTGACGAGAATCTAACCCGCAAACTCCGGAATACGAAACCGCCTGACTAGCGCTAATTTATATTGGTTGGTATTAATGAAAGTGTATCCATTTTAAGACAAGCGTTATTTAACTATTAACTAAAATAGAACAAAACATATATTAAGGCTTGACCAACATCTGAACCATGTTAATAAAGCTGAAGCTGAAACTGTTTGCAGCCCAGAGAAATGTTAGATCAGTTACGCAATCTTCAACTAACTCTTTGGGATTCACTTGACCATTCTTGAAGGTACTGTAATTACTAAATAATGTATGTACCAAGCTGTATAAATAGCCATATACAGTTTGTAACGGAAATCTACTGGGTGTTAAGTGTTACTGCTCTTTGTTCATCCCTAGCCAGAAGAGGGCGATGGTTGCGAAACAAATCCATTTGCAGCTTTATGAAACAACGCAAAGCCTAATCCCATTATTGCTCTTATGTTATAACATATTAATATCTCTGTATAATGCGATATACGTCCGGAAAGTAAGTTCCATTTGGTAATAAAATTAAATTGTGTACAGATACAGAATAATTATTTATTGCACAACATTCTACAGCTCTTAAACTACTTTTCCACATAACTGTCGTTTTGCAGGCATTTGTCATAGCGTGGCACAAGTTTTTGTATGCCTTCTTCATAGAAGTTAGCCGCCTGTGTCTTCAAAAAGCTGGAAACATTTTCTTTCAGCTCTTCGTCATTGTTGAACTGTTAACCGCCAAGGAAAGACTTGAGATGTAGGAAAAAATGAAAGTCGCTAGGAGCGGGGTCAGGGCTGTAAGGAGGATGGTCAAACACGTCCCAGCCAAATCCCTGTAGGAGATTTTTCGTCACATTTGCAGTGTGTGGTCGTGCGTTGTCGTGAAGAAAAACAACACCTTTTGACAGCAACCCTCGGCGCTTATTCTGTATTGCGCGGCGCAATTTCCTAAGTGTCTCACGATAAACATCTGCTTTGATTGTTTGACCACGCGGTAAGAAATCAATGAGCACAGAACACTGTGCACATCATTTTTCGAGGTGTCAAGATTTGTTTCGACTTGATCTTTGCTGGGGATGAAGTGTGCCTCCATTCCATTGATTGCCGCTTACTTTCAGGGATGTCGCAAGAAACTCAAGTCTCATCTCCTGTGACTATCTGTGTCAGAAATTCTTCGCCGTCTTCATCATAACGGGTTCAAAACTGAAGTGCATTACCCATCCATTTTGTTTTGTGTTGCTCAGTAAGAATATTTGGTACCCAACGTGAGCAAAGTTTACGAAATTTCAGTTTTTCGGTAACAATTTCAGGAATTAGTAATCATGAGCTTTGGGGAAATTCCATAGCGAGAGCACTAATTGTAAACTTGCGGTTTTCCTGGATCTTGTCATCAATTACGTGAATCAGTTCTTCTGTAACCGAAGATGGACATCCACTTCGTTCTTCATCGTGAACATTGAACTTCCGGACCCATCTTCTCACCATTGAATCACTCATCGCATTTTGTCCGTAAACTTCGTAAATTTGCCAATAAATTTCAATTGGTTTCACTTTCCTAGCATTCAGAAAACGAATCGCAGATCTGAGTTCACAAGCGACGGGATTTTCAATCAATACCGACATTGTAAACAAGCACAATAAAGCGTATGTGGCTGACAGCGCTCTCAAAATGGCGCACGTTTCTTCTCCTTGATACAGAGCATCTACCGCGCATGTGCGGAACGGCGATCGCAGCGCTGCAGCGGAGGTAAATTGAAACGGAACTTACTTTCTGGACGTACCTCGTATTAACGTTAATATTATTAATAATAATATCAACAAAAATAAGTTGGCGAAAGAACCACTATTGGTAATGTGTTCATTCGAGTGACTGAACTTCAGGCATTTACCCGAAAAGCGGCAGTATAAAGTTTCCTAAAGTTGATAGGAGCTTAAACTGTGGTTTTTAAATCAGTCACTTTGATGAACCAGTATCTTATTGTTTGCAGAGAATTCCAACCTTCAAGCATTAAGTTGGAAACAATGGTCAATTCTATGTGTGGAGTGAAACCCAAGAGTAATTATTACTCTCAATCGCTGGATGCAGTGCTTAGAAAACAACTATATTCACAGTAACTTAGTAGGCATGCAATACATACACCCCAGAGAACAGATTGGCCCAGTTTGATTGGGCGGCAAAGAGCAGTGTGTTGCTCATTAACTTGCATGGGCATGCCTGCAGTACACAACACACCTCATCATTGTGGGCAACTATATCATAGCCCAATAAGTGTCAGCATTCAAACGCAAGCATTGTGCTTGGATCTTCATGCCTGCAGTACGCTACACACCTCATCATTGTGGGCAACTATATCATAGCCCAATAAGGGTCGGCATTCAAACGCAAGCATTGTCCTTGGATCTTCATGCCTGCAGTACGCAACACACCTCATCATTGTTGGCAACTATATCATAGCTCAATAAGTGTCGGCATACAAACGCAAGCATTGTCCTTGTACCTTTGTCCAGTGAGTAATGGGTATCACCTCCTCTAACCGGACTCCAGGTTTATGTTTGAGCACATACTAGAGCAGACCTGGAATAGCCTACCCTTGGACTTAAAGTGTCAGAAGCCTGTCGAAGAGGCCGCGCCGAGGCCGAGTGGTTAGACCACTCGACTCTCACCTAGACGGCCGGGGTTCGATCCCAAGTGACCGCTTGTGAGATTTGTGATGGACAAAGCGGCGCTGGGGCGGGTTTTCTCCGGGTACTCCGGTTTCCCCCGCCATCGCATTCCACCTGTGCTCCATCAATATTCATGTATCATCAGTGTCACCGCCTGCGGTGCCATAAGTAGTTAAAGCGGGCGTTAAACACTAAAAACCTGTCGAAGAGCTAACGAACACTTAATCACAGAATAAGTAACTCGGAAAGAGAATTGGACCGCAGCCAGGTATGCTGTTGAGGGAAGTTGATAATATAAAATGAACGCTGAATGGATGATAGGAAATGGTGGAACCTTGGTGGGATGAATAGCGGGGAAACCGAAGAGCCCGGAGAAAACTCGCCCAGACGCCGTTTTGCCCACCACAAATTCCAGTGCCATTCTCTGGGCGCGAAATAACAGTGTCGCGGCACCGCCTTAGGTTTATGTTTATGCAAGCTATTTTCCGAAAAACTCCTCTGAGCCAGTAAGTCATTCGGTGTACAACCAGATTCCTTTCTAATCTCGTAAAAGGTCTGGGATGAACCAGACTACAGTAGGAATCTATAATACCTATAATAAGGACACGATATGAATATTTATAAAACTACTTTCATTGCAGTTAAAATTGTCATTGCAGATTTCTAATTGGCTAAACCTTAATACCTAGAGTAAGACAGAACTGTGGCCTCCCACCTGGTCTGTTTACAGTATATGTGAATCAAATTATTAGAATGGAGATGTTTCAAAATGAACAGAAATTAAAAATAAAAGTGGACCTTAGCAGACAAATAAGAACGTATGTTACTATACTCTATACATAATCTAAACATTATTGAGAAACATAATAATATGAAAATAGTGAGAATAAGAATTATGCCCTTTTGTGGGAAATATCTTATGTGTGAAATTCAAAACTTTAATGAGAGTGAATATTTTACATATTGGCTATAATCTAACATTCGAAGGTGAGTAGAAATAAAAAGTAAAATCGTAAACCATTCTAAAACTACGGGAATAGTCAATAGATTAATGAAACTTTTCCTGGTTCACAAAAGTATATTAAAGACTTGCAAGCCCAATAGCAGCCTGGACTCTTAAACGAGAAAATGCAACTAAAGTAGAACTAGTGAAATGCGCGTTATACAGGGAGTTTGGAAAGATAGCAAACGAATTTAATAGTCTTATGGCTTATACTTAAACTAATCCGAAATGTAATGATGTAATTTTGAAACTCTTTTATTATGTTTTTATATATAGTTGAAAGTTACATCATTTTAGAGTTAGGCAGCGAACGAAACACTTACGTGCCCTTACCATGAGTAACATACACTTATCCTAATACTTTTATAATCATATTTCAACAACTTAATGTAAACATTATCTAGATCTTACTGTTACATCTACAAAAGTACTACAAGCTATAGACTTAATTACTTTTAGTACTTCGAGTTATAGCTAATAAAATAATGTTTTGACTCATTGCAAAAGTATTTATTTTTATTTATCTTTATCTGCAATCCTGTAGTAGTATTCTAATGGTATTATTACCCAGTCCCTTGCCTCCATTCTCAAGATCACTAACAATAAATGGCCCGTAGAAAATAATATTAGCCCCGTATGCTTATTTACCGAAGCAATTTCTTTAATTTATCGCTTGTTATGATGAGTTTGTATGCTGCAAATTTAAAGAAATATCTACCTAAAGGTATTTCTTAAGACAAGCCACTCTGCAGTGTACCGTAAGTTTATGAAAACACCGCGAAAGCACCTGCGTTATTTCCCATAGCATGGACTTCATTTCGGGGCAACTGCCGCTCATATAGACGTTTTGTCCACGTGTCTTTATTGGCGCTGAAAATTATGTTTTCGTACTACATAAGTGCTGAGCAACAACACCAACATCTTAGTTTTGTGTCGTTTTGAAACATCCTAGGTACAAAACGGGAACATAAAAGGAATGAATATATAATGTCAGAACTTGGGGATGGAATCTGTTGTTCAGGTTATATATGTACTGATATATCAGAACAAATGGATGAGGCATTTACAAGGGATAAGAATTCCGAAAGCTATTCTTCACTACCAACCGCATAGGGAGTTGGAAGGAACATTCTTATAACATTGAAGCTTTATGTAAAGTAATAATTAAATATTGTAAAAGATGTTTGGTATGGTATATGTCATTGAAATTCCATGCTCTTTGCATGGCCAGTAATAAAACAAAAGAAAAATGAACGACGACCTTCCATTTAAGAAACATATAAGTATTGTATTGAAAAACTTAAACAAATAACAATCAGTATTTTGAATATGGTTAACTGAAAAAAAAAAACACAAAAAAAAAAAAACAATGCATTTGACATAGATAGTGTGTCTTAACGAGATGTGTATTTTTACTTTCTCTACACGTACTATGTACATAGTGTATAGAGAAGATATTGTACTACATCCAAAAATTCGATACCGATATTTCACCGTAAATACATATTTTGGGTCGTACTGAATCAAAAAAAAAGAATTTTTGGAAAAGGGTCCGTGTGTGTGCGTATGTGTGTGCGTGTATGTGCGTGTGTGTCTGTCTGTGAACAGCATATCTCAAAAACGAAAAGACCGTTGAATACCAAACTTGGTATTTAAGTTTGGTATCTTCCAAGGATGCGACACGAAGATCTTCAAGAAAATCCCCCACCCCCAACTACCCTTTACATGGAACTTTTTTCAAAAATTTTGATTTTCTTAAAACATGGATGTAACGATATTCATTAAAATATCGTATATTAAAGATATTTACCTGATAAATTAAATGCATATCTTGAATTTTCTGGGAATGGCCTCTGAAGACTAATTTATTCTGGATGAATTTCACAGAATTTTGTATAACTGCTGAACCGTAAGAGATGGGCAAAATCGTAGCACACAAAAAATGTAGAGCACATTAAAATACACAATTTATCTTATATACATTTTTCCTGGAGTTGATCGTTTTTTACATATTCCTTTTTTTTTTTTTTGTTTCAGCTATGAAAAACATACTTTTCTCATACAGGAATTTGTCCACTCTTGTCCATACAGACAAAGGAACTTCAGTCACATAGCAACGAGCTTTTGATTGTCAAATTAACCTATGGTACTCCCTTATTTCACTTCCACTTACCAGGAAGCAAGTAATAAGACTATTTCTGCTAATTTTTTCTCGCTTAGAGTGAAGTAAATAGAGGCATAAGCTTCTTAATAATAATTTGTTGCGGATATGTAGAGAAAGTAATGTGAATGGAACACATCTGATTTTTGAGTACTTTTGTCAGTTCTGAATATTCGGTTCTTTCTCGCGATGTCATGGAAAGAGAATATGGAATTCAAGTAAGTGCATAGTGACTCGCTTATCTTTCTTGCAAGAGCTGTTGTCGCGCATAAAGTGTTTAAACACTGTTGCCCCATAAATACGCACATCCCTAAGGGAAAATATATCTTGAGAATAGTAACATGTTTAAAAAAACTGATGTGTTCCATTCACACGACTTTCTCTACATCTCTGCAACAAATTGCTGTTAAAAACTTATGCTTCTATTTACTTCATGTTAATCGAGAAAAAAGTATCCGAAATAATCTTATTACTTGCTTCCTTGTAGGTAGGAGCGAAATAAGGGATACCATAGGTTAAAGTGATACTCAAAAGCTGTTTGCTATATGACTGAAATTCCTTTGTTTGCATGGACAGGAGTTGACAAATTCTGTATAAAAAAGTAAGTTTTTCAAAGCGGAAACGAAAAGCCAGGAATATCTTAAAAACGATCAAATCCAAGAAAAAAATGTATATGACATAAATTGTCAGGTGTTTAATACACGATATTTTAATCAAAATCGTTAGAGCCATTTTTAAGAAAATCAAAATTTTGGAAATGTTTCCATGCAAAGGGTAGTTTGGGGTGGGGATTTTTCTGAAAATCTTCGTGTCGCATCCTTGGAAAATAATAAATTTAAATACCAAGTTTGGGCTTTAACGGTCTTTTCGTTTTTGAGATATGCTGCCCAAAGTCACACACACACACACACACACACACCTACACACACACAGACAAAGAGACACACACGGACATGTTTCTAAAAATGCTTTTTTTTTTATTCAGGACATCTCAAAACGTGTATTTCCGGTGAAATATCGGTATCGAATTTTTTTATACAATACAATACCTTCTCTATACACTATGTACATAGTTTGTATAGAGATAGTAAACATAATTTCTTAGATAGATACCTTATTCAGTGTGTGTAAAACCTAATTGCATCTATATAATAATGATAATAAAATAATAATAATAATAATAATAATAATAATAATAACAACAACAACTCGTAGTATTAGATGGAAGAGTTTGGAAATTGGTTCTGTTCCTGGATAAATTCGCTGGAGCTAACTCAGGTACAAGTCTTTCAGGCAATGAATTTCCCTGGTATGACTCAGAAGCAGAAGGCAAACTTTCATGACCAACTACTGCATTTTCGCTAACTGGATAGACGTTTATAGAACGAAACCCGCTTTCATCATTAGCCTGTGAGGCTACCTTCGTCTTGGAAATTCTCCCAAAAGTAGGATAGCTTACCTTTCTTTTTCCTTATCGTAGTGGGCTTTAAAAGCCTTAAAATGAGGTAGCATGTAGCGGCGGCACCGATGTGTAGTATGGCGAGATATCGAACTTATGTTTTTGCTGTTATAGCTTTTTATGTGTGGTCGTATACAACTAACATGAAGCGTTCAAGTATTGCAGTTGCTTCACAAAATCCTCTTCATTAACCCATCCGGAGTCCAACAGTGTGACCAACGACCCATTAATTGTATTTTGCATTGTCATTTGCATGTTCAGTGAGAGGTTCCTTTCGCTTGTCTTTCCCCATCTGTAATATAAACGAAAAGAAAGACTAAAATGAAAATGTTGACCTTTTCCACTCGTAATAATGTGATCCTATTTTCCTGAAATGCACGATTTCATTTTGACTGCGTTGGTACCCTTGCACAAACATGATATACAGTGAACACCGACATTACCTCGGACAGAATGGATTAGTAATATCGGAAAACTAATTTGATATAGCGACTGTATTATTTTGAATAGGAGAAACAAATACCATTTCAGCTCAAAGAGCACACATTTAAAAAGGGAACTACACAACAGTTAAACCGTTTGCACTGATTTTTTGTTTCCAACCTCTGGAAGGAATTTTAATAATTGCTGTTAGACTTAAGTACCTTTTATTTGGCAGCGAGGACGAAATAAAAAAGAAAAGAACCTATTCGCCTTCTGACCCGATACCCCGACCTTGCTAGTAATAATAATAATAATAATAATAATAATAATAATAATAATAATAAATATTTCATTTATCAGAATTAGGAATGCAGACTTTAACTATAGCTATCACTACTGCAATAATATAGTACTAAACAAATTTATAATTAAACAATAACAATTATAATGATATTAACCAAATTTAAACTCCGTTAAAGAACGTTGATCCGCGTTCCCTAAGAGAAACATAAGACCGGTTCGGCAAATGTTCCGTAAGTTAAAATTATGGGATAAATATTGTTGCTCAGTGCTCCTAATACGTACCACAATAACGTTTATCATTAGCCTTGAGTTTTCCTTCAACGCTACTAAAATAACAGGTGTATTAATAATAAGAGACTCTTTTCTTAAAATCGCGTTGCAGTTGTTGAAAATAAATTACTCCCACAGTTTTCCTTCTCACTTAGAGGGTCTGCTTTTATATTTTAATGTTTGAAAGCCGCAATTAATTTCATCCAATAAGCTATTGGTTTATGAGGTGACTGATTTGGGAATCAAATAATAAAGGTCTGTCAACAAAAAAAAAAAAAAAAAAACTTTAATTACGAGTATACACATTTATTTTTATTATTGTTCACATTTCATTATTCTATTTTGTACAGGAATTGCTTATACCCTCAGAATGCATTATATTACTAAAGATAATTTTATTTGCTTAACGTTAAAATACATTCCTTTGTTGTGCATTTTTGTAGTTATTATTATTATTATTATTATTATTATTATTATTATATTATTATTATATTATCATTATCATCATCGTCATCATTATCATTACTAATTTGTTTATCTATGGTAAGAGAAGTGCCTTTGTAATCATAACATCCATATGCATGTGTTGTACATAAAAACCTAACAAAATTCTCGGTTATGAGTAATATGTGGACTCCACTGTTGCAAATAAATGATTATAAATAATTTGTTACTGTTATTTTAATCTGTTTAATTTCAATATAAATGCTAAAACCAGAGAAGAGATACTATTTACAATAATCTGAAAGAATACTACTAGTGAAAATGGCACAAGTCTTATTGAGTACTCACATTTTATTTCGTTTTAAAGTGAAACTAAAATGTTAGTATATCAGAAACAGCATTATAAATATTATTGGTGGTGAATGCTGTAATTTTCCAGACACCCCTTGTGTATTCCGGGAAGCTATATATAACGTTTGATGAACATTAACATAATACGATTAAGTTTTTTTGATGTGATCAAATTATTTTACGGAGATATTCAAGAAAAGGGATGACTGAGCTTCCACGTACGACGTGTAGGAATTCATTTTACTTATGAAGTACCGCTCTTTGCATAGTGCTAGTTATAGTATATTATTTGTACGTAAGGATTTAAGCAATAAAATAAAATTATGGAATACATTAATCGCCAGTCATTTGTGAGCTTAAGTGGTCATAGCTTTCTATTTGGCTAAAATTCTCAGAGTAAATTTAAAAAAATATATAAAACATTCACATGATTCTCCTCAATCATTACCGATTCGCATGTAGCCATGTGTATTATACAATTTAAACAAAAATTGAGTATTATACCAGATCGTTACTCCCCCTTTATTCATGACAAGCGTTTCCTAAAAGTCTTTTCAGTATTATTTATACAATATGAGGAAATGATTTTCAGCCGTTCCTTCATTCCTTCCTTCCTTTTTATTTTTAAAAGGGAGTAAGAAGCCGATTGCATTACAAGGTCCTCTATAGTTTAGGAGTTGGGAATAGTCAGACGAAGGGGTCTGGAGAACATCACGATTCGTAGTGTTACTTTGTGTTTCCAAGATGGCTCCTGAGAGGGGGGGATGAACGAGGAATCAGATGCGGCCAACGATGTGCGCTAGCATGGATGGGAACGACTTCAACCTGACACCAATTCTGAGGCACCTTAGCCGCCCAACTGGGGTCCCTGGAGTAAGATGTAAGCTGGGCTCAGCACACTCGCCAGGGAGATATCTTCCATAACGTAAATTGCACCGTCCTGCCGCAGCCCACAAAATGACGTCGCCAGGTCCTACAGTCCTGAATTCGATGGAAGAAAAAGACAGAAAAGTAAAATTCGAGGTATAACGGATATCACTCTAGCTTACCGACCTGAGGAAACCAAGAGAAAACCAATGGTGACAATGATCAGCCGGACGAGAATCGAATCCGAAACCTCCTGATTGCGAGCCTCACAGGCGGAGATCCGTTATTTTTACTTTTATCTTCTTCTACAAAATATTCTTACTAACGCTGATATTAATTGAAATAAATTTGTAAAACTGTTTAATTACAAATTTCATGATATCTCCAACGGATATAAAGGAGACTAAAGAGAGAGTAAAATCTTAGGAACAAAATGAAACAAAATTTTTAATCGGAAAATACAGCCTTTGCAAGTTATCAGATAAATATTTAAGAAAATATTATATATCAAAGAAAATAGGGCAAATAGCTATCGACCTCAAGGTACTCTCATATTCTTACAGTTAGCTTCTAATATATCTGGGTTTATGCGAGCTCCGGCTTGTAGATTTTTGATGCCGGAATTATTGTCTTATTAAATTGATAACTATATCATTTTAAGAATACTGATAATAATGTACACCGCTATACATAGTACCGTTCAATTCATCACAATTTTTTTCTGTGATACGATTCCCTTAGTGTCTATTTTTACTTGGACTACAAAACTACATAACAAAATGTCGTTAATTTCACTTTCCTTCCGCTATCGTCATCTAAACTCTCTTCCAAATGGCGGCTATCTTCACTAATGCTGGTACTTTCACTTTCCTTCCGCTGTTGTCGTCTAGCATCTCTTCCAAATGGCGGCTATCTTCACTAATGCTGGTACTTTCACTTTCCTTCCGCTGTTGTCGTCTAGCATCTCTTCCAAATGGCGGCTATCTTCACTAATGCTGGTACTTTCACTTTCCTTCCGCTATCGTCGTCTAGCATCTCTTCCAAATGGCGGCTATCTTCACTAATGCTGGTACTTTCACTTTCCTTCCGCTACTGTCGTCTAGCTTCTCTTACAAATGGCGGCTATCTTCACTAATGCTGGTACTTTCACTTTCCTTCCGCTATCGTCGTCTAGCATCTCTTCAAAATGGCGGCTATCTTCACTAATGCTGTTACGCATACTGTCTTCACTCAACCCCAGCACTTGCTGTAGATAATGCAACCTTAAATCGATTTTTTACATTTCATTTTGTTCTTCCATTTATTGTAGCTGCTGCAGTTATAGTTCACTTATTATTCCTTCACCAAACTGGATCCTATTACTCATTGCGTTTAAATAGAAATATATTTGCTGTCAATCATTTACTTCAGAGTAGTTATATCTACGATTGATCATACCCATGTCACATGTGTAGAAATGTACCTTTGACACAATGTTATCTTTCTTCTGAATTTCCGCTTTGTTTGTGTCAAATTTGTTACTCTGCATGTGGCTTTTTAATTTATAAAATTAAATATGACATGATTTGGTAAATTTAATACGTACAATAGAATTTTCCGCTAGTGTATGTTTATAAAATATTATCAAAATTAAAATTTTTATAATAATGTCATGTTTGAAACCTAATACGAGGTACGTCCAGAAAGTAAGTTCCGTTTCAATTTATCTCCGCTACAGCGCTGCGATCGCAGTTCCGCACATGCGCGGTAGACGCTCTGTATCAAGGAGAAGAAACGTGCGCCATTTTG
Source organism: Hymenopus coronatus (assembly GCA_030762935.1). Taxonomy (NCBI): domain Eukaryota; kingdom Metazoa; phylum Arthropoda; class Insecta; order Mantodea; family Hymenopodidae; genus Hymenopus; species Hymenopus coronatus. Next base: position 13,649,824 of record CM060890.1, read on the forward strand.
AGAGCGCTGTCAGCCACATACGCCTTGTTGTGCTTGTTTACAATGTCGGTGATGATTGAAAATCCCGCCGCTTGTGAAATCAGATCTGTCATTCCGTTTCTGAATGCTAGGAAAGTGAAACCAATTGAAATTTATCGGCAAATTTACGAAGTTTACGGACAAAATGCGACGAGTGATTCAATGGTGAGATGGGTCCGACAGTTCAATGAAGGACGTAGTGAAGTGCACGATGAACAACGAAATGGGCGTCCATCTTTGGTTACAGAAGAACTGGTTCACGCGATTGATGACAAGATCCAGGAAAACAGCAAGTTTACAATTAGTGCTCTCGCTATGGAATTTCCCCAAAGCTCACGGTCACTAATTTATGAAATTGTTACCAAAAAACTGAAATTTCGTAAACTCTGCTCACGTTGGGTACCAACGATTCTTACTGAGCAACACAAGACAAAACGGATGGGTAGTGCACTTCAGTTTTTAAACCGTTATGATGAAGACGGCGAAGAATTTCTGTCACAGATAGTCACAGGAGATGAGACTTGGGCTTCTTCCGATACCCCTGAAAGTAAGCGGCAATCAATGGAATGGAGGCACACTTCATCCCCAGCAAAGGTTAAGCCGAAACAAATCTTGACACCTCGAAAAATAATGTGCACAATGTTCTGGGACTGGAAAGACATCTTACTCATTGATTTCTTACCGCGTGGTCAAACAATCAAAGCAGATGTTTATTGCGAGACACTTAGGAAATTGCGCCGCGCAATACAGAATAAGCGCCGAGGATTGCTGTCAAAAGGTGTTGTTTTTCTTCACGACAACGCACGACCACACACTGCAAATGTGATGAAAAAACCTCCTACAAGTATTTGGCTGGGACGTGTTTGACCATCCTCCGTATAGCCCTGACGTCGCTCCTAGCGACTTTCATCTGTCCTTGGCGGTCAAATCTTCAATAATGACGAAGAGCTGAAAGAAAATGTTTCCAACTTTTTGAAGACACAGGCGGCAAACTTCTATGAAGAAGGTATAAAAAAACTTGTGCCACGCTATGATAAATGCCTGCAAAATTTCTGCAGTTATGTGGAAAAGTAGTTTAAGAGTTGTAGAATGTTGTGCAATAAATAATTATTCTGTATCTGTACACAATTTCATTTTATTACCAAACGGAACTTACTTTCTGGACGTACCTCGTATATCTCGACCAATTCTATGTCCTTTTCAAAAAGACGGAAAAATGGCAGATGTCTTAAAGGTTGCAGCCATAAGAAAGTACTTTGTCATTACTGCTGCAGTGACAAGTCTTGAAGATCCAGTAAAAGACTTACCTTATGCTAAATCTATAAGGCTTATATGGAATATTATTTATACATTTTACATTATCATTCTAGTTTTGAAGCAAATGCCTAACATTAACATTTCCTTGATGTTGTATGATTATTTTTATAGGAATAAAAGGCTGTATTTAAAATTCAAATATGTTTCACATGTTAGGAAGAAGCAAAGTTGTTCATTATTTGTATTTGACCCATCGGGGCAAGTAATAAGACAATGAGAAATGACATCTGCAGCAGCGAAACAATATTCATCCCAAAAAGAAACGCAACTGAGGTAAAGAAATAGAGCTGTGATTCCTGACCAGAACACCCAGCCAAAGAGTAGAGAATATAATAAAATGTAAAAAGTGTTTATTTACAAATAGAAAGCAATCAATTTACTGAATCTGAGCCGTTATCGTCTTTTTACACGATATGTACGCGTGGCGCGGAGTAGAGCAAAAGTATAAGAATACACACACACACAGACATACACACACACACATTTTTTTGTTATACTCCTATATATACACTCCTATACACTACTTCTGACCCTACCCCTTTGGAAAGAATTTCGTCGCAGCCACTGAGACAGATTAGGTCCAAAATTGCTTTTGAGCGTTAAAATCTGAGTGTTTCGCGTTGAGCACCTCACCTTCTTTCTTTATTTCTTTTTTCTTTTTGATGTCATCCTCTATATTTACGTTTCTTCAATGCTAGTCATAAGCTGACACCTCAAATTTAAATGGTCGAACACTGTATATATATTTGGGTCAAAAACAATTATATATTTCTAAAAACAGCAATATATTTCTACGAAGTATACCAATTCAGTCAGTTAATATTTAACGCGAATGAAATTCGAGTTTCGAAATAATGGAATATTATTTATAATCTCGAACTAGAATAAAACTGTTTGAGTAGATGAGTTTGTGACTAATCTGGTTTGCTTAGCTGGATCTATTTAAACATATTTTAGGAAATCTTAGAACAGTTACAAATAATAATTATTCATCAGTAATCAATATTGATAGTAGAAAGTGCTCCTTTTAACGTCAGACGAGAGATTGAACATCATCCCCTTAGTGAACTGGCTAAGAATCTAAAGAAGCATCTTTGAAAGACTTATTAGGCCCTGGAAACCTGAATTCAGGATTTTAGTTTACACTCAGCTATTTCCACTGGCGATGTCTTCTTATGAGACTTCATTTATTACAAAACAACTTATTTCTCAAAACCTTGCTATCAGGAACTCATATTAACATCTTAAGAAGAAATTAATACACAGTGATTACATAACTTTTATCATTCTCATGTAAAATTCTGTCTGTCATATAAAGACATTTTAGGAATACCATTAGCTGTCTAAAAGAGTAGTTCTGGTACATAAAATAATTGTAGAAAGAGTATAACATGTTTGGAAAACTCAAGTTTTCAGTTCTTAAAGCTGAGGCTATATTTTCCATTAAAATGTTAGTAAAGTCTTTTTTAGCAACAGTTTTTATTAGCTAGTAATTGTTTTAAAAGTGGAGGACTAAATTCTCTCTGCTCTATGAAAAACCAACCCAAATGGTTCTCCACTTTCCTATTTCAGTATTAGGAATCCAATCCTTTCTTAGGAGTCAGCTGGCAACAATAGGAACGGCCCTTAGCGTATTTATGAGATGGGACCGAAGAATTCGGATAATGAGGAACTGAAAGTGTTGATCCAATGTAGTTATTTTAAAGTGTATTAATAATTATTGTTCCTGTACTCAATACCAGAGATAATGTTCTCATTATGCACGCGTGCTGGTAACAACAATACCAGAGATAATGTTCTCATTATGCACGCGTGCTGGTAACAACAATACCAGAGATAATGTTATCACTATGCACGCGTGCTGGTAACAACAATGACGAACTAATAGAGCAACGGCATAATACCGTTATTCCAAATTGTCATGACTTGTAGAGGGAAAACGAAACCATGTTGTGATATTGTTTTCCCTTAGTAACAAAAATGCTAAGACCCCTGTACATAATTAAAGTTGATTAAGATATGAATGTATCATTATCTATAAAACTAAGCTGCAAACAAGCAACATTGAACAACAGAGGCAACAAGCAAAAAGCTGAAAATATCCCTTAAAATTTGCTCAATTCTCTTACAGGAAATAGCATGTTAGTGGCCGTTCTTGTTTATCGCTTCAACGCACCAGGTAAATAACAAATGAATTGCAGAGAGAGAAGCTAAGGTTTCATATTCGAGCATATGCAGAATCATTCATGTATGTCAAATATGAATGCCGAGCTATTTCGTGATTTATTTTCTATAATTTATAACACTAAGATTGTATAAAATATTGTATCCAACTGATGGATGTTAGTAATAAAGCAATTAAGACGATTTGTCCAAGCAGCGGCGTCTAGAGGTTGTATGGGGAGCTGGGTACCTCTTCTCGTCGTGATCCTAGTTCGCTGTCTCGCTAGCTGTGGATATCTGAGGTCCAGGAATGTAAGATACACAAGTGAAAAGAAGGAGAGATATCGTGGAAGGGTGATTAAAAACAGATACACAACATTCTCAACTTGCACGGGCGTCCTGTCCCTTGCAAGATTGATTTCATGCGATGGTTTCCCGCGCTTTACAATGTTAGCTACTCCTATTTTCCTACAGTAGAAGTTAGAGCATGTAAAGACCGGCAATTGCGACCAAATACTAATCCATTACGGCCTAACCCTCCCCCTCCCCGAGGAAGGACTGGGAAAAGAGGAAATCACAGGCTAAGCGCAGAGGCAGCTCTGGCGCGGCACGGAGGCTGTACAAGCGTATTCATCGGCAGCTGGCTAAACCAGGAGGAAGAGAGTTGTACTCGGAGGAAGCAAACGTGCCATCTGCCTGCAAAGCCTCAAGCCACAACTGCGCCGCCCTGAAACATGAAGAAGGGAAATAAAATGAAGGAATGAAAGGGAAAAGAACTCGGTACATATACAGCGCCTCTGCATTCGCGGCCCCAGAAAAACTGGAAAATCTTAGGGCTAGAGTGCGCGGGGAGCGAACCCGGACCTCACGAATGCCAGTCCCAGATTAACGCCTGAGGCACCTGGCTCGGTTGTTCCTAGCGTATGCGCAAAACACTGGTTTTGCTTAGGTAATACCTGATCAGTTGAATTGTGTACAAGACGTTTGCTTTTCGCTTTATCGAAAATGTAATGTATCATGGTTCCTTAGTTTTCATGCGTATTCTTTTAGTTCGCCGTTATTCAGTTCAGTCTGTAAATGTATTACTTTCAAAAAAACGTCCCTATAATTATTTTAAGCGTTGTTTTCGCTATTCATGATATTCTGCTGGATTTCTTATATCTAACATTGTATTTGCGGGCAGTTTGTAAAATTCGTTGTATCGAATTGAGTATCAATTCTATTAGGCGACAATTCAATAGGAAGGGAATGCTGTAAACACTTATATCATGGTCCACGCAGCGTCACATGTGTTACCTAATTGGTTATTTTCCTTTCATCTCTTCATTGACCCCTTAAAACTTTCAACTTGCAGCAATAGCTTGCATTTTCCTCTCGGCTTTTGTGTACTTCCTTACATTAGACTAACAAAACTACTTTTATTCCGAAATTTTCAGCGCAATCTTTGGAAAAAAGAACGCTTATGGTGCATATTTATTCTTGCCAGAATTGAAACATTAGCATATCCTTTACAGGCATTACAGTGATATGAGTAATTTCTCGATAAGACATACGATATATATGTTTCTTGAATTTAATATGGGTTACTCGCTGATTAAATTATGATAAAGATATTTAATAATCCATTTTAACATGTGGAATTATTTATTTCAACTATTTCCCGATTTTCTCATTATTTTTTTTTACTTTCTCTAGCACATATATGTTCATTGTAGGCAGAAAAAAAGTATTGATTACCACCTTACAGTTCTATATCAAGATTCCATTGGAAAATACATGTTTTAACGACCCCTGAATCTAAAAAAGCAGTTTGAAGAAAGGTCTTAGTATGTATCCGTGTGTCTGTGAACAGGATAAAAATCAAAGTCGGTAAATGCCAAACTTGATGTTTAAACTTAGTAGGTGTCTTCGAAATATGCTACACAAATATTTTGAAGAATATTTCATACCTCAAATTATACTTTACATTGAAAGCTTTTTAGTAAATTTTGGTTTTCAGAAAAATAGTTTTAACGATTTTAATTAAAATATTAAAGATATTTACATGGCAAATAAAATGTATATCTTGAATTTTGCGAAAATAGCCTCTTAAGACATCTTCATTCAGATGACTTTTGGATAACTGGTAAAGAGATACACAACAACTTATTACACAAAAGTACATATCGTTAAAACACGCAATTTATGTCAAACATTCTATTCGTGGAGTTCATTATTTCCGAAATACATCTTGTTATTATTTTCTCATTTTTAAGCTCCAGGCTATGCAAAGAAACAGCTATGCAACAACTTTTAAATTTTACTATCGCTTTAACCTAATGTATTCCATTATTTCCCTTCTTCTTATAAGGAAGTAATTGATACGGCCTATCTGCTATCTTCTGTTATCTTGATTAGCACAGAGTAGATATAAGGATCAGCTTTTTTAAGAATAATATGTTAGAGAAGGTCGTATGATTGGAACACTGCTTTTCACTTACTAAGCAACAGGCGAATGAAACGTTAATTCTCCCTTTCCAGCTTCTTCAGTATATATCTATTAGCATGAGCGAAACGGCCTTCAGTTTTGTTGCTCACAAAAGCAACTAGCAGGGTATAATTAAGGCTTATTTGTATATTTCCTTTATAAGTTTTTCTCGTCGGTTTTTGTAATTATGCTTCTTTTTGTTAAAGTGGGATTACGAAGTGAAGTCAGCAATCTGGTAGGTCGCAAGGAGTGTTATTTATTTATGGACGCTCTTTTTTTTTTTTTTTTTCTTTATCTCCCTACATTTTCCTGTTTTGTTTATCTATTAGTTTTTTCCGTTGTATACAGATAAACACACATTTAAAAGGACACAAACACCCATACCCAAGGCGGGACTCGAACCTGCAGTCCTCTACGCCACGAAGCGCCATTTCAAACATTTTCCCCGGCTCTTTAACTGATGTGGCTCTTAGCATCTCATTCTATCATGGACTTGAAAGACCGCTTAATTTTGAGGCCTCTTTATCACGCTTGAGGTCTTTTATGTGCATAAATCTACGACACAGGACCAACGGCTTTACTTCTCTTTCAAAGGAAGCCAAGCTAAGGATTTTTACGCCCGAAGAAAATCCACCACCCTCCGCGGTTTTGAACTCACAGCTTAGGGAACCCGAGGCTCGCAAGTTACTCCTAGATACGGAGGACAAAACACAACGTTGTTATCTGTGCTGTTTAACAAAATTGATTTTTCCTTCTGATTCCTCCAGACCTAAAGCTTTTTCTAAGCAGGAATCAAAACTTCATTTACGTAAGCCGTTAATTATGGCTTCATATATTATATTCTGAATTGCTGTGGCAAACAATTTCACGGATATAATATAGTACAGATACTGAATTTGAAATTTTTCTGGCTCTGTTTACAATTTCCGTTCTGAAAATTATTGTCAAATCTACCAATATTGGCTTCGGGATAATACAATTCATTATTGACTGACGTAATTAATAATATTATAATCGCAATAATTGAGAAACAAGTTATCAAACAGAAAAATTGTACAATGTTGAATATAACGTAAACCGGCATGCCCGTCCACATGGCGACACATGAACCGACTGAACAAAGCAGGGGGATAATTCCCCTAAAATGTGTGTTGTCTGGAGCCAGTTCCCAGGTTTAAGAGACGCAGTTGATATAACCTGCATGCTGGGGGGTGTTGGTGACACATGGCCCGGCTGAACAAAGCAAGGGGACGGTGCTCCTAGGATGTGTGTTGCTGGAGCCAGTTCCAGGTTTAGGAGACGTAGTTGAGAACCTGCATGCCTGGGGGGAGGTGTTGGTGACACATGGCCCGGCTGAACAAAGCAAGGGGACAGTGCTCCTAGGATGTGTGTTGCTGGAGCCAGTTCCCAGGTTTAGGAGACGTAGTCGAAAATCTGCATGCCTGGGGGGTGTTGGTGACACATGGCCCGGCTGAACCCGGGAGGAGGTAGTACTAGCTCGGCTAAGAATTGGCCACTGTATTTTTACTCACAGTTACCTTTTTAAACGTGAACCTGCTCCTGTCTGTGCGCTCTGTGGGGAGGCACAGACAGTTCGTCATGTGTTGCTGGAGTGTGGTCACCTGGCACACATTCGGTCATCTATGGGCATGCCGGCCTCTCTTGCTGAGGTCCTGGCAGATGACGCAAGAGCAGTGGACAGGGTTTTTAAATTTTTAGCAAAAGTTTCTTTTACCTTGACGTTTTAGTGTGATAGCAGTTTTTTTAAACTCTTTTGGTTTTAATGTGTTGATTTTAGATGGAGTTTTATATCCAGCTCTGGTTAGAGGGCTGGACAGTTCTGTTACTTCCGTTTCAACTGTGTTAGCTCTTTTACTTGTGTTTACTTTTTTGTTTGGTATTTTCTTACTGCCTATTGCCAAGTTTTAATCATAAGGGCGCTTATGACCTCGGCAGTTGAGGGCCCTTAAACACCATTATCATCATAGCCCGGCTGAACAAAGCAAGGGGACAGTGCTCCTAGGATGTGTGTTGCTGGAGCCAGTTCCCAGGTTTAGGAGACGTAGTCGAGAACCTGCATGTCTGGGGGGTGTTGGTGACACATGGCCCGGCTGAACAAAGCAAGGGGACAGTGCTTCTTGGATTATTGGATATATATAAAATTGTTCATATATCTACAGGTCCTAAATCTGTTTCACCTATTTCTTCAGTGCGGGATATTTAAAGCTTAAATTATAAGGAATAGAAGTATTTGGAATTCTGATTATTTATTCCAGCGTTAAAATTTTTGAGCCTGCCTACAGTATTCATCTGGTCCGTTCAGAAAAATATATCCAACTGTTTGGCGGTTTATGGTTATCAAGGTATCGAAACTAATGAAATGTAATTTAGCCAACATCGTGGGTTTTCACATTTTCAAGCCATATTAGTGAAAAAAGAAAATGCAAGCTATTTCTGGGGACTTTTTTCAACAAAATGTTTCACATGATTAACGTAGGACCTTTCCTCAAAAATATCTTTGATGAACACATATTTTGTTTTCATTTAGAAACAGGAGACCGCAGTCTCCCCTTCTTCCATGTGCATCCGATTTGGTGCTATGTTTTAACTATTTATTTTCTTTTTTTAACAGTGCTTAATGGTCGATCAGCGGTTTCCCGTTTTACAGCTAGGCAGAAAACTACAGATCTACGCAATAGAATAGAACAGCATATCTTGCGGCAGACGACAGCAGATTCTCGAGGATTCGGTAATTCGACGGCTAAGAGAGAAGAAAACTCCACGGGGAACTGACGGTAGCTGGAAAAGCTTGGTACCGAATGAACTTGGTAAGCAGACAGATTCGCAGTGAAGTGGACGCTTCCAAGCTGAGACAAAAGACTTTATTTTGGAGCGACTGAAGCCTCTTGAACATACCAGACGTAACTGTACCCAACACTGATCCTGTTAGCAATGGTCGTATCAAGGCAGAGTATAGCAAGATTTTGATATCAGACAAGTTCCTGTTGACCAGAGGACATAGTTTAGATAGCCTGGCACTCGCGAGATTGAGTATAGCGTTAATGTGGGCTCTCCAGAACAGGCGACGGTCATTCTTGGATATTTCACAGCATCATCATCATCATCATCATCATTTCCATTGAATCAGTGTGCATTTATGGTGAGGGGTGGTGATAGCCCAGGTCGACGAAGAGATCAAATCTGCATTCTTGCACTGATTAAGGGCCTCCCACTGATTGTTTGTAGCAGTCAGTGGATTCGGATCTGATGAGTAAAAAAAAACAAGGAGCCTACTACGGTAGGTACGAGTTAGGCGCACTCGGGGTCCCGAGCCACTTGGCCCCCTCCGTGGGCAACCTCAGAGTGGTGAGGGAGTCAGCGGGTCGAAATGCCCACCCATGTGTAGGCCATGCGTGGAGACCCGTGTTGGTGAAAAGGAATATCCTGATTGGTTGAGGGTTGCGTACCTGAGCCTGGGCTTCTGTCTTTCAGTAACCGGGGAGGGTGCGCAGCCTAATACACCTCTTTGGTTTCTGATTTGCCTAAACGGGAGGCTAGGGATTAACCCACCCCTAGTCAATCGGCCAAGACTAGGTATTATACCGAACTCCAGGGTGAGTGGGACGGCGTGCCTACTATATCCCCTGTGTATCCCTATCACTCCAGTGGTGTGACCCCATGTTGGGCTCCGCGGTGGGTGGGGAGCTCTGTGGGATGAATTTATTCTGCTTTTTTCATGGCAAAAAATAAACCTTTTTATAGTAACTTGTCTGGAAAAGAAGTAGTTGAGTTCAGTGGTCTTCGCTACTTGGTTATCAATAGAACAGAGGAAGGGGGGAAATTTACCTCGGTTAGCCCTTTTGCCATCCAAAAGGGTTTAGACAAAATTGCTGGTCCTGTGAAATCCTGTATCAGAGCCCGAAATGGAACTCTCTTGGTGGAAGTGCTGTCAGCATTCCAGTCAGAGAAGATACTTAGGAAGCTATCCCATTAAGGTCGAAAAGCATAAGAGCTTGAAGTCCTCACGTGGCGTTATCACCACCCGCGCCTTGGACGGTTTGTCCAACGAGGAGCTTCAAGAGGGCCTAGCAGACCAAGGTATAACATCTGTTTATAGGGTTCAGAGGAAAGTTAATGGTGAGTTTATGCCTACCCGTAACCTATTCCTTACCTTTGATCGGATAGATCTTCCCCAAAGGATAAAGGCAGGGTACGAAGCCATCGAGGTTAGGCCATATACAGGTGTTTCAAACATACGGGGCATAATTTCAGGTGTGTATTTCCCACATGAGGACAATCAAAATAGTTCATTATAACATGTGTCCGGAAATGCTTCATTTTCGAGTTATGGCCTTTACAACATTGAAAGTCCCACCTGTAGGCAATCGAAATAGTTATGTCCGGAAATGCTTCATTTCCGAGTTATGGCCTTCACAACATTGGAATTCACTGGAACGTTTTTCTTTGCGCAGATCTTTGCCGTCAAAGGAGACATTAGGAGGGCTCTCTGATAGTACATTCTGAGGAAGGTTACATTCAGTGTTCTTTAGGCGTTAAGACTGTGCGACATGTATTCAAATCAAGAGCTGGCAGAGATACGCTCCTGCACACTTCAGTCTTACGGCTCGCCGGTACTTGGATCGAAGGTTTCCTGATCGATGGATAGCTAGAGGTGGCCCAATTGCTTGGCCTCCATGCTCATGTGATCTGAACCCTCTCGATTTCTACTTGTGGGGCCATTTAAAATCATTGGTTTATTCGTCTCCGGTGCCGGATTTGGAATCCCTTCGGAATCGAATTGTGGCAAGTTGTGAGGACATACGCAATACTCCTGGAGTTTGGGATCGTGTTCGCAGGTCAATGAGACATCGATGTGAGGTCTGTATTCAAGCAGGAGGTGGACATTTTGAACATCTTCTGTAATGACAACAACCTGCGGAAAGAAAAACGTTCCAGTGAATTTCAATGTTGTGAAGGCCATAAGCTCGGAAACTAAATGAAGCATTTCCGGACACATGTTATAATGAACTAATTTGATTGTCTACATGTGGGAAATACATACCTGAAATTATGCCTCGTATTTTTGAAACACCTGTATACCCAACCCACTCATATGTTACAAATTCTCAGCGGTTTGGGCATACCAGTGACTTTTGTACTGGCAATTATACCTGTGCTATCTGTGGAGCCGCATCGCACGATGGAAGTTGTACTACCACTCCATCTTGCAAAAATTGCAGTGGGGAACGTCCATCTAGTTCCCGCAATTGCCCCCGTTTCACAGATGAGAGGGCGATCCAGGAGATACGGGTGAAGGAGGTGTCCTTCTCCGAAGCTTGTAGGTTCCTGCGCCTACACCGACCCTTAGTCCCACGCTCTGGTACCTATAGCTCGGTTGCAGCTAAACCGGTACCGAGCCGGGACATCGCGACCCAAACCGGCGATATAAACGGGCCACAATTGCAGAGAGGATTATCGTTGCCAGTGCAAAAAGGAAGCCCGCTAAATCTAGATCGGCTGCATCTGCCACGAAATCTACCATCGTGAAGAGCTCTCCGCCAGCAACGTCACCCAAACCGTCTACCTCGGGCAAAAACACCGCTACACCCGTAGGTTATTCTGCACCTGTAAAGACCTATAAGACCAGCTATGTCCGAACCGACTTTCTAAAGAATAATGCCAAGCCCTCTCCTAAAGTATCTACAGGAAAGAAAAGTCCACGTGCTTCTCCTCGCAGATCCTCTTCTGAGGAATCTTCTGGGAGGAGTACCGATCGGCGATCAGCACCTCCAATCGGTTGGAGGTTCTCGAACAGAAATTCTCAATTGGACAGGGAAAAATGGCCTGTTATTTATGGACGCTCTTTAACTGCTGCGGTTCTCAGCGTCCCATTCTATACTGGGCGTGAAAAACCGCTTAATTTTGCTCAGAGGCCTCTCTTATCAGGCTTGAGGTTCTTTTACGTGCCGTAAATCTACGACACGGGACCAACGGATTTACTTCTCTTCCGAAGGAAGCCATGCTACGGATTTTTACGCCCGAAAAAATCCATCGTCCTCCGCCGGGTTTGAACCCGCGACCTTGGGTATATGAAGTCAGCATGGTAACCATTACACCACGGAGGGCGACAATTGGACAGGGGTCCCCCCAGGTGGAGGAGATGGACCAGGAATATTCTCCCTCGCTGCAAGACGGCCAGGGCAGAATCCATCGCGTAAGCGGCAGGATCGTGCTCCTGAAAAACGTATTAGTCCAACGTCCAAGAAAAACAAACTAAACCGACCAGCGCAGCCAAATATGCAGAAACGTCTTTCCATTTAAAACTTATCCTATACCAATCCCATTGCTTACCTTCAATGGAATATACGTGGAATCCGATCACATCAACCTGACCTGGAAATGTTGCTCCATCAGAATCAGCCTTTAGTCGTGTGCTTGCAAGAGACCAAGCTCCACCCCCACCTTACAATAAAGCAGTACGCTTCTGTCCGATGTGATATATCACTGGCAGATGGAGTACCTGCACATGGGGGCACCATGATTCTTATCAGAGATGATGCTTTCGGCGAATCCATACCCCTTCATTCCGACATACAGTCCATTGCTGTAAGGATTAAGCTACCTTCCATTTGCTTCACCGTATGCAGTATTTATGTACCTCCATCTGAGGACCTCTCGCCGCTGATATAGCAGATCTAGTCTCTCAGCTACCAACAACTTTTCTGCTGATAGGGGATGTGAATGCCCACCACCCACTTTGGGGCTCCCCTCGATCTTGTGCGAGAGGACAACTGCTTGCCGATTTCGTGGATTCGATTAATCTCTCTCCTGAACACCGGGGAGCCTACCTTTCTTTCTGACGCCTACAATAGTTTTTCTCACTTGGATATATCAGTTTGTTCTCCACAGCTGGCAGTTTCCTTACAATGGAATATCATCTCTGACCTACATTCTAGTGACCACTTTCCTATTCTTATTTGTCTCTTAGCTCAGGACGTATGTTCCACAAACGTACCTAGAACGAGCCAACTGGAACCTTTATTCAAACTTGGCCATTTTTCAGTTCAACGAGCATGACTCGGTGGATTGTTTAGTCCAGCACCTCACCGGGACTATTGTTTGCGCTTCGGAGCTTTCTATTCCTCGGTCGACAGGACGCCCCCGTCGATTCCCTGTCCCTTGGTGGACAGATGAATGGCGGAATGCCATTCGTACTCGCCATCGTGCTCTCAGGGTTTTCCAGCAGTGCACTACTCTCTGTAATCTTATACAATATAAAAATCTGCGTGCTCAATCTAGGAAAAGTATTAAGGATAGCAAGAAAACATCGTGGAACAACTTTGTAGTATCTTTTACTCGACATACCCTTTCCTCTGTTGTATGGGATAAGTTAAGGCGTGTGGCCGGAAAAGCGACCCATTTGCCAATAGCCGGTCTGAAGACACTTTCCGGCACTGTGGTTGATCCGTTGGACGTGGCTAATACTCTTGGCAGTGCTTTCGCTCAAGTGTCTAGCTCAGAGAACTATTCCCCTGAGTTTCTTCCAACTAAGGCCCAGGTGGAATCGCAAGGATTTGCCTTCCGCTCTGGAAACCTTGAAGACTACAATTGCCTTTTCACCATGGCGGAGCTAGACCATGCACTTTCATCTTCGTGAAACTCAACACCAGGGCCAGATGGCATCCACGTCCAAATGTTGCAATATCTCTCTTCTGAAGGTAAGGCTTTCCTGCTCGAGGCATATAACCGTATTTGGGTGAACGCCTCTTTCCCAGCTCTGTGGCGGGAGGCCACCATCATACCCATTTTGAAACCTGGAAAGGACCGCCATCTACCTTCCAGTTACCGACCTATTTCCCTCACCAGCTTCGTTTGCAAGGTGATGGAATGCATGATCAATGGACGGTTGGTGTGCTGGCTGGAATTCCATAATCTTCTGACCAACATCCAATGTGGTTTTCGAAGGCGTCGTTCAGCGGTTGACCACCTTGTGTCACTATCGACGCAGATCATGAACGGCTTTCTTCAGAATTGTCAGATGGTTGGGATCTTTTTTGACCTTGAGAAGGCTTATGTCACATGTTGGAGGGCAGGGATGTTACGTTCCCTCCACAACTGGAGCTTACGTGGACGCCTACCATTGTTTATTCAGGAATTTCTGAGGGACCGCGTTTTCCGAGTAAGGGTCGGCTCGGTTTTTTCTAACCATTTTACTCAACAGAACGGGGTGCCGCAGGGCTCGGTGCTAAGCATGCCGCGTTTGCTAGAGCGATTAATTCCATATCGGAATGTGTTCCCCCAGGTGTCTCGTGCTGTTTGTTCGTGGACGACTTTGCCATCTTCTGCACTTCTCAGAGTACGCCGTTTTTGGAACGGCGTCTCCAACGGTGTTTGGTCAATCTGTATGATTGGAGCTCGAAAAACGGCTTTCGATTTTCACCTGAGAACACAATCTGCGTTAATTTCTGGCGTAGAAGATGGCGAATGTCACCTTCTCTTCATCTCGGGACAGATATCCTTCCCTTCACAGATGAGGTGAGATTCCTGGGGTTGATATTCGATCGAAAACTATGCTGTTCATCTCATATAGCACAGCTTAAAGCGCGGTGTGACCGTTCTCTGAATATTTTACGGATACTAAGTGAAAAATCTTGGGGAGCAGATCGGACAGTACTGCTGCGTCTTTTTCGTGCACTGATCCGATCAAAGTTAGACTATGGATGTATTGTTTCTGCCTCAGCATGCCCATCTGTGCTGAGAAAGTTAGATACTGTCTACAATCGGGGCATCCGGTTGGCTGTTGAAGCGTTTCCAACTAGTCCTGTTGTGAGCCTCTATGCCGAATCTGCTGAGCTCCCTCTGCGTTGTCGGCGGGATGTTCTTCTATCTAACTATGGCTGTATCCTGAAGTGCATACCTGCGCATCCATCGTTTACTCCCTTTTTTGATTCCGGATTGGACGACCGTTATAAAAACCTCTTACGTAGTCCAACACCTGCAGGATTTCGCTTCCGGGAGCTGCTTCGAAAGCTGCTTCTTGAAGTGCCTGACATGTTTTCCAAGGGGGAGAGGGTCACCCACCTTGGTTACGTGCTTCCTCCCACATAGATCTCGGGATGACAGCTTATGTGAAATCTTCTACGCCTATGTTTAGTTTTCGTTCTTGTTTTTTAGAACTTTTATCAAAATATAGTAGCCGCAGTCATATATACCGATGGCATAATTGCGCCGATGGAGTTGAATGTGCCTTTGTCACTCCAAACGAATTATTTACTTTCCGTTTGCCGAGTAGCACATCAATTTATTCTGCAGAGCTGTATGCTATTTACCGAGCCGTTTTATATATTCGCCGTCGAAACTTGGGTGACTGGCTTCCTGTGAGTGATTCCCTTAGTGCACTTCAGCGCCTTCGTGAGCTGTACGTTTACCATCCTCTAGTACAGCGCATTCAGGACATCCTCCACATTTTGCACACTTCGGGTATAGTTGTGGAGTGCGCTTGGGTTCCTGGACACGTTGGCGTGCCGGGGAATGAACTGGCGGATTTGGCGGCAAAGAAGGCATCATCTGCGTCCAGTGTTACCACTAACTTTGTGACGGCCGAAGATTTTAGATTTGTTGTCCGCAGAGCGGTAATTTCGAGCTGGCATGGAGAGTGATCCGCCCTTCGCGGTAACTTCAGGCGGTAAAGGGGCTCCTAATACACTGGGTGACTTCCTCACGTCGCTCTCGCCGCGAGGAAGTTAGTTTAGCAAGATTGCGTATTGGCCACCGTATTTTTAGTCATAGTCACTTATTTCAGAGGCGCCCGCTCTGTGGCGAAACGCTTTCAGTCCGGCACGTACTTATAGAGTGTGCTTCATTAGCACCACTACAAGCCACTCTACGACTGCCGGCCAGGCATTCGGAGGTCCTGGCCGATGATCCCGAAGCGGTGGAGAGCGTTTTTAAATTTTTATCTAAAGTGACATACGCCTTAGTATCTAGTTTTATTTTCGCTGTTATAGTTTTGGTGTAGATACTTGAGTGATTCGTGAGGTTTTTGAAATCTTTTATAACCCTTGAAACTTTTAGTCACTATTGTTTTATGTTCCCTCTTGTTTTAGTAGTTTTAGTGTCATGGTTTTATCGCCAGCTCTGGATTCAGGGCTGGACAGTTATTTTATCTGGGTTTTAGTTGTTTATGCTGACTTTACCTATATTTTAGCTCTTTTGATACAGATCCCTTTTAGCATACAGCTCAGGTGTTTTAACTCCCCAGTTTTATGTTAAGGGCGCTGATAACCTAGCAGTTGAGCGCCGTTAAACCCCATTCATCATCATCTGATGTAAACAAGGCGATGTCATCTGCATAAAAGCAATATGAGATGTGTATCGTTCAGATTTAGGCAGAACTGAAAAAATGCGGGCTAAGAAAAAGATTTGAACCATTCTAGAAGGATAGGAGGACCAATATTTCTCAATTTGCGGAACAACCTATTTGTTTGTTTCTTTACAATAATAATTTAATGCAATCTGAGCAAACTCAATGTTCTGCGACGTCAGTAAAAAAACAAATATCTTCTTGCTTTCAGGCTGGAACTCTGCAAGACGGTAGGGTAAGTGAGGCAACCTGACAGGCCATTTGCAAAAGATTGGTGGGTAGAGCGACTGCATGTTGTATTTACGAAGTCTTTTTTCATTGCTTGCCTATGAGTCCCCAAGGTGGTGTTGTATACAGTACTAGAGTGTCCGTTTTTCAGCCATTTTCGGAAACTGCTACCTGTCATTAATCACACTGCTATACACAAAGTTAAAGAGGAGCTATAAGTATAACTCGAAAATTCTTTATTTGGTTAGGAATGAAATATTACAGGCGGGCCAAGAGTCTTTTTATATCATATAGCTTTAAGGGATTTAAGGATAAATGGTTCAATATACAGTATCTTATTTTTTGAGAATGCATTTTTGACCACTTTGTGTTTGATAAAACATTATTTCTTGATACAAATATATAGTGTATGCCAATAGGGTAATTAATACATAGTTAAAACAATTTAACAATATTTTCTTTACACCAGATGAGGTAATTATTAGGTAAATTTAAAATGGAATAAGGAGCGCAAAAGCCTCCAGAAGTTGATGGCATCCATATCCAACATGTGAGACACTGGAAGTCTGCAGAAGGGAAATCTGATGGCGCAGCAGTCACTTGTATTGCCTTGGCAGTGGGTTACATTGGCGGCTTGCAGGTACACCATATATTGGCTGTTCAATGGCATCCCCGTTACTTTCCTGTTAAATGATGCAGTCTTATTAGTTTCTTCTCATATCACTTATTATCATAATAAAGGAGTTCTCGTAACCATATGTATGCTGAAAAGTAACAGTACATGGTCTGCATATAACTAAAGTAAATATGCTTACAGCAATACCTAAAGAAAGTAAGTTAAGAGCATAGTGTGCTTCAGTTTGTAGACCCATTACTCACATTGTTAGAAGCAAAGCTTTTCAGCTAAATTGGAGAGTCTGTTAATGTCGTTTTCAATACTTTTACAAAAAACACATAATAAATAAACTGGAAAATTTCAGGATATCGGAAACTTTCGATTAAAAGGAGACTAAAGAAAGAAATATCCGATGTATTCCATTCACATGACTTTCTCCACATGCCTGTAATAAATTATTGTTAGTAAACTTACTCTTCTATCTACTTTATGCTAATCGCGATAAACATTAGCAGAAACGGTCTTATTACTTAGTTACGTATATGTAGAAGGCAAGTAAGAGAATACAGTAGGCTAAACCTGCAATTAAATGTTTTAAAATGTGCTTTCTATGGGATGGAAGCGTGGCTCGAAGTTGACTAGTTCCCGCATCAAAGTATTTTAAAACTGAAACCAATAACAAGTAATGCCTCGAAAACGGCCAATGCACGAAAATATAGAATATATATATATATATATATATATATATATATATGACATAAAATGTGTGTTTTAAGGATATCTATATTTGTTGTAAGTTTTGTCTATCTCTTACGGTATACTAGTTATGCAAAATATAGAAAAATTCATCAAGAATAAAAAGGTGTTCAGATCCTGTTCCCAGAAAATTCATTCTATACATTTTATTTGTCATGTAAATATATTAAATATAACAGATTTTAATCAAAATCGTTTGAGCCATTTTTGAGAAAATAAACATTTTCTAAATTTTTTCCATGCAACGGGTAGTTGGGGGTGGGGGCATTTTCTTAAAAATCTTCGTGTCGCATCCTTGTAAGATACTAAACTTAAGTATCAAGTTTGGTATTCAACGGACTTTTCGTTTTTGATCTATGCTGTCCACACATATACACAGAGACACATACACACACACACTCACACGGATATTTTCTAAAAATAATTTTTTTTTTGGATTCAGGGGGTCCCAAATCATGTATTTCTGGTGAAATCTCGGTATCAAATTTTTGGGTGCAATACACCTTTTCTACACTCTATGTACGTGTAGACACAGTAATGCAACAAATGAACTGGAACTAAAATGTCGTAAAACACTGTCTGCTAAATCTACTCTACGGATCTGAGGCTAGAATAAAGAAGAAGAAAATTACATTTCTTAGAGCACTGAAAGGCTATAAATTATATGACAGATTAAGAGGCGTTGATATTAGAAATAAGCTGATAATATACTCAGACTTGGAAGGGATATGCAAGAAGAATGCAAAGGGACAGATCCCTAACTAGTTCTACAAGATACCTACATATATCCAAAGGGTGACAAATGCAGATTAGATTAGGAAAATATGAAACTCAGAAGCTGAGGTTCTTCGACCCTAACAAATGATTATAATATCTATTTTTATCTTCACATTAAACCATAATTGAACCTTTATTATAAGTGGGCACATTTGCCGGTCATATCAACACAGCAATAACGATAGGTTGATCCAATCGTGCGAAGAGCAATTTGCAGTTTTGTACAAAGTTTCCAACCCACAAGCTAAATAAAATAATCAGCAATATCAAGGGATAAACAGCAGATTTCGATAAATTTCATTCATCTAACCTTTCCACCAATTACTCACTTTAACAGAAAAATGAATAAACTTCACTGATCTTTCACCCGGATTAAGTTTCATCTTCGATGATGTCCATGAACTTCTATTGAAAAATCCTTCATAGCAGCTCATAATATAGTCGTTTTGTGGAAAAATTAATCACATGGTGGAACATGATTTTATGAAAAATTACCAATATTTTAATGTTTTAATAAGTGAAATTATTCTCCAAATTCTGAGCTAAAATATCTAATACAAAGAAAATTGGAGCTGTAAAATGAATGTACTGTTCCATGGGTACAAAGACATTTTAGTCGCAAAATATAAAAACTGCACTATTTTAATGAAAATTACATTTTCATTATGCTGTGACTCAATTTCTCATCACCATTTTCATAACCATTATCGTCATCATCTCTGTATACTTAAGGCTAAAGGGACTCAAAACAGAAAATATAAGAAAAGCATACTAACAGGTCATTTTTCAATGAAGGATATTTGTATCCCCCAAAAAACTTTTACAAAGATTAACTTATTGTAATTCTAAATAAAGGAATACTTTTAAGTTAAGGAGTCAAGAAATTAACTGATGCAAATGTTGTTATACACAGATTTTAGGTGGAATGCATTAGAAATGACTCAAAGCACGATCTGATCTTATTGGCTTAACCGATTTTTGCATGTGGCACTTAGGAGCTCGAATGCTTCAATAATTTTAATTTATTCCCTGAACACCTAATGAAATTACGCTAAAATATATGTAACAATTTTATGCTGAAGTCTGCTCTTTACTTCATGTAACTGCAATTTGTTAAGTGCCATAATATGTGTAATAGGAGCAAGAAGCTCAAGGTATATAGAACTTATAACAATATTTTACTTTCTTCACTTGCAGGTGTGGTGTTAGGAGCAAGAAGCACTAGGTATACAGAACTGATAACAATATTTTACTTTCTTCACTTACAGCTGTGGTGTTAGGAGCAAGAAGCACAAGGTATATAGAACTGATAACAATATTTTACTTTCTTCACTTGCAGCTGTGGTATTAGGAACAAGAAGCACAACGTATATAGAACTGATATCAATATTTTACTTTCTTCACTTGCAGCTGTGGTGTTAGGAGCAAGAAGCACAAGGTATATAGAACTGATAACAATATTTTACTTTCTTCACTTGCAGCTGTGGTGTTAGGAACAAGAAGCACAACGTATATAGAACTGATATCAATATTTTACTTTCTTTACTTGCAGCTGTGGTGTTAGGAGCAGGAAACTCAAGGTATATAGAACTGATAACAATATTTTACTTTCTACACTTGCAGCTATGGTGTTAAGGAGCAAGAAGCTCAAGGTATATAGAACTGATAACAATATTTTACTTTCTTCACTTACAGCTGTGGTGTTAGGAGCAAGAAGCTCAAGGTATATAGAACTGATAACAATATTTTACTTTCTTCACTTGCAGCTGTGGAAATAGGAGTAAGAAGCTCAAAGTATATAGAAATCATAACAATATTTTACTTTCTACACTTGCAGGTGTGGTAATAGGAGCAGGAATCTCAAGGTATATAGAACTGATAACAATATTTTACTTTCTTCACTTGGAGCTGTGGTAATAGGAGCAACAAGCTCAAAGTATATAGAAATCATAACAATAGTTTACTTTCTGCACTTGCAGGTGCGGTAATAGGAGCAGGAATCTCAAGGTATATAGAACTGATAACAATATTTTACTTTCTACACTTGCAGCTATGGTGTTAAGGAGCAAGAAGCTCAAGGTATATAGAACTGATAACAATATTTTACTTTCTTCACTTACAGCTATGGTGTTAGGAGCAAGAAGCTCAAGGTATATAGAACTGATAACAATATTTTACTTTCTTCACTTGCAGCTGTGGAAATAGGAGTAAGAAGCTCAAAGTATATAGAAATCATAACAATATTTTACTTTCTACACTTGCAGGTGTGGTAATAGGAGCAGGAATCTCAAGGTATATAGAACTGATAACAATATTTTACTTTCTTCACTTGGAGCTGTGGTAATAGGAGCAACAAGCTCAAAGTATATAGAAATCATAACAATAGTTTACTTTCTGCACTTGCAGGTGCGGTAATAGGAGCAGGAATCTCAAGGTATATAGAACTGATAACAATATTTTACTTTCTACACTTGCAGCTGTAGTAATAGGAGCAGAAAGTTTAAGGTATATGGAACTGATAACAATATTTTACTTTCTCAACTTGCAGCTGTGGTATAAGGAGCAAGAAGCTCAAGGTGTATAGAAATGATAACAATATTTTACTTTCTTCACTTGCAGCTGTGGTAATAGGAGCAAGAAGCTAAGGTATATAGAAATGATAACAATATTTTACTTTCTTCACTTGCAGCTGTGGTATAAGGAGTAAGAAGCTCAAGGTGTATTGAAATGATAATATATTACTTTCTTCACTTGCAGCTGTGGTGTTAGGAGCAAGAAGCTAAGGTATATAGAAATGATAACAATATATTACTTTCTTCACTTGCAGCTGTGGTGTTAGGAGCAAGAAGCTAAGGTATATAGAACTGATAACAATATTTTACTTTCTTCACTTGCAGCTGTTGTAATTGTAGCCAGAAGCACAAGGTATAAAGAACTGATAATAATATTTTACTTTCTTCACTTGTAGGTGTGATAAAAATGCAGTGTGGCAGGCAAATATTTTTAATTACTATTATAAAGAAGCTATTATACATGTAGTTTATTCGTTGGTGTCTCAAAATTAAAAATGTTGGTCTTTTGCAAATATGTTTAATTTCTCTTCTTCTTACATAGTAAAAATGCAAAGAAAAAATTAAATAGCGAGGTTTCAATAGAAACACACGTTTTGTGATCCCTTGAATATATACAAAACATTTTCAGAAAAAAGTCGTGATGTGTGACAAACTTGATAATTAATTTGAGCATCTTCCAATGATGAGACACGAAAATTCTCATGTCCCAAACTACCCTTTACATGGGCAATTACTGAAAGTGGTTTCAACGATTTTATTAAAATGCCGTATAATAAAGATATTTGAATAAGAAATAAAATGCATATCTTGTATTTCCTGGAAATTGTTGCGGAAGTCGTCTTCATTCTGAATTACTTTTGCATAACTTGTAAACTGTAAGCGATGAAAAAACATACATCACAAAAGGTGTAATCTCGTCAAAAGACAGAATTATATTTTTGTTTCGGAGCTAAATATTTACGATATATTGCTTGTTATAAATTTAAAGTTTTAAGTAATTGTACTTTCCTCAAATAAGTGGTTATTCATATTGCTTTATCCTTGTTAGGCCAAGAGAATGGTATTTCAATAGCATCACATAACATCGGTTTTCAACATATTTGAGGGGCTTTAGCTTAATATTTTACCTTATTCCCCGTGTACAAGGAAATATGTCGTAATAGAACCACTTCTGCTAATGTTTAGCTTGATATGCATGAACTAGAGAAATAATCTTTTGTAAGAATAGTTTGTTTTCTCATGTATAATGTATAGAATAAGTACAGCAGGTATTGAGTTGCATCCAAAACACAGATACCGAAATTTTACCGGCAATACATATTTTGAGAATCCCTAAATCCATAACATATTTTTTTGATAAACGATACGTGTGTTTCTGCGAGCAGCAGAACTCATATACGAAAAGTTGGTTGAATACCAAATTGCCTATGAAAATCTCTTCATTTTGTATAGATTTTAATTAACTCCACAAAAATTTGATCTCGTTATAGCACACATTTTCGTGTATTATTATTATTATTATTATTATTATTATTATTATTATTTGTGGTGCCTCTTCCTATTGGTAATATGAGACATATTTTCTAATACATCTTGGCATTGTAAGAAAGGATCAATACATTCAACTAACACAAAGAACGACACAATAACACACACCACTCAACAGCATAAATATTGTTTGTGAAGCACCACAGCCTTCTATATAACACTGCTCTGACCACAAAATGGCTGGTTCAGCTACACAAAAATATTGAAGACTTCTAAAGATATATTTTCAAGAATCACAAGGAAAATTAAGCAATACATTGTTTTTTTTTCCTCTGGAAGCTTTAAAAAGGGGGCGTAGCTCATGACATTGTATTAGGTTACCATTAATTTATACCACTTGGAGTTCGAATTTCAAAGTAAAAATCTGGGATGGTAATTCTACTTATATGTACTATCAAATAAGCAAATAAAAATATTTTGTGACTTTTTCACGATTTCTGCCAACATCTCCCCTTAAAATATTAGTACTTCTCTATCTGCGTAACTGTAAAGAAACAGAACGGGATGACTGAGGTCTATGACCCCTAGGAGGTAATGGGCGCTATCTCCCTGGCCGGGCTACCTCACCCAGCACTTTTAGTGGCGCATGCTGGATAGGTTTCTTCCATCCCCCGCATTTCCGTACCAGCATGTCGCTTATGTCTTATCCCGTTCGTTTCTTTCAGGGTTGAAAGTGACAAGAACGGTGCTCGGTGCGGCGTGGCAGGGAAAAAGATTCCGGCTGCCTGGGTATCCTCTCACCTCACCCCTTCCTCCCGCTCGTGGAGCATTGCTTTGTTGCCGAGTGCAAATCTGAATTCTAACTGTAAAGAATATTATACAGGTAGGTGCAAAGGGCTGGTATATACCTAGGTATATAAAATACAACAGCAATCATAGAACCAAACAATAATAATTAAAGCAATAAAAATACGTCCTTCCTGTCATACTTTCAGCTACTGCATTAGAAAACTAGTGTTTACAATATTTACAGAATTGCTTGTGTGTAATATAATAGAAGAACCGTCATGGTTGAGAAGAGTGACCTGACTACCCAGGTATATAATAGAACAATCGTATTCACTAAGAAGAGTGGCCTGACTACTCAGGTGTGCCGTAATATAATAGAACAACCGTCATGAGTAAGAAAGTGATCTGACTACTCAGGTGTGCCGTGATATTATAGAACAACCGTCATGAGTAAGGAGAGTGACTTGACTACTCAGGTGTGCCGTAATATTATAGAAGAACCGTCATGACTAAAAAGAGTGACCTGACTACTCAAGTGTGCCGTAATATTATACAAGAACCATCATGACTAAGAAGAGTGACCTGACTACTCAAGTGTGCCGTAATATTATAGAAGAACCGTCATGACTAAGAAGAGTGACCTGACTACTCAGGTGTCCGTAATATTATAGAAGAACCGGTATGAGTAAGAAAAGTGACCTGACTACTTAGGTGAGCCGTAATATAGTAGAGCAACCGTCATGACTAAGAAGAGTGACCTGACTACTCAGGTGAGCCGTAATATAATAGAGCAACCGTCATGACTAAGAAGAGTGGCCTTCTACTCAGGTGTCCGTAATATGTATACTGGAGCAACCGTCATGAGTAAGAAGAGTGACTTGACTACTCAGGTGTGCCGTAATAGAACAACCGTCATGGCTAAGAAGAATGAGCTGACTACTCAGGTGTGCCGTAATGTAATAGAACAACCGTCATGGCTAAGAAGAGTGACCTGACTACTCAGGTGTGCCGTAATATAATAGAAGAACCGTCTTGGCTAAGAAGAATGACCTGACTACTCAAGTGTTCCCTTATATAATAGAAGAACCGGCATAAGTAAGAAAAATGACCTGACTATTCAGGTGTGCCTTAATATAATAGAAGGACCGGCATGAGTAAGAAGAATGACCTGACTACTCAGGTGTGCCGTAATATAATAAAAGAATCGTCATGGCTAAGAAGAATGACCTGACTACTCAGGTGTTCCCTCATATAATAGAAGGACCGGCATAGTAAGAAAAGTGACCTGAGTACTCAGGTGTGCCCTAATATAATAGAAGAACTGTCATGAGTAAGAAGAGTGACCTGACTACTCAGGTGTGCCCTAATATAATAGAAGAACTGTCATGAGTAAGAAGAGTGACCTGAGTACTCAGGTGTGCCCTAATATAATAGAAGAACTGTCATGAGTAAGAAGAGTGACCTGAGTACTCAGGTATGCCCTAATATAATAGAAGAACTGTCATGAGTAAGAAGAGTGACCTGACTACTCAGGTGTGCCCTAATATAATAGAAGAACTGTCATGAGTAAGAAGAGTAACCTGAGTACTCAGGTGTGCCCTAATATAATAGAAGAACTGTCATGAGTAAGAAGAGTGACCTGACTACTCAGGTGTGCCCTAATATAATAGAAGAACTGTCATGAGTAAGAAGAGTGACCTGAGTACTCAGGTGCGCCCCAGGAAACAAATCCGTAAGGTCGGTGTAGTATATTATGTATACTATATACCGACGCCCTTGCTTAGGCAAGAGCAAACCTGAAAGACACCATTTATACGCGTCATTCCCATAGTAAGAGACACAGAGTGGCAATTATTAGCTCTTGTCTACTAGGCTATCAGGTTAGCGGCCAGTCCAGCCACTGGGTCCAGCAGCTCTCGATGCTCGGCGTGGTAACTCCACGGGCACACGGCAGCTCAAAAGTTTGCTCTGCGGAAACAATGTCTGCGACTACAAGCCATAAACTGGAAAGTAAAGAACGGATTTAAGGTTGACATTCCCTCCTTCAGTAACTCTAAATTGCGAAAAAATGAAAAGTTAGTTTATAAACATAGCATGAATAATAATAATAATAATAATAATAATAATAATAATAATAATAACAGTAATAGGTAATTATTAAAATCTGATTGTTCATTTACGGCCTGGGCCTACAAAGCTTACAGCCGGCCTTATGCCCACTTACGTTCGGCTGAAGGCGTCGATCACTTAAACCCATACGGGAAGGTGATATGGGCAGCATCACACGTCCCCCATCGTGAATGTTGACTTTCGAGTCTAGGCCCATTCTGGGGTTCCACATTCTAGTCAATTACACCACAGCACAGGATTAAATCAAGGAGGGTCTCAGAGGGGCTTTAGCTCCCCCTTCAGATTTTGTTTTACTGAACACAACTAAAATAATTATGATGTACTCTTGCTTGCGGTGTAACATGTGTTACATATCAGTGGCTTGATATCTCAGAGTTATGACAAAGTGCTACATGCGAGTAAAGCTTTAACAAAGGCTTTCACAAAACATACTTGATAAAACCAAATTAAGTTAATTTACCTAGATTAGCTAAAACAAAAATAAACAAAAGTGGCAAGTTATTGAAATTGGATTAATTTTATACAAATTAATTTATATTAAATTAAATATTAATAATATGGCACCGTGGCCGAGTGGTTAGATCTAGGTGGCCCGGGTTCCATCCCAGGCAACTTCAAGTAGCATTTGCGGTGGGTGAAGTGGAATCTGGGAGGGTTTTTCACCATGCCATCCGGTTTCCCCCGCAATTTATTCCACCAGCTGTTCTAATTATCTTTCTTGCCGTCATTGTACTTCCTCACTTTCATACGAGGCATCCCGGCTTCTCTCTGATCCAATGTATCTGCTTCTGATCCTAGCTCGTAGCTTCTGGGATGTTTACGTCCTCCAATGAGGTGGGTAAATAGAAATATATATATTGAAAATTAAATTGTGAGACAGCATTCTTTCCACATGTGTAAATACATTAATGAATCATATTTATCATGTTGTAATAATAGTGCAAGAAACTATTTAGTTTAAGAAATACCTTAGAACGCTTGTAGAGGAAGGAACATATGTTGTAAGGAAAACATGTTGTCCTACACAGGGATGCTTTGCTACTAGGCTAAGTATATTTGTTGGGATTTCAGTGCAATAAGACTTTATGTCCATATGACGGGGAATATACTCTTAATATATAGTCAGGATATTTTTCATTGTCTGCTAGTCACATGCTCATTTTCAAGTAACACGTGACGCAGTCAAAACGTTGCAACTTGTCCAAAGGGGAGAATCCAACATGACTAATACCGCGACTATATAACCTCAGATTTTAACACGATCAACCCAGTTTGACTAAATTTCTTAGAGGGGAAATATGTGAAAATCTTCCCGCGTCACTTCACTAGGGTAACTGGAAAAAAAATGGCGTGTTATTTATGGACACTCTTTAACTGCTGTGGTTCTCAGGGTCCCATTCTAAATTGGGCGCGAAAGACCGCTTAATTTTGCTAACAGGCCTCTCTATCAGGCTTGAGGTTCTTTTACGTCCCGTAAATCTACGACACGGGACCAACGGCTTTACTTCCCTTCCAAAGAAAGCCATGCTAAGGATTTTTACACCAGAAAAAAGCCATCGTCCTCCACCGGGTTTGAACCCGCGACCTTCGGTACCTAAATGGTAACCATTGCTCCACGGAGGGCGACTGGTGTAACTACAGAAAGCTATAGGTAGGTACATAGTGAACTGTACAGAAAGTAACATGTATTTAAGTCGATGCTCGTGCTTCAATTAATTGATACCTGCAATGAAGCTATAAACGTTCAGATTTTGAAGCACGAAACAATATTGCTTTTACTTAGTAAAAGTGTATTTATTCCTTACCCATATACCGCCCCGAGTGAGTCGCATCAGAGTCCTTCACTTTAAAGACGCAGCGCGCGCGCGCACACACACACATACACACACACACTCACACACACACACACTCACACACACACTCAAAAACACACACACTCACAACGAGAACAGTACAAGAAACTTAAAACAAAGCAACAGGGAAAGTTGAAGATTTAATTCTACTGACTACCAGATATACTTTGGCGGATACCGGTAAAATAAATGTAGTTATAGATTTAATCAGTTTAGTTTAGGAATTAGTATTTGGCTACCATTTATTTAACCTCTACTAGCTTACAATTGCCAGTAAGGACGTAATATGGGCAGATTTTTATGAGCAAAAAACATACAAATAATAATAATTAAAAATAAAGCATTTGTTTTGTTTGTTATATATATATTTTTTTTTGATATAGGAATATTTGGAAAATAATATGTAAATTAAATGCTCTTACACATGGCATAAAGCTTAAAAGTTTGTCATGCAAATCCTAGCGTAGGAAACCAGGAGCCGGGATTCAGGATTTCAGAATATTTAATTTTATACACTTGTTATGTGGCATGATGACATTATATATTACGGAGATAGGTATTTTCACTCTGAAAGCCAAATTTCATTCTATGACTTAATATTTGACTATTCTTGGGATTATTGGTGTGCCTGTAAACACTTCAAGATCGTATTAAAGTCACTTTGCGGATCTGCTTATTCATTATTATCCATAATTAGGATATTTAATACAGACAGACAGACAGACAGACATTTCAACTTCTCCTATGTACTT
Organism: Hymenopus coronatus; assembly: GCA_030762935.1. NCBI lineage: Eukaryota > Metazoa > Arthropoda > Insecta > Mantodea > Hymenopodidae > Hymenopus > Hymenopus coronatus. The sequence continues at coordinate 13,678,114 of CM060890.1, forward strand.
AATGCCAACAGAATTTGTACTTTTTTTAAGAATAAAAGCATTTCAATAAGCGTTTTCTGTTATAGGGCTACCTTAAACATTTCTCCATGCATATGAACAATGTCATCAAGGTAATGCATTCCTTCACTCTATATGAGTAACCTGCCTGTGATTCAATAAGACAGCTGTTTTAAATAATGGTAGCCCCTCTGATCAAATTCAGGTGATGTAAATCATTAGGTTACTTTAAATAAGACCCTTTCTATTACAAAGGAATTTACTATGGCACACTAAATTTACTTGTAAATGCACAACGTACAAACACTATGTTTTAAAAGTGCGAATATTCATACTCTATGACATCATCCAGCGCAGAAACAAAATATAATTTTATTTACTGTCAGAAGGTGTATCTTTTGACAGAATAAATATAATTCAAATACATTAGCTATCTTGGATGCATCGACCATCATCAAGTGAAGTCTTGTTTCCCTTGGAATCCGGTCGTGTAGAAATTACGCAATTTCTAAGCCGAGTCGAGCCCTGTCCGCAAAAGAGGCCATGACATTTTCTCTAAAGGTCGACTTGCGCTTCACGCTTCACAAAACATACCGATAACCCGTCCCACTCATAATCAATCAGTTAACGACCATCGAAAAGCCAAGACAAACGTTTGTTAAAAGTATACGAAATCGTGCGTAAAAGGAGTTTTGTTTTGTCCCAATTATTTACTTTCTCTAGCCCCGTATGTGCAATAAACATAGGGACAGAGAAGTATTGCATTCCACCCAAAATTTTTATGTCGAGATTTCACCGGAAATACTTGTTTTAGGACCCCCTGAATCCAAAAAAGCATTTTCAGAAACAAGTCCGTGTGTGTATGTATGTGTGTGTGTGTATTTAAGTTTGGTGTCTTCCACGGATGAGACACGAAGATTTTCAAGAAAATCAATGTGCCCTAACTACCCTCTAAATGAAATTTTTTTCGAAAAGTTTGTTTTTCTTGAAAATGGTGTAACGATTTTGATTAAAATTAAAGTATCATATTAAAGATAGTTGTATCACAAATACAATGTATATCTTGATTCGTTAAAATACACAAGTTGTGTCATATAGGTAAATTTTTTCATGGAGTTTACCGTCTTCGAGGTATTCCTTGTTATTAGTTTCAATTGTAAAGTACTTTTGGTTTTCTCAGACAGAGGTTGTCCGTTTTTCTTTTGTTCTACTGCCGACCAAGCAAACAAGCGATTTGCAATGACAATCGCATAATGACAGCATTGACTATCACTTTAGCCTAGTGCATTCCCTTAGACACATTCTACTTATAAGGAACTAAGTAACACACTTCAGCTATGTTTATCTCGATTAGCATGGTGTTAAAAGAAGAATTATCTTTTGTAAGAAGTTTGTTTGTAAAGTAGCTCATGTGAGTGTAACACATCAGATTTTTTCATCAAGTGGTAGCCTGTTTTGAAGGCCTTGGAGCAATTTTTGTTCTTATTTTATGTAATGCAAAACAATCCTTGCAAAAACTCATTATCTAATCATTCTATTCCAATAACAACCATAGCGTTATCTTAAAGCGGAAAACATTTCACTTTAAACTATAGTAATAAAAATCTGATATGTTCCATTCACATGACTTTCTCTACATCTCCGCAACAAATTGTTGTTAAAAAGCTTATGCTGCTATTTACTTCCCTCTAATCGAGAAAAAATTAGCAGAATAGTCTTATTACTTGCTTCCTTGTAAGTAGAAGCGAAATAAGGGTGTACCTATTGTAAGTGATAGTCAAAAGCGGTTGCTATGTGACTGAAGTTCCTTTATTTGTATGGACAGGAGTTGAGGAATTCCTATATGAGGAAAGTATAAATTTCTCGAAGCTGAAACGAAAAACAACCAATATTTCAAAAGCGATCAACTCCAGGAAAATAGAACATATGCGATATATGTTATAGAAAATGTAATTGATATTTTTCATAATCATTGGCGTATAACAATACAATTTCAAAATATGCATTTCTACTCCGCAAAAAAGAGTTTTATTTGCGACAGACCGCTATAAAATGTTATGTGTTTCTAAGAGAGGAAATATTCTGGTAACTCATAGAAGTGCGGCCGCTAGTGGTGAGGCTGCTGAATTGAACAATAACTACTGCAGTCGCATTCACCTCAGACCAATGAGAGGTTAGTGATACAGTGATGAGCCTGCTGTATCGACAAACACCTACACGATTCTAACTGCTGTCGCATTCCCTTCAGACCAATGAGAGATTAGTGATTCGTCGAAAAATACCCACACGATTCTAACTGCAGTTGCTTTCCCTTCAGGCTAATGAGAGGTTAGTGAAACAGTGATGAGGCTGCAGTATCGAGAATACCTACACGATTCTAACTGTAGTCGCATTCCCTTCAGGCCCATGAGAGGTTAGTGATACAGTGATGAGGCTGCAGTATCGAGAATACCTACACGATTCTAACTGTAGTCGCATTCCCTTCAGGCTAATTTGAGGTTAGTGAAACAGTGATGAGGCTGCAGTATCGAGAATACCTACACGATTCTAACTGTAGTCGCATTCCCTTCAGGCTAATGAGAGGTTAGTGAAACAGTGATGAGGCTGCAGTATCGAGAATACCTACACGATTCTAACTTTAGTTGCATTCCCTTCAGGCTAATGAGAGGTTAGTGAAACAGTGATGAGGCTGCAGTATCGAGAATACCTACACGATTCTAACTGTAGTCGCATTCCCTTCAGGCCCATGAGAGGTTAGTGATACAGTGATGAGGCTGCTGTATCGACAAACACCTACACGATTCTAACTGCAGTAGCAGTCCCTTCAGACAAATGAGAGATTAGTGATACATCGACAAATACCTACAGGATTCTAATTGCAGTTTTTCTCCCTTCAGGCTAATAAGAGGTTAGTGATTTAGTGATGAGGTTGCTGTATCGATAAATAGGTACTCGATTCTAACTGCAGCTGCATTCTCTTCAGACCATTGAGAGTTTAGAGGTACAGTGAAAACGCTGCTGCATCGACAACACCTACGCCAATTACAACTGTCGCCGCATTCTCTTCATACCAATGAGAGGTTATTGATAGAGTGATGAGTTTGCTGAATCAACAAACAACTACACAATTCTAACTGCAGTCTAATTCCCTTCAGGCTAATGAGAGGTTAGTGATACAGTGATGAGGCTGCTGTATCGACAAATACCTACACGATTCTAACTGTAGTCCTATTCCCCAAAGACCAATGATAGGTTGGTGATACACTGACAAGACTTTGTATCGACAAATACCTACACGATTCTAACTACAGTTACACTGCCTCAGAGCAACGAGCGGTTAATGTTACAGTGATGAGGCTAATGTAACGAAAAATACCTACACCATTCTAACTGCAGTCCTATTCCCCAAAGACCAATGAGACGTTATTGATAAGTGATGAGGTTCCTCTAACGACAAATACCTAACAATCCTATTTTCAGTCGCCTTCGCCTCAGAGCAATCAGAGGTTGGTGATACAGGGATGAGGCCCTTATATCGACATATAGCTACACGAAACCAACTGCAGTCGCATTCCAATCAGAGCGATCAGACTTAAGTGATACATTCATGGGGCTGCTGTATCAACAAGTACCTACGTGATTGTAACCGCAGTCGCACTCTCTTCAGACTAATGAGAGATTAGTGATACAGTACTGAGGCTGCTGTATCGACTAACAGCTACGCGATACTAGCTGCAGTTGCATTTCCCTCAGAGCAATCAGAGCTTAGTGATACTATGATGAGACTTCAGCTTCGACTAACACCTACACAATCGTAACTGCAGTCGCTTTCCCCTCAGAGCAATAAGAGGTTAGTGATAGAGAGAAGAGGCTAGAGTATAGACATACCTACGCGATTTTACTTGCAATCGCATTCCCTTCAGACCAACGAGAAGTTAGTGATACAATGATGAGGCTGGTGAATCTAAATACACTTTCGCCATTCTAACTGCAGTCGCATACCCTTCAGACCAATCATAGGTTAGTGATACATTGATGAGGCTGCTCCATCGACAAATACCACACGATTCTAACTGCCGTCGTATTCCCCACAGGCCAATGAAAATTTAGTGATACAGTGAGGAAGCTGCTGTATCGACAAATACCTACACGATTCTAACTGTAGTCATATTTCCCACAGACCAATGATAGATCGGTGATACACTGACGAGGCTGCTGTATCGACACATACATACACTCCTTTAAATGCAGTCGCATTCCCCTCAGAGCATTCAGAGGAAAGTGATATAGAGATGAGGATTCTGTATCGACAAACACCTACAGGATTCTAACTGCAGTCGCATTCCCTTCAGACTAATAAGAGGCTAGTGATACAGTGATGAGGCTGCTGTATCAACAAGTACCTACACGATTGTATGTGCACTCGCATTCCCTTTAGACCAATGAGAAATTAGTGATACATTGATGAGAATGCTATTTCGACAAACACCTACACAATTCTAATTGCAGTCACATTGTCTTTAGACCAATAAGAGGATAGTGATACAGTGTTTTGGCTGCTACATCAACAACTACTTACACGATTGTAACTGCAGTCGCATTCCGTTCAGACTCATTATAGGTTAGTGATACAATGATGAGACTGCTGCATCGACAAATTTCTACATGATTCTAACTTCAGTTGTATCCCCTTCATACCAATGAGAGGTTAGTGATACAATGATGAGGCTGCTGCATCGACAAATTTCTACATGATTCTTACTTCAGTTCCATTCCCTTCATACCAATGAGAGGTTAGTGAAACAATGATGAGGCTACTGTATCGACAAATACCTACACGATTCTATCTGCAGTCGTATTCCCCACAGACCAATGGGAATTTGGCGACACAGTGATGAAGTTGCTGTATCGAAAATATCTACACGATCCTAACTGCAGTCGTATTCCCTTCAGGCCAATGAAAGATTAGTGATACAGCGAGGAGGCTGCTGTATGGACTAACACTTTCACGATCCTAGCTGCAGTCTCATAGCTTCATTCCAATGACAGGTTAGTGAATCAGTGATGAGGCTGATGTATCGAGAAATACGTATACGATTCTAAGTGCAGTCGCATTCCCTTCATAGCAATGAGAGATTAGTTATACAGTGATGAGGCTGTTGTGTCGACAAATTCGTACACGATTCCAACTGCAGTCGCATTCCCTTGAGACCAATGAGAGTTTAGTGATACAGTGATGAGGGTGTTGTATCGACCAATGCCTACACGATTCTAACTGCAGATGCATTCCCCTCAGACAAATGAGAGGTTAGTGATACAGTGTTGAGGTTGCTGTATCGACAAACAATTTCACGATCCTAACTGAAAGTAGCATTTCCTTAAGACCAATGAGAGGCTAAAGATACCGTAAAGAGGCTGCTGTATTGAAAAATATTTACACGATTCTAACTGCGGTCGCATTCCCTTCCGAGCAATGAGAGGTTAGTGATACAGTGATGAGGCTGCTGTATCGACAAATACCTACACGATTCTAATTGTAGCCGCATTCACTTCAGGCCCATTAGAGGTTAGAAATTCAGCGATAGGCGTCTGTATCGACTAACACCTACACTACTCTAATTGTAGCCGCATTATCTTCAGATCAGTGATACGTTATTGGTACAGTGATGCGGTTGCTGAATCTTAAACACCTACACGATCCTAACTTCTGTCGCATTCCCTTTAGACCAATGAAGGGTTAATAATACGGTGTTAAGGCTGCTGTATCAACAAACAACTACACGATTCTAAATGCAGTCTCATTCCCTTCAGACTGATGAGAGGTTAGTGATACATTAATGAGGCTGCTGTATTGACAAATACGTACACGATTCTAACTGCAGTCGCATTCACTTCCGAACAATGAGAGGTTAGTGATACAGTGATGAGGACGCTGTATCAACAAACACCTACACGACTCTAATTGCAATCGCCAACCTTTCAGACCAATGAGAGGTTATTATAAGGAGATGAGGCTGCTCTATCGACAAACACCTACAGGATTCTAACTGCAGACACATGTCCTTCAGACCAATGAGACGTTATTGATATAGTGATGATACTATGATTTCGAAACACAACTACACGATTCTAGCTGCAGTCGCATTCCCCTCTGAGCAATCATAGGTTGCTGATATAGAGATGAGGCTGCTGTATCGAAAAATACCTGCACAATCTTAACTGCAGTCGTATTACCTTCAGACCAATGACAGATTATTGATACAGTGATGAGACTGCGATATCGACAAACAATTACACGATTCTAACTGCAGTCGCATTCTCTGCAGACCAATGAGAGATTGGTGATACAGTGATGAGGGTGCTGTATCAACATATACCTACACGATTCTAACAGCAGTCGCATTTCCTTCAGACCAATAACAGATTAACGACAAAGTGATGAGACTGCGATATCGACAAACAATTACACGATTCAGGCTGCAGTCACATTCCACTCAGAACAATCAAAGATTGGTGATACAGTGTTAGAGACTGCTGTATCGAAAAATACCTACACGATCTGAACCGCAGTCGCATTCCCTTCACACAAATTAGAGGTTAGTGATAAAATGATAAGGCTGCTGTATCGGCAAAGACCTACACCATTCTAGTAGCAGTGCTATTCCCACAGACCAATGCGAGGTTAATGATACAGTGATGCGGCTGCTCTATTGACAAATACGTACACGATTTTAGCTGCAGTCGCATTCCCTTCCGATCAATGAGAGGTAAATGACACACTGATGAGGCTTTTGTATCGACTAACACCTACACGATTCAAACTGCAACGGAATAGACTTCAGACTATTGTCAGGTTATTCCCTTCAGACCAAAGAGAGGGTAGTGATAAA